>BSQZ01000054.1:2559430-2626930 GCA_033239005.1 Lamellibrachia satsuma
CGCTCCAACTGTTTAACACACATTCTCTGTGCAGGGCATGACCTGTTATGCTGGAACTGAAGTGAAATTAATTTATCAGCTGCAGCATCTTCATTTGTCAAAATCACTATAAACTGTTACACGTACACCGTCGTCTACGTTATATTCATCATCGTCACCACCATAATCATCATCATCATCATCATCATTATCAACAAACATGGCCATTCCCAAATATCACTAATTGTGCGTGAGACGTTTACCCTTCCTATCTCATGTCATTCTCAGTATGCATGCGTATAATGTATGAGTACAGGTCAAATAGACACATTTGTAACTCGAAAGAGGCAGTTGTTCACCACTCCGTCAACATGCACCGCAATGTTAGAGAAGCGACTACCTCTCTGTTTCATGTGACTGACAAAATATCTAGATACACGCAAACAACCAAACAAAGACCGATTTGTACGACGCATAGAGTTAAAGACGTCTTAATTGAGTGCTCAGAATCATACTTATTAAATTCACGAATGACCAAAGCCCTTAAATCCGGAGTTAAACAAATCAAGTGTTGTGCACAGACGTTCGTACGACTGGACAATTCATTAATTGTATTCGACATGAATTAATTGTAGTCAACCAGTTTAACTGGTCAACTACAATTAATTCATGTTGCATAATCTAAGGCTAACATGGTTGAAAATAGGTCTACGGCCTTTAAAGCTCGCTGACACGCACGCACGCACGCACGCACGCACGCACGCACGCACCAACTTAAATTATGTTCGGTCATCTAAAACCAGATACCGCACCTGACGACTGTGACGAGGTTGCGTGCGAGATCATCGTTTCCGCACCGACGGGCAGCATTGGAACCAGCCTGACAGTGAAAGAGATAGGAGCACGGTCCACAACGGTTGTACTTCATCAGGGTAAACTGCACGAACATCTACAAGTAGATTGTATGCACTGTAAAAGCAGGATGAACTGTCACTATGATAGTTGTATCCGGGATTGTATGCACTGTCAAAGCAGGATGAACTGTCACTGTCGTAGCGCAAACATCATGTAATTTTTGGCATTCACAATATTCGATATATTGGACCGATCAAAGTGCTTTACCCTTCATTTCCTTGCAGACGTATTCGTTCAAACTCGACTCAACTTATCCATGCAGGACAGTAGAATACTGATTTATGTATTCGCCACCGTATTACGTGAAACATGCCTGCATTTTGACACACTCCACTGTGTCCTTCGTCGAGTTGTTGAGTTCATTCTCCAGACATTTGGTGAGTGTAATCCAAGAAGCGCCACCGGCTACAGCGGAACATCTCAGAACCACCGCCAGGGTGACCACCGCCAGGAGCCCGGATGTGATGCTCATCGTCGGTTCTGCAGAGAAGGCAGCCATTTTGTAACTTAATCGAGCAGTTAACTGATTATCTATGAAGAGTGAGTGGTCGTGTCTCCTCTGCGAGAATTAACACTTTCATTAATCCAACATACACTTGCTTTTCACCAGTTCTGCAACCATTCTTCTCTAACTTTTTTTATTGTCACGATGATGATGCAGTATCGGGTCATTACTACCATAAAGGATCCTCAAGCTATTTTAATTCACTATAAGCGGACCTACACAAATTAATCGTTAAAACAACAAATTCACGTTCGTCTTGTCAATATTTCATACAATACCAAAACAACGACCATGACAGATAGATAGGCGCTTTACTTGAAATCAGCGACAACAGCACAATTCAAGTCATATGCCTTATGACCTTTAGAAATACGAGACAATGCATTTTAGGCGGTGCCCTTTGTGCGGTAATACCAGATGGGGCAGTTCAGCCCCGAAGTAGCAACACAGTAAACTCACCTGTAAACTTAGATGGAACAAAACAAGCCGTGCGATCGTCAAGTCTACACACGCTTTGACACTGCTCTAATGTCCAGAGACGTGTGCAAGTACACAGGTCAGTCAGACAGTTCGTCTTATGCAAAGTTCAACTACTCCATCTACTAAGTGCATGTCACGTGATTAGAATGCAAATATCGTAAGAAAGAAAGCCCTCTCTCCAACATAATCAATGAGAAAAGTTCGTGCTTCATCGTTAGCAGCAGTTAAACATTACTTGGATGTTTTAAACGGAGGTTAGAAGTACACATTTGTCTGTCGTGTCTCACGCCGCTTCACACAAAGCTCCACCGTTGATGACGCATCCAGGTTTTGGATCTTCCTTCTTTTCTTTGTTTGGTAAGTGAGGAACAAATAAATCTTTTCTCTTTTTATGTCTCGCCTGTCGTCAGTTGCTTTGTAGGAAGTGTCGCGTTCGTCATACACACCAGAGTGCAAGCAAGAAATGATCGGTAGACTCCACGGGTGAACAAACCACATAGCGATCAGCTGCCGAAAAACACCGTGTCATTTGCTTTCCAGCGATTCGTGAATTATTATGGACATATAGGGCGTGTCACCAGTTCCCACTGATCTTTAGGGTAGGGCGGGGTAAGACGCATACGATGTCCTCTTACACTGGGCGTCTTAGATATATATATATATATATATATATATATATATACATACATACATTCATACATATATACGTACATATATATATATATATATATATATATATATATATATATATATATATATATATATGTATATTTGTATGTATATATATGTATATATATATATATATATATATATATATATATATATATATATATATATATATATATATATATATATATATATATATATATATATATATATATATATATATATGTATATATATATATATGTATATATATATATACATATACATACAAATATACGTAAATATATATATATATATGTATATTTGTATGTATATGTATATATATATATATATATATATATATATATATGTATATATATATATATATATATGTATATATATATATATATGTATATATATATATATATATATATATATATATATATATATATATATATATATATATATATATATATGTATGTATATATATATATATATATATATATATATATATATATATATATATATATATATATATATATATATATATATATATGTATATATATATATATATATATATATATATATATATATATATATATAAATAAGGATCTTAAAAATAGCAGTAATATACGTGCTTTTAGCATAAGCTACAAACATTATTTGGTCAATAAATATAACACTTAATCATATCCTAGTTTGTAACTATTTCAGATACAAATTGTCTATCAACTTTGTTTGTTTTTTGTATGTTAGTATGAAATACCAATTTTAGTAGTATTAGTTAATGTATGTATTTATGTTTATTGTGGTCTTCACATGTTTAATTAATTTATGTATTTTTTATATAGTGGGAAATGCTTTTTATAAGTATTGCACTTCCTGCATTTCCCTTCAACATTTCTTTAAATCTGCCTATGTATTTACAGATCTTGATAAGTACAGCAGCAAAATGGTGCTGACATGTCACTGTTGTATATAATGTTGTATTGTACTGCTTTATGCTGAAATGTTGAATAAATTCAATTCCAATATATATATATATATATATATATATATATATATATATATATATATATATATATATATATATATATATATATATATATATATATATATATATTTATATATATATATATATATATATATATATATATATATATATATATATATATATATATATATATATATATATATATATATATATATATATATATATACCACTACTATGTCATCACGTCATCAATACATACTACCGAGGCTCAGAATATGATACTGTTATTAAGCAAGCTATCGTACCAAAAGGCCTCCGATCGGAGATGTTGAAGATTGGACACGAGGGACTTCTCTCCGGTCATCTGGGAATCCGGAAATCGTCAGATCGAATTTTTGCACACTTTTATTGGCCAGGCATCTTAGGAGAAGTGAAGAGATATTGTCAATCATGTGATATCTGTCAGCGGACGATTAACAGAGGGAGTGTGAGTCGAGCGCCCTTACAAGTAGTTCCCCAGGTTCATCTTCCATTTCATAAGGTGGACTGTTATTTCCTGTTTCCCATCGGGGAAATCGATAGATTTTGACTCTGGTCGATTATTCGACTCGATACCCAGAAGCAGTTCCGCTCAAGAATATCGACACGGCAGCGGTCGCAGAAGCCTTACTAGGGATATTCACCACAGTAGGATTCCCACTACCACTCTTGAGCGATAATGGGACACAATTTGCTCTGATGCAGGGTGCTACTAGACATGTTTCAGTGAAACAGGTATTCTCCTCACCTTATCGTCCGATGGCTAATGTTGATAAATTCAACAGCACTCTCACGAAGACGTTAGTGCGTATGTGTTGTAAACGGTAACAGCCCCGTGACTGGGATAGGTGTCTTGAACCTTTGTTATTCGCCTATAGAGAAGCTCTCCAGAGCAGCTCAGGATTTTCGCCGTTTGAACTACTCTATGGACTGAGAGTGCGTGGACCGATGACCAGTACCCAAGAGTTGAGGACGAAGGAGGGAACTGACCACGAGGTAGTAACCACATACCAATATGTGTTTGACCTACGAAACCGGATTGAAGAAACTTGTGAAATAGCACGAGAGAAGTTGACGTCAGCTCAGCAGAAGTATAAGACGCATTTAGACAAGAAGGCTAAGATGAGAACCACGAAGGTGGGTGAAGAGGTATTAGTGATGCTTCTTACCGATCACAGCAAATTGCTGTTGCATTGGAAAGGTCCTTATACTGTCATCGAGAAGGTCGGAATTACCGACTATCGAATCGAAATTGGTGACCGCAAGAGATTGTTTCATGTGAACATGTTGCGAGAATATACCGAGAGGTACCAATCAGTGGCGTCTTGACAGCAATTCTTGATCCGGTAGAATGCCCTGAGTTGGATTGGGAAGAACCTGGTTCTAAACACGATACGTGGGTAGATGTTAAGGTTAATCTAGAGATGAATAATAGACATGCAGAGGAAATGCGACAGTTAATAGAAGAATTTAGTGATTTTTTTTTCAGACGTACCAGATCTAACAATCTCGAAGAACACGAAATTCAGTTGAACACGGATAATGCTATCAGAATGAAACCGTATCCGTTGCCCTTCTCCCGAGTAGGATATATCGAGAGGAGATATCGACAGGCGATATCAGCTGGAATGGATGTGGACGATGATTATGATGATGACAACCCCGCCCTAGACCGCTTCATCCAAAAGGAGAGGATTTTTTTGTAAGTACGCAGCCATGATATACACATAAAACAACGAAGCTGAGTACTGCGTCAGTTGTGGGGAGACGGGAAACCAATGTATGCATGGGGCTGACATTGTTTAGACGTGCTGGGATCCACGACCTTTATGTCAGTTGTGACTGGGTACTGTCCCAGTTGTGGGGAGACGGGAAGGCAATGTATGCATGGGGCTGACATTGTTTAGGCGTGCTGGGATCCACGACCTTTATTCACAAGTCCAAAGTATGTTTGTATATGAGCTTTTATACTAAGCCAACTGTTTATATGCAAGAATACATTATATATATATATATATATATATATATTTATTTATATATAAGATGTCATCTAGTCTACAATACACAAACTAACTGCAAAGGTGGGGGAACCGACTACAACAGGCCAATTCTGTAATAAGCTATTTCAGAATGGCTCAATCGATAGTTCGATATATTGCTACACCCCTACTTTGTACAGTCTGTGGGTTTATTGCGGTGGTGATTAGCTTTAGCCAGACAGTGGCACTATATGGTAGCCTGGAAATCAAGCAGCCTGAGACAGCGCACTGAAAGCGGGGCATTGTTTCGCTCATGGTTTAACAACTCTAGAGACAAGGAGGTTAAGAGGAGATCAGATGCAAGTAGTTTTCTATTGTAGAAAACGACTTACGACTGAGTGCTGACATAAAAATATCAGAGAAGCGTGGGATTATAACTTGAAAGAGTAATCAAATTATTTAGGATAAATAAAACTTAGCACCATAACACATTTTGAAGAATCATGACGAAACGCAATTGCAGAGACCGCGACCACTAACACCCAAGGCAACTAACACCCGCCCCTAGGCCACTAACACCCGCCTCTAAGCCACTAACAACCGACCTTAGGCCACTATCACCCGTATGACAATTAAGTGTTGTGGACCTGGTACAGCCAAGTGCTAAGTTGTCTAGTTCCCGGCCCACCTTGTGGCGCCACTGTTGTGGCGAAGGCTACGTATATTAAGGCTACGTATATTAAGGCTACGTATATTAAGGCTACGTATATTAATTGTTCATTTATGTATCATCCTTTATCGTGTAATATAGAATACATTGTTACATATACAATCTATTATGTTTTATTACTAATGTTGATTTATGTCCTCAATTTCTTCTACATATGAGCGTCGATCTATTGGTGTGGAGCGTGCGTGCGTGCGTGTGTACGTGCGTGTGCATGTCGGTATATGTGCGCGCGTGTGCGTTTGTGTGTGTGCGTGTGTGCGTGTGTGTGTGTGTGTGTGATGTGTGCGTGTGCGCGTGCGTGTGCGTGCGCGTGCGTGTGTGTGTGATGTGGGTGTGCGTGTGTGGGGGGCGGGCGGTGTGTGTGCGTGCGTGTGTGCCTACATACGTACGCGCACGCGTCATGTATGTCGGTGTTTTGTTCTGCAGCAATAGCCCCGTGTATGTTACAGGTCTGATATTCATCCGTTTTGGTCCCAAGTAGTGTAACCTAGTTTCTTGTTTGTAACACCCTGTCGCTGGACCCCGCATCGCTGTTAACTCGGGAATTTGTCCGTTCAACTTTTTTTCTCTAAACATCATAACTTTTTTACACAATAGAAAGATAACATACTAAATGGTTAACCAATTATTATATAACACACTGCATTACCAACCCTTGGTTCGTGTTGGCAGCGATGTCGTCTGGAGATTGACCTCGAACGAGGTTGGGTACCCATTATCATAGCTCCAATTCACCAGAACTAGTTAGATTTGTAATTACGGATTTGCAATTACTATCCGTGTGGTAGACGTTTGTGCACGCACACTGTTGAAACCAGTGATTACTTGTCTGGTTTGTGAAGTCTTATCAACGTTGCAATAGAACATATCAACGCTAGTTCGGCCCATGACATTGTACACTGCTGAATGGACAAGTTAATTTTAGACACTTAATGGTACGTCTCAAGAACCGGATTGTGTTCAAACGTCGGCAGACAATGACATCTTTCGATAGCCAACGTTTCTCGCCGTGAGGTAAAGTTTAATCGTGACTTGTTTGAACACATTACCGCCCCAGTTGTGGGGAGACGGGAAGCCAATGTATGCATGGGGCTGACATTGTTTAGGCGTGCTGGGATCCACGACCTTTAGGTCAGTTGTGACTGATATAAGTCACCGGGTAACTGGGCTAATAAGTACATAGTAGAATGTTTACACAAGGCAGTTCATCCCGGCGGGACTGGACTCACAGTTCGACTCGTGATGAGTATTCCAGTTATTAAAGTTCAATTTAGGTTAATGAAGTGGTACAGTATTTTATTTGGACAAAACACAAGCTACCCTAGCAGTCTTCTATGATAAAAAGTCTTCTTCAACCATTTTGCTTTTATTGTCAACAATTTACTGTTTCTACATCTACACTTTCTCAACCATAAAACACTTCACTTTCTGTTTCTGTTTATAAGACTCCCTGGCCAGTTACACCCATCAAGGGAAGTGATGCTTCGGCCATCTAAATGCTCTCTGACCTAGACGTATAATAATTTCAAATGTTACCCTTAATAGCCCTATGTAGCAAGTCTTAGAAATGCCCAAATGTCACATAAACCTTGTGTAACGTGTTTGGAGAAATTACCTTTCAAAGTATGAAATTGTGTAGACCCTCGTTGACCCTAACCGTGAAGCGATGGAGCATTGTTCTAGTGGTTAGAACACCTGACTCGACTTGACTGAGAGGACAGCGGTTCTATTCCACCTCTACCATTTCGAAGCCTGGGTAATTTCATTTACCCCACTTTGCCTGTGACTTTTGGAAGAAACACTGAAAGCCATTGGTCCCATCTACCTGGTGTCTTTGCCAGAGGAAGTATAAGATCCCACCTAATGAGTAACCTCCTGTCATGGACTCAAAGAGTGGTGGTCTCTATCTCTAACCCACTGATTCTAGCTCCCGCGGCCAGAGCTACTTCTCGGTCGGGCGCGTGAGAGGCGCCGAGCAGGCAGCGTGGATGACAGTAATTTGAAGTTCATTAAAAAGGTGATTTTATGTGGGACAACACAGTAATGAGTAATGCCAGGTAACGAGATGTTGACTCGGAAACGTGGGTGTTTTGCTGAAGAAAAAATTCACAAGTCCAAAGTATGTTTGTATATGAGCTTTTATACTAAGCCAACTGTTTATATGCAAGAATACATTATATATATATATATATATATATATATATATATATATATATATATATATATATATATATTTATATATATATATATATATATATATATATATATATATATATATATATATATATATATATATATATATATATATATATATATATATATATATATATATATATATATATATATATATATATATATATATATATATATATATATATATATATATATATATATATATATATATATATATATATATATATATATATATATATGATGTCATATAGTCTACAATACACAAACTAACTGCAAAGGTGGGGGAACCGACTACAACAGGCCAATTCTGTAATAAACTATTTCAGAATGGCTCAATCAATAGTTCGATATATTGCTACATCTCTACTTTGTACAGTATGTGGATTTATTGTGGTGGTGATTAGCTTTAGCGAGACAGTGGCGCTATCTGGTGGACTGGAAATCAGGCAAGCTGAGACAGCGCTCGGAAAGCGGGACATTGTTTCGCTCACGGTTTAACAACCCTAGAGACAAGGAGGTTAAGAGGAGATCAGATGCAAGTAGCTTTCTATTGTAGAAAACGACTTACTACTGAGTGCTGACATAAAAATGTCAGATAAGCGTGGGATTATAACTTGAAAGAGTAATACAATTATTTAGGATAAATAAAACTTAGCACCATAACACATTTAGAAGAATCATGACGAAACGCAATTGCAGCGACCGCGACCACTAACACCCAAGGCAACTAACACCCGCCCCTAGGCCACTAACACCCGCCCCTAAGCCACTAACACCCGACCCTAGGCCACTAACACCCGTATGACAATTAAGTGTTGTGGACCTGGTACAGCCAAGTGCTAAGTTGTCTAGTTCCCTGCCCACCGTGTGGCGCCACTGTTGTGGCGAAGGCTACGTATATTAAAGCTACGTATATTAATTGTTCATTCATCTATCATCCTTTATCATGTAATATAGAATACCTTGTTACATATACAATCTATTATGTTTTATTACTAATGTTGATTGACGTCCTCAATTTCTTCTATATAAGAGCGTCGATATATTGGTGTGGGGCGTGCGTGCGTGTGTGCGTGCATGTGCATGTCGGTATATGTCGGTATATGCGTTTGTATGTATGTGTGTGTGTGTGTGTGTGTGTGTGTGTGTGTGTGTGTGTGTGTGTGTGTGTGTGTGTGTGTGTGTGCGTGCGTGCGTGCGTGCGCGTGCGTGCGTGCGTGCGTGTGTGTGTGATGTGGGTGTGCGTGTGCGTGTGCGTGCGTGTGTGTGTCATGTGGGTGTGCGTCGGTGGGTTGGTTCAAGTTGGCAGCGATGTCGACTGGAGGTTGACCTAGAACGTGGTTGGGTATCCATTATCATAGCTCCCCTTCACCAGAACTAGTTAGATTTGTAATTACGGATTTGCAATTACTATCCGTGTGGAAGTTTGTGCACGCACACTGTTGAAACCAGTGATTACTTGTCTGGTTTGTGAAGTCTTATCAACGTTGCAATAGAACATATCAACGCTAGTTAGGCCCATCTCATTGTACACTGCTGAATGGACAAGTTAATTTTAGACACTTAATGGTACCCCTCAAGAACCGGTTGTGTTCAAACCTCGACAGACAATGACATCTTTCGACGGCCAACGTTTCTCGCCGTGAGGTAAAGTTGAATCGTGACTTGTTTTAACACACTCCACAAGACCGGCCCAATGTTTACCTGTTGACTTGACAACTATTGAAAACGCGCACTACGGTCACGTGGTAGCTGTGTCGCTGCTGTACGTGTCCTCTAAATTACGGCATATGCTGTCACGTGTTACCACAATGGTGTATTTTGATTCGCTAAACGGGTACGTTTCATTCATTACATAACCAAGTCGTGTTACGTTCTTGAGCATTCGCCTTGTACACCGGCTACAGCTACTGATCAAGCACCAGCTACAGCTACTGATCAAGCACCAGCTACAGCTACTGATCAAGCACCAGCTACAGCTATTGAGCAAGCGCCAGCTTACAGCAAATACACCCAGCGTCAATTTATTGAACTTCCCGTCGTGAACGGTAGGTAGACACTTATGGGTACTATACTAGGTAAACAAAAAACCTAAGGAATTGGCAGAAGAAATATTTAGTGCTGACATGAACACTTCAGATCAATGTGGGATTGAGGCTTGAAATGATAATCAAAGTATAGGGCTAATTAATATAACTATCACATATCAGGAGTAAATGCTAATTGTACTCCTGTACACAAAATAGTTTTTCCTCATTTGGAATATTGCTTACGTACTAGCTCGCAGACCCCGTCGTAAGAAGGACACAGAGAAGCTAGAACGGATACAACGAAAAGAAACCAAGCTGGTTGCAGAACATTGAGGCCTTAATTCTAAAATACCTCTAATAGATGAAAGCATTAGATACCAGGACACTGAGAGGAGAGCAAACAGGTGTCGTTAAATATTGAATGATTATTAAGATATTGATAGAAATATGTTTAATGAAGGCAGTAGAACCAGAGGGCAAAGCTGCATTAGTTAAGGATCAGTGTGTCTGGAATGTGAGAGAGTACTCATTCTCACATAAGACAATACATGAATGGAACAAATCATCTAGTGATTGTATTAAGGCACCGGGTTTGTAACTAAACGCCATGGGTCATTTGATTTCACCGAGCACAAAACGTGCGTTATGTATGTGTAACTTGTCATATCAGCAACAGAATATCTTTATGTCGTTTCATTAGTTACAATGTACGACAGAGTTCTTTTGCGCAAAGTAATTTTAGTAACCTGATTTTAATTTTAGTAACCTCGAACGTTCACTGATTAAACGCTTCGATTCGGAAAGGGTCGAGGAGTGACTGGAGGCTTTTCAGGATGACATGAATCAATGTTGGAAAGTTACTAAAGAAACCAGCTTATGTAATTAAGGGCGATAAAAGTGATTTAATTTGTTATCATTTCTAAGTTTCACCGCTACACATATATAAGTTGTATCATGACCGCGCAGTCAAGCTATCGGGGTATTGTAATATGCATTTCGTGCATAAGTGATTCAACAACACGACTGCAATGGTCGGTCATGGGTTAAAGGCATGTCGACGGCCGCTCGTACTAGACCCGTCTATCCACGGTCAGCAAGAGACGGACCGAGTGAATTCGGTCTATGAGTCGTTAAGGAGGGTCAACGCTGTAGATCAACGGTGTGGGATGAACAGTGGGTGCTTCCATGCTTTGTTGATGACAAGTCACAGTCCAAAGAACACATTTGCCACAGATCAGAAGTCACACGCCATCAGGAATGACGACCTACACGACTCATGAGTTGTTTGAATGTAATCATAGGTTTGAATCACTTAAACAAAATAATTCGTGATTAATTATTTATTTCAAATTGTAATGTCTGATTTATTAGAATACGACAACAATGAAAGTTACAACAATGAAATGTAACTGTTGGCTATTTTTTTTTAAAATAATTGTTATTGCCTGCATTGCAATTTATGGAATTGGAAAGATTCGCTAGTTTATTAATTGTGTTTGACCTTTGCATTTACACATGAACAGGAATTGTGATTCTTGTCCTGATGAGATTGACCCAAGAAAGAGTTTTGAGAGGGGGGTCGTATTAATTACTGTAGATGACTATCGGTTGTAGCTCGCCTTCAATAGAACTAGTCAATCAAACAGCTTCGATTCATTTGAAAAGTATCTGCCACGCAGCCGGAGGTGACCTGTCCCACAGAGATTATAGTTAAGAGCGACTACAGACGCGGATTTGCCATTATGAGGTAGACATTCAGTGCACGCGCGCTGTAGAAACCAGTTATTACTTGTTTCGTTTGGTCTCATCAACGTTACAATAGAACATATCAACATTCGTTGCATGCCACTGCATACTGCTCAATGTACAAGTTAAGTTTATGGTACACTTCACGAACCGGATTATTATGTTCAAACAGAGAAAAACATCCTTTTGATTTTCTGCATATGGGTATAAAATGTGGCATTTTGGTCATGAGACGGAGAATGCTGTCAGATTGTCCTGGTATTGAGTTACTTTCTCTTAGCACGGCAGTTTAACAGTTGTTTGTAACATCAGTTATTCGTAAACATTTTAGTGCAATTGGTCTGATTAATTTGATGAATAAGTATAGCCATAAATATAGCCATTATGCGCGGAAGCCGATCTGACGTTTAGGTGCTATTGTTCCTATGTGTAACTTATTTGAGACAGCGGAAGTTCGACGTACTCAGTGTGAAGGCGCCGTAGATGTTGCACCAGTTACCGGGCGTTGTTTTATTAACGCGAACAATAAATTTAACTAATACGTTGATAGGAATAATGCGTCTAACATACTATTCACGAAAA
Source organism: Lamellibrachia satsuma (assembly GCA_033239005.1). NCBI lineage: Eukaryota > Metazoa > Annelida > Polychaeta > Sabellida > Siboglinidae > Lamellibrachia > Lamellibrachia satsuma. The sequence goes on from BSQZ01000054.1 coordinate 2,572,246, forward strand.
GTGACTTTAACTGAACATTTTAACAACTAGCCCCAGTCTCCCCTACAACTAGCCCTGGTCTCCCCTACAACTAGCCCCTTTCTCCCCTACAACTAGCCCCGGTCTCTCCTACAACTAGCCCAGGTCTCCCCTACAACTAGCCCCGGTCTCCCCTACAACTAGCCCCGGTCTCCCCTACAACTAGCCCCGGTCTTTCCTACAACTAGCCCCGGTCTCCCCTACAACTAGCCCCGGTCTCCCCTACAACAACCCCCGGTCTCCCATACAACTAGCCCCGGTCTCTCCTACAACTAGCCCCGGTATCCCCTACAAATAGCCCCGGTCTCCCCTACAACAAGCCCTGGTCTCTCCAACAGCTAGCCCCGGTCTCCCCTACAACAAGCCACGGTCTCTACTACAACTAGCCCCGGTCTCCCCTACAACTAGCCCCGGTCTCCCCTACAACTAGCCCCGGTCTCTCCTACAACTAGCCCCGGTCTCTCCTACAACTAGCCCCGGTCTCCCCTACAACTAGCCCCGGTCTCCCCTACAACTAGCCCCGGTCTCTCCTACAACTAGCCCCGGTCTCCCCTACAACTAGCCCCGGTCTCTCCTACAACTAGCGCCGGTCTCCCCTACAACTAGCCCCGGTCTCCCCTACAACTAGCCCCGGTCTCTCCTACAACTAGCCCTGGTCTCCCCTACAACTAGCCCTTGTGTCTCCTACAACTAGCCCTGGTCTCCCCTACAACTAGCGTTGGTGTCTTCTACAACAAGCCCTGGTCTCCCCTACAGCTAGCCCTGGTGTCTCCTACAACTAGCCCTGGTTTCCCCTACAACAAACCCTGGTCTCTCCTACAACTAGCCATTGTGTCTCCTACAACTAGCCCTGGTCTCCCCTACAACTAGCCCTGGTGTCTCGTACAACTAGCCCTGGTCTCCCCTACAAATAGCGTTGGTGTCTTCTACAACTAGCCCTGGTCTCCCCTACAACTAGCCCTGGTCTCCCCTGCAACAAGCCCTGGTGTCTTCTACAACTAGACCCGGTCTCCCCTGCATCAAGCCCTGGTCTCTCCTACAACTAGCCCTGGTGTCTCCTACAACTAGCCCTGGTCTCCCCTGCATCAAGCCCTGGTGTCTTCTACAACTAGCCCTGGTGTATTCTACAATTAGCCCTGGTCTCTCCTACAACTAGCTCTGGTCTCTCCTACAAGTAACCCTGGTCTCTCCTACAAATAGCCCTGGTCTCACCTACAACAAGCCCCGGTCTCTCCTACAATTAGCCCTGGTCTCTCCTACAATTAGGCCTGTTCTCCACTACAACTAGCCCCGGTCTCTCCTACAACTAGCACCGGTCTCCCCTACAACTAGCCCCGGTTTCTCCTACAACTAGCCCTGGTCTCCCCTACATCTAGCCCCGGTCTCCCCTACAACTAGCCCCGGTCTCTCCTACAACTAGCCCCGGTCTCTCCTACAAATAGCCCCGGTCTCCCCTACAACTAGCCCCGGTCTCTCCTACAATTAGCCCCGGTCTCCCCTACAACTAGCCCCGGTCTCCAATACAACTAGCCCCGGTCTCTCCTACAACTAGCCCCGGTCTCCCCTACAACTAGCCCCGGTCTCCCCTACAACTAGCCCCTGTCTCTCCTACAACTAGACTTGTTCTCCCCTAAAACTAGCCCTTGTGTCTCCTACAACTAACCCTGGTCTCCCCTACAACAAGCCCTGGTCTCCCCTACAACTAGCCCCGGTCTCTCCTACAACTAGCCCTGGTCTCCCCTACAACTAGCCCTTGTGTCTCCTACAACTAGCCCTGGTCTCCCCTACAACTAGCGTTGGTGTCTTCTACAACAAGCCCTTGTCACCCCTACAACTAGACCTGGTTTCTCCTACAACTAGCCCTGGTCTCCCCTACAACAAACCCTGGTCTCTCCTACAACTAGCCATTGTGTCTCGTACAACTAGCCCTGGTCTCCCCTACAACTAGCCCTGGTGTCTCGTACAACTAGCCCTGGTCTCCCCTACAAATAGCGTTGGTGTCTTCTACAACTAGCCCTGGTCTCCCCTACAATTAGCCCTGGTCTCCCCTGCAACAAGCCCTGGTGTCTTCTACAACTAGACCCGGTCTCCCCTGCATCAAGCCCTGGTCTCTCCTACAACTAGCCCTGGTGTCTCCTACAACTAGCCCTGGTCTCCCCTGCATCAAGCCCTGGTGTCTTCTACAACTAGCCCTGGTGTATTCTACAATTAGCCCTGGTCTCTCCTACAACTAGCTCTGGTCTCTCCTACAAGTAGCCCTGGTCTCTCCTACAACTAGCCCTGGTCTCTCCTACAATTAGCCCTGGTCTCCACTACAACTAGCCCCGGTCTCTCCTACAACTAGCACCGGTCTCCCCTACAACTAGCCCCGGTCTCTCCTACAACTAGCCCTGGTCTCCCCTACAACTAGCCCCGGTCTCCCCTACAACTAACCCCGGTCTCTCCTACAACTAGCCCCGTTCTTCCCTACAACTAGCCCCGGTCTCTCCTACATCTAGACCCGGTCTCTCCTACAACTAGCCCCGGTCTCCCCTACAACTAGCCCCTGTCTCTCCTACAAGTAGCCCTGTGTCTCCTACAACTAGCCCTAGTCTCCCCTACAACTAGCGTTGGTGTCTTCTACAACAAGCCCTGGTCTCCCCTACAACTAGTCCCGGTCTCCTCAACAACTAGCCCCGGTCTCCATTACAAGAAGCACTGGTCTCTCCTACAACTAGCCCCGGTCTCCTCAACAACTAGCCCCGGTCTCCATTACAACAAGCCCTTGTCTCTCCTACAACTAGCCCCGGTCTCCACTACAACTACTCCCGGTCTCCATTTCAACAAGCCCTGGTCTCCCTTACAACAAGCTATGGTCTCCCCTATAACGAGCTCCGGTCTCCCCTACAACAAGCCCTGGTCTCTCCTAAAACTAGCCCTGGTCTCTCCTACAACTAGGCCCCGGTCTCCCTACAACAAGCCCTGGTCTCTCCTACAACTAGCCCCGGTCTCCCCTACAACTACTCCCGGTCTCCATTACAACAAGCCCCGGTCTCCCTTACAACAAGCTATGGTCTCCCCTACAACTACCCCCGGTCTAACCTACAACTTACCACCGGTCTCCCCTACAACAAGCCCCGGTCTCCCGTACAACTACCCCCGGTCTCCGCTACAACAAGCTCCCGTCTCCCCTACAACTACCCCGGTCTCCCCTACAACCAACTCCGGTCTCCCCTACAACTACCCCCGGTCTCCCTGCAACAAGCCCTGGTCTCTCTTACAACTAGCCCTGGTCTCTCCTACAACAAGCTCCGGTCTCCCCTACAACAAGCCCTGGTCTCTCCTACAACTACCACCGGTCTCCCCTACAACAAGCTCCGGTCTCCCCTACAACTACCCCCGGTCTCCCCTACAACAAACCCTGGTCTCCCCTACAACAAGCTCCGGTCTCCCCTACAACTACCCCCGGTCTCCCCATACAACAAGCTCCGGTCTCCCCTACAACTACCCCCGGTCTCCCCTACAACAAGCCCCGTTCTCTTCTACAACTAGCTCCGGTCTCCCCTACAATAAGCCCTGGTCTCAACGAAAAGGAAGTAAGCTGGTTGCAGAACAGGGAGGGAGGCCTTCATTCTGAGAGACCTGTAATAGATGAAAGCACTAGATACCAGGACACTGAGAGGAGGGCAAACAGGTGTCGTTAAATATTGAATGAGTATTAAGATATTGATATAAATATGTTTAATGAAGGCAGTAGAACCAGAGGGCAAAGCTGCATTAGTTAAGAATCAGTGTGTCTAGAATGTGAGACAGTACTTATTTTCACATAGGACAATACATGAATGGAACAAATCATCTAGTGATTGTATTAAAGCAACGGGTTTGTAACTAAACGCCATAAGTCATTTGATTTCACAGGTGCACAAAATGTGTGTTAAGTATTTGTAGCTTGTCATATCTGCAGGAGAATATAGTTTTATTTATCTTAATGTCGTTTCATTAGTTACAATGCACGACAGATTTCGTTTGCGCAAAGTAATTTTAATAACCTAATTTTAATTTTAGTAACCTCTAACGCACACTGATTAAACGCTTCGATTCGGAAAGGGTCGAGGAGTGACTGGAGGCTTTTCAGGATGACATGAATCAATGTTGGAAAGTTACTAAAGAAACCAGCTTATGTAATCGAGGGCGATAAAAAGTCATTTAATTTGTTACCATTTCTAAGTTTCACCGCTACACATATACAAGTTGTATCATGACCGCGCAGTCAAGCTATCGGGGTATTGTAATATGCATTTCGTACATAAATGATTGAACAACACGATTGCAATGGTCGGTCATGGGTTAAAGGCATGTCGACGGCCGCTCGTACTAGACCCGTCTATCCACGGTCAGCAAGAGACGGACCGAGTGAATTCGGTCTATGAGTCGTTATGGGGGTCAACGCTGTAGATCAACCGTGTGGGATGAACAGTGGGTGCTTCCATGCTTTGTTGATGACAAGTCACAGTCCAAAGAACACATTTGCCACAGATCAGAAGTCACACGCCATCAGGAATGACGACCTACACCACTCCAGAGTTGTTTGACTGTAATCATAGGTTTGAATCACTTAAAAAAATCATTTATGATAATTTTTTTTATTTCGGGTTTTAATGTCTGATTTATCAGAATATACCAACAATGAAAGTTACAACAATGAAACGCAATAACCAAATGTTGCTTTGATATATTCAGTTGGCTAACTTTGGCTTTTTTTTGTGGGAAACAATTTTTATTGCACAATTACCTGCATTTCAAGTTATGGAACTGGGAAGTTTCGCTGGTCTATTAAATGTTCGACCAATGCATTATAAATGGACAGGAATTGTGATTATTGTCCTGATGAGATTGACCGAGGAAGGTGTGGGGAAAGTTGTATTAATTACTATAGCTGACTATCGGTTGTAGCTCGCCTTCAACAGAACTAGTTTATCAAACAGCTTAGTTAAGAGCGACAACAGACGCGGGTTTGCCATTACAATCCGTGTGCTAGACTATTCATGAGGTAGACATTCAGTGCACGCGCACTGTGGAAACCAATTATTACTTGTCTGGTTTTGTCCCATCAACGTTACAATATAACTTATTAACACTGCTTCGTGGCATGCCATTGCATACTGCTAAATGTACAAGTTAAGTTTAGGCAACACTTAATGGTATACTTCACGAACCGGATTATGTTCAAACAGAGAAAGACGTCCTTTTGACGTACATGTTTCCCGCCTTGTGATCAAGTTGAATTGTGACTTGTTTGAACACACTTCACAAGACCCACCCAGTGTTTATGTGTTGTCTTGACGACTATTATAAAACGTAGGCCTATGTACCAGTGACGGGTCAGGTGTGTCGCTAAAGGGGATATTCTGCATATGGGCATAACAAAGTGGCATTTTGGTCGGGAGACGGTGAATGCTGTCAGACTGCCTGGTATTGAGTTACTTTCTCTTATCACGGCAGTTTAACAGTTCACAATTATTGGTAAACATTTTACTGTAATTGGTCTGATTAATTTGGTGAATGTAGGCTATGACTGTGTAATAAGCAGAGCCATTACGAGCGACAGCCGTTCTGACGTTTCTGTGCGATTGTTCCTACGTGTAATTTATTTGAGACAGCGGAAGTTCGATGCGTAGACACGGACGTACTCAGTGTGAAGGCGCCATAGATGTTGCACCAGTAACCGGTCGTTGTCCTGCTGAAGGCGCACAAACATTCACAGTTGAGCGGGTCCCGAGTCAATCGTGATACAATTAGCAGTCATAACTCATTACACGGCTGACTGCTTCAGAAAATATGTTTTGTCAACTGCACTACGGACACATGTTAATTGAGTTGCTGGTACGTACGTCCTCTAAATAACAGCATATGTTGTCACGTGTTACCGTAATGGTGTGTTGTGATTGGCTAAACAGGTACGTTGCATCCACCTACCCAACCAACCCTGTATGAACGGTTAGTTTAACCCAAACCAGATAATAGCTCGACCAACCGTGATGTACATACTTTCCTTTGTAATTTACGCACCAATCGAAAAACATTGATTTAGTTCCACAATATGCACAGCCAAGAAAAACTTGAGACTGTTCACAATTTTTAAGGGTAATAAAGCGAAATCAGGTTCAAAGTGTTATAGGGATAACCAATTATTATCGAATTAGCTACATTACTAACCACTGGTTAACTTTGGCAGCACTGACGTCAGGTGATTGACCGAGAAATAAGTTGAGGGGAGTCGTAATACTCACCTTAGCTGACTAATCGGTCGTAGTTCGCCGTCAACAGAACAAGTTAATCAAACTTCAATACGTTTGATAAGTATCTGCCACACAGCGGGCGGTGACCTATCCCACACAGCGGGAGGTGACCTATCCCACACAGCGGGAGGTGACCTATCCCACACAGCGGGAGGTGACCTATCCCACACAGCGGGAGGTGACCTATTCCACACAGCGGGAGGTGACCTATCCCACACAGCGGGAGGTGACCTATTCCACACAGCGGGAGGTGACCTATCCCACACAGCGGGAGGTGACCTATTCCACACAGCGGGAGGTGACCTATTACACACAGCAGGAGGTGACCTATCCCACACAGCGGGAGGTGACCTATCCCACACAGCGGGAGGTGACCTATTCCACACAGCGGGAGGTGACCTATCCCACACAGCGGGAGGTGACCTATCCCACACAGCAGGAGGTGACCTATCCCACATAGAAGATAGTTAACAGCGACTATACAGACACGGATATGCAATTACTATCCGTGTGGCAGATGTTTGATGCAGAAACCAGCGATTACTTGTCTGGTTTTGTGAAGTCTCATCAACGCTACAATAGAACATATCAACACTGCTTCGTTGAGTGTCATTGTCACTGTAATGGTGCACTACACGAACCGGATTATGTTCAAACGTCGACAGACAAAGACGTCTTTGTGACGGCCATATTTCCCGCCTTGTGGCAAAGTTGAATCGTAACTTGTTTGAACACACTGCACAAGACCCACCCAATGTTTATGCGTTGTCTTGACGACTATTATTAAACGTAGGCCTGTGTACCAGTGACGGGTCAGGCGTGTTGCTAAATGGGACGTTCTGTATATTTTGGTCGGGAGACGGTGAATGCTGTCAGACAGTCGTGGCATTCAGTTACTTTCTCTTAGCACGGCAGTTCAGCAGTTTTTGTAACATGAATTACTGGTAAACAATTGTTGTGCAATTGGTCCGATTTATTTGGTGAATGAATGCTATAATTCTGCAATAAGCATAGCCATTATGCGCGGCAATCGATCTGATGATTCGTGTGATTGTTCCTACGTCTAAATTATTTGAGACAGCGGAAGGTCGATGCGTCGACACCGACCCACCCGGTGCGAAGGCGCCGTGGACGTTACACAAGTAACCGGGTGTTGTCGTGCGGAAGGCGCATACAAATGCGCTGTCCCGAATCAATGGTGATGTAAAATTAGAAGCCATAGCTTATTACACGGCTGACTGCTTCAGAAAGAATGTTTTCTCGAATGCACTACGGTTAAATGCTAACTGCGTCGCTGGTACAGGTGTCATCTAAACAATAGCATATGTTATCACGTCTTACCGCAATGGTGTGTGTTGATTGGCTAAACAAGCATGTTGCATCCACCTACCCAACCAGCCCTGTATGAACGCCCAGTTGAACCCAAACACATAATATCACGACCTGTGGTTGTTTGTTCTCGATCCAACCCTGATGTGCATATACTTCTTTGAAAAAGTACCGTTCAAAAAAACATACATTTAGTATCACAACATGCACACCAAAGAAACACTTGAAACTGTGCAACATTTTAGAAGCTAATGCAACTAAATCAGATCCAAAATTATCAAGTGATAACCAATTATTATCGAATGAAATACATTACCAACCACAGGTTCACGTTAACAACATTGTCGTCAGGTGATTGACCGAGTTTGTCTGGAGTCGAATTAATCACTTTAGCTGACTAATCGGTCGTAGCTCGCCGTCAACAGAACACGGTACTCAAACAACTTATAGATTATAGTTAATAACGACTATGCAGACACGGATTTGCAATTACTATCCATGTGGTAGATGTTCAGTGCAGAAACCAGTGATTACTTGTCTAGCTGGTTTTGTGAAGTCTCATCAACATTGCAATAGATACATATGCTTTCGTGGAACGTTGTTGTATACTGCTGTATGCACAAGTTAATGTTAGGCAACACTTAATGGTACTCGCCACGAACCGGATTATGTTCAAACGTCGCCAGACAAATATGTCTTGTGACGGCCAACGTTTCTCGCCGTGTGGTAAATTTGAAACATGACTTGTATGAACACACATCACAAGACCGGCCCGATGTTTATTTGCCCTCTTCACGACAATTGTACAACGTAGGCCTATTTATCAGGGGTGGATCAGGTGTGTTGCTATATGTTAACTGACACATTCTGCATTTGAGGTCTCAAAAGTAGTGTTTCACTTGCCATCTTGAGCATGTAGTATTGGATGGTAATCTTGTTGTTACATGTTGTTGTTGTTGTTGTTACATGTGGTTGTTGTTGCATGTTGTTGTTAATTGATATTGTTAAAACTTTGCTAAAATGTGTTGTCAAATCTTGTTGTTAAATCTAGGACATAAATCAAAATAGTCAACAACAGTCAGCTTCAATCATACCGAAAACAAGTACCTTGAAAACAAATACGTGGTTATTGAGCGACTATATCACATGGCGTGTGATATTCTAACCGTGAAACATTTGTAAGGGTTCGTTTACTTGACAAATCGCATAGAGGGTGCATATGTGAACAGGAACTAATATTAGATGTCCACAAACATGTAAGTTGCACGCAAGTGTTAGCCTCGCTCGTTGACTGCACGCGACGCGGTCACGGCTGAGTGAACCGGTTGTTGAATGAAGCAAATCTTCGTGAGCTCCGCGAGTGAGCGGCAGCGACCACAGCGAGTGACCGGCAGCGACCACAGCGAGTGAGCGGCAGCGACCACACCACACTGACGCGATGCCATTCCATTTATACGAAAACCGGCTATTGATAACGAAGTTGATAACGAAGCACAAAGTGAACGGTAAACGAACCGTCATAGTAACTTTACTGATGACAATATTACACCGTGTGATATGGCTGTGTTATCGCATTTTGTAACCAAATATGTCTACCTAATTTCAATGACTTTATGGGATATGTTACTTAGCGATATAAACGAACGTACCCATTTGTAACCCAGCAGATGTATATGTTGACGATAATCAAACATGGGATTCATACATATATATTCGTCTTTTGGAAGTCGGCGAGAAAGTTGACACAATAGCATTTCTTTAATCTGACCGCACGGGCTTCGTCGGATCGTTGCCTGTATAACAAGCCGAAAGAGCGCTCAAAAAGCCGGACACTGTTTCGTTCAATCGAAAGGTTTGAAACACGACGTTGGCCGTTCTATTTATCAACAGCCAAAATCACAACGTTACATTTCGTAACGCTGTGGCGTACACAAGCAATACACGATCCTTTGAGTGTACACATAATTTCCACGGAAAAGGTAATAAAAACGTTCATGTACGCAAGTCCCACCCACCCATCCACCCACCCCATTGTAGTAAATCAATCAGTTTGGGGGTTGAACGCAGGGTTAACAAACCTACCCTTCAAACAAAATTGAAAAATCAATCATAACACCGAATCCATCATTAATTTTTATGTGCCTCATCAAAATGAATTTCACTAAGACGCTAATTTAATCTATAATAATGTCAAGGCCCAAGAAAAAAAAATTTCATCGTAAACTCGTGCACACTTGTGCAAAATAGATAGATACGTCGTCGAAAAGATTTTGAAATGATACACTTGTGTGTAGTTTTGTATATTTGTGGAAATATAACGGTTTCGTGGTATGTTTCAGATGAAGTCCGGCGTCTGAACGAGTTAGTTACGCGCAGTGGAAATCAGGGAAAGGCTACTGCAGGTAGCATTTCATGTGTATATTCAACTAATTTATACTTAGTGTTGAAATATTCAAGGTCGTGAAACACTGTTTTGTTTACATTTAACATGCTTTGACAAAGCATGAAACCAACTAAGGGAGGCATTGTCAGAAAATGTATATAATTCTATAATTTCAAAATAATTTGTTTTCGCTATAGATTAATGACAATTTATTAAACAACACATAATTCGTAGTGCACCATCAAACATAATTACAAATGCTACTGTTGTGTTATCCGTTGAAGGTTTATACATTACAGTGTAGTTCGAACTAACGTCAACAAATCCGTTGCCACGACAATTTCTAATTACTCACACTTTTGTGATGGTAATTATATAGGTGGTGTCATGATGGTTGCGACGTTGTTCACAATGACGACAATAACACGGTATGTTTCAGCCCTTTCTGGGGCGAGGAACAAGACATCTAAAGTTGCTTCAATGGAGCTTGGTACGTTTCTGTCATTACTGTTGGGGCTTTGAAATAGTTGTCCAATGAGGCGTGGCTCTTCAGCTCTTTTCATAACATTGCTAAATGAATGAGAAGCACCATTATAGAAATATTTACAAATTTGTACCTCAAGGTTTCCTTACAAATGACTGTAACATTGCCCCCAGGCTGGGAGCATTTATGGAATATATTATACCAAATTAACATGGCTAATGTGATTGAAGTGCAGTGTTGCCTGATGTTTAACGTGGTTGGTGCCTATTCAGTGTTATCATCCTTTGAAAACAAAGCCTACTCCGCGTGTTTTAAAAGCACATGCGATCCCAGATAGTTCTCGAGTTTAACCCCAGTGGGCAGTTTTGTCGCCATTTTGACTGAACATTTCAGTTACGAATTCGTAAGTCATTCTAGGGTTCGGGCCCTGCATAAACGTACTAATGCAAATATCTATGCCGTGTCATGACAGTGGTGGTGATGAACAATATAACGACAATAGGCCTAACACTGTATATTTCAGCCCTTCCTGTGGACAGAATGAGGGAACTTAAGGTGGCTGCAGAAGCAGGTACGTTTTCTTATTTCTTGTTATTAGTTTCGCTTACAAGAAGGGCTATGCAGTGTCTTCAGTCATGTCCTCATGCACTGTGTCAGTTGTCAAGGAAGTGTGTCGTGTATTTATGACCGGACGCACCCATTTACTGAATTATTGTGAACACTTATCAGAAGTTATTTCGACGTTATCTGTCCCCTTCTCCTTTACTCACACAGCATTCCTGATACGAAGAAGAAGGATCTCATTTGTATGAAAGCATTTCAGGATATCCGAGAGTGTAAATCGCGAGGAGTATTCCCCAGTATTCTCATGTCTGACTTGTAGCCAAAACCCGGCGTTGTTACTGAACAGTTAACTGTTAATCGATTGTTAAGTGAATTGTGTATATGCGTTTTCTGTTTCGATTATCTTGAGAGTAATATTACATTCAATAATTAGTTTAATCGTAGGGGTATACATATTACGTATAGTATAATCGTTTCAACAAGTCTAAAAGTCGTTTTACTTTGGCACTCGTAAGTAAAGGAGTCTTTTGTAGGCGAGTGTCATCTCTATCATTCGTCTCTTTCGTCTACAGTGAAAGGGGAAAGTGACAAAGACAGAAAGTTCCGGGCCCTTCGCGTCATGTCAATGCTCAGAGAATACGGACAACCTGAGTTGTGGATACACGTCTTCCAACCCTTTGTCAGGGATGGAACATTGGACTTGAGCGAGGCGCTGTCAAGTACGACACTTCCTGACTTGGTGTACCTACTTCAATCAGGTGCAGCTTCCGACGTCACCGATCTAAAGTGAGTACACCGCTGAGTGTAAACATGTAAGCATGTTTGAATGTTCTTACGTAGTCACGTCCGTGTAGATCGACATACCCAGACAGGTTCCCGCGATAATCAGGTTTTATCATAAAACGATATTTAGTTTGACTTTTTGGCACTGCACACTCAAACAAGCATTGTGCATTGTACACTTGTTAATAGCAGGATACAATCATATGCATGGCTCCATTTCATTACGAAGCGTCGCCGTATAAACCAGCCTTACTATTATTTCACAAGGTTGACTCCTTCAACGTTTGATACAAATTGAAAACTGTTTGAAAAGTGTCCCATGCAAAATTTAATTTATCAATGCCGGTATGCATGATTATATTATACACATGATACAACTTCTATGTAGGGGGGGGGGACGTTGGATTTGTGGAATGGTCTTGTTGTGAACGCTGACATATTCGTGAAGTGTGGCTTTCATTTGAGTGTAAGCATGTAAGCGTGTTTGGTGTTTTTACGTAGTCACGTCCGTGTACACCGACATACCGAGTCAGGCTCCCGCGACAATCATATTTTATTATAAAACGATAATTGGTTTTACTTTTTTGGCACTGCACACTCAAACAAGCATTGTGCATTGTACACTTGTTAATAGCAGGATACAATCATATGCATGGCTCCATTTCATTACGAAGTGTCGCAGTATATACCATCCTTATACTATTATTTCACAAGGTTGACTCCATCAACGTTTGACACAAATTGAAAACTGTTTAAAAAGTGTCCCACGCAAGTATTAATTTATAAATGCCGGTATGCATGATTATATTATACACATGATACAACTTCTATGTAGGGGGGGGGACGTTGGATTTGCACACTTCGTCCTCCTCGTTGTCATCTGATGATCGATATTCCAGTGATATATTTGCTTTTGTTTCTTTTTTGTCTTGGGCTCGTTTTCATTCCCAGACTGGCCACTCGATGTATTTTTGAGAACCGATTAGTGGGCAACAAGTCCATCGTCTCTACGAACCAGGTGGTTTTGGGGTCAGCTTGGTTTCAACACATCGCTTTGTTTCTTCTTAGTATTGACCTTGATAAACTGTTAACATAACTTGGTATCTTTTTAACATTTCAATTTATTTGTGCATTGATTAGTAGCCTAAATCTAGATTTATAAAATTCGTAGGAATTCTTTAAAACCAAGAAGCCTTTTATTTATGACAATTTTATTTTATGTACAGTTGTGTTATAGTATCTAATGTTGGCTGATGTGGGAACCACTTGTACAATACAATACATAGCGTGAAATCGACACCATATATTCAAAGGTTCCACATTTGAATGTTTAGCTTTGTAAGTTTTTTCATCGATACTAAAACTTAAAACAAATGAAACCTCATTAGTTTTAATGCACAAGCTAAGTGGTGCTAAGAGCCAAGTAGCTCGGTTATGTATTGCCACCGACATCTGGCGAATGTAGTGCGAGCCAAGTTCGTTCACCAATATGCCTCCAGGTAGCACCATTCTCTGTGGCATTAGATGTCGTCTGCACAGCGAAGTCGTGTTTCTGCAGAGTTTGTTTTCGGACTTATTTTGTGGTTACATGTGCCGCTAACTTTATTCCAACTTATGCATAACTTATTTATATCATGTCACAGGGTAGGTAGAATATATCAATGTGTGTACATTCGGTAAAAATAACTATACCACGGTTGACGGTGTGGATTGTGAATAGTTTGTTTCCCGCGAAAACATGAACAAGTAATTTCGTCTAAGACTAAGTCTTAGACGTCAACGCATATGTAATGTTGCTTATTAGTTGAATTATATTGCGAACTCATTGTTATTAGGGGTTTTCTTGTAAGTTGCGTTTAACAAAAATAATGAATTATATAATCATAAATATAATGTATTAAAATTTAATACATACACTTTGTCTTAAGTCTTAATAATGTCAGTGACACCGTTGAAGGATTTTTTTTTTATTTTTTGGCCAAAACAAGTTCTTGTTAGACACAGAACGTTCGTGCACAGATTACACGTAAAAAATATATATAGTTTACGTGTATATTGTGTTAAAGCCAGATTTCGAAACACTACTGGATTATGGCGCGACACTTTTATGCGACACCTTTATTTATCAACAGTAACTCTACAATTACGTTGTAAACATTTGAGATTTTTGTATAATGTATTCTTTGGATATTTTGTTGCGGAATGTATTGAAAGTTAAGTGACATTTTAAAATGGACTGCCGCCTGAGAGCGGTTCCACCATTTTACAGATTTAATTATTTTTGTTCACGTTTCCCGCTGATCGACTGATCTTTGGCCTGTTATGTTGTTTTGATAATAATACAATGATACAATGATACAATGTATACAATGGCCAGACGCTGGGGAATGAAATGAAACAACTTCAACAAAAAGTGTCACCTAAATATGTTCTGTGTCGGCCGTTAATTGGATACGGGGTCGACAGATTTGTGAGCAGGGCGGGATAAAGGACAAACAAAACGTGGAAATGTGACCAGACTTGAGCAAGAAAGTGTTGTCCGCGTGTGTTGTGGTCAGCGGTCAGTCAATGTTGTGGAATTTACATCACAGAATGTTGTAGTTTAACCGTCTGGTGAATACGATTTGTTTGATATAGTTTAATCAGCGGATAGTGAGTCACGGGATCGTCTGTTTGTGATATTTTAATCCAGGAATATAATTTACTTAACAGTTTGGGCTACAACGCCGTGTTCGCCGATGAAGAGGACGGACGGGCCTTGGGAGCGGCCCTGACTAACATGTCGACATTGTGTGAATTAAAGTAAGTATTATTAATTGGTACTAGATGTCGAAACTGAGTTCTTTAAATTAAGTTATTGTTAATTATTCCGACATGTGTTTAAAGTATAGACTATAGGTGTTGTTCCGTTAATGTCCACATAACGTAGCACAAGAGTAGAGAGAAGTGACTTTGTGAGACGATAGAGTTGTGTTGTTGATGATATGTATAATAATCACATCGTTACGTTACAGTCTGGAGGACTGTTCTCTCACGGACCGGTCCTGGGGTCACATCGCAAAAGGCATCATATATGGCTGTCAACAATTGAAGACACTCGAGTAAGGACACATTTGTTTATTTACCCCACATCATTATTTACCCCATCACACTAAATATGTGACTAAGTAATATTTTGATATGATTTAGTTTTAATTAATTTAATTTAATTAATTCAATATATTGTGTTTATTTTGATTGTTTCTAAAATAAATACACATTTTGTATTAACCCGCATCATTTACATAATAACCTTCCGTAATTGTTACCTTTCTGATCGACCTAATTAAATAAAAGTAAATAAAAGCTAAGTAATTAAAAGTAAGTTTTTATCCATGACAATGTCAATGTTATAATATATGACATGTAAAAAATCTAGAATGTGACATATTATAACAAACTTTATTCGGAGGAATAAACAATTTCACTGGACAATACAATAAACTTTTGTTGAAGTAAAACTAAATTTGTCGGACGCCGCGTTGTGTAAACGTCAACATCACATTTTAGTTTTGTTGATCAGAAATAATGTCTGAAAATACGGTAAATAGCTTTATATTCACCCACACCATATTTACCCCACCCTCGTGAATTACTGCTAATGTTGTTGAGTTAGTTACCGTGTAAATAAATGTTGTTTACTTTGTGTATTTCACAAGGAGCGTGTCAATGTATCAGACGTTTGTTTCCCGCGATAACATGAACAAGTAACTTAGTCTTAGACGTCAACGCATATGTAATGTTGCTTATTAGTTGAATTTTATTGCGAACTCATTGTTATTACGGGGTTTTCTTGTAAGTTGCGTTTTGAGAAAACCCTGTAAAGTATATAATTTATTAAAATAAAATAAAATAAAATAATATATACACTTAAGTCTTAACAATATCAATGACACAGTTGAATGACAAGTTTTCAAATTTAGTTAAAAAAGTTATTGTAATACACATACAGTTCGTGCATAGACAAATACACGGAAATATAGTTGATGTGTACATGGTGTCAAAGGCAGATCTCAAAAGACTACTGGATTATGGCGCAACACAATAACGCGACACAACTGTTGATGCTTTCCTTTAGCTTTGAACAGTCACTCTACAATTACGGTCTAAATATTTGAGATTTTTGTAAAATATATTCTATGAATATTTTGCTTCGGAATATATTAAGTTTAGTGACATTTTAAAAAGGACTGTCGGCATAGAGCGGTTTCACGGTTTTATAGATTTAATTATGTTTGTAGAAGTTTCGCGCTGATCGACTGATCTTTGGCCTGTTGTGTTGAGTTGACAATAAGACATTGTCATTGTATACAATGACCAGACGCTGGGAATGAAATGAAACAACTTCAAAAAAACGTGTCGCCTAAATCTGTTCTGTGTCAGCCAATAATGCGAAACAGATTTGTGAGCAGGGCGGGATAAAGGACAAACAAAACGTGGACATTTGACCAGACCTGAGCAAGAAAGTGTTGTCCGCCTGTGTTGTGGTCAGCGGTCAGTCAGTGTTGTGAAATTTACATCACAAAATGATGTAGTTTATCCGTCTGGTGCATACGATTTGTTTGATATAGTTTAATCAGCGGATAGTGAGTCACTGGATCGTCTGTTTGTGATGTTTTAATCCAGGAATATAATTTACTTGACAGTTTGGGCTGCAACGACGTGTTCGCCGATAAAGAGGCCGGACGGGCCTTGGGAGCCGCCCTGGCTAACATGTCGAAATTGTGTCAATTATCGTAAGTATTATTAATTGTTACTAGATGTCAAAACTGAGTTCTTTAAAGTAAGTTATTGTTAATTATTCCGACATGTGTTTAAAGTATAGACTATAGTTGTTGTTCTGTTAATGTCCACATAACGTAGCACAAGGGTAGAGAGAAGTGACTTTGTGAGACGTTAGAGTTGTGTTGTTGATGAGATGTATAATAATCACATCCTTACGTTACAGTCTGCCGGGGTGTTCTCTCACGGACCGGTCCTGTGTTCTCATCTTCAACGGCATCATTCTGGGCTGTCGACAGTTGGAACAACTCGAGTAAGGACACATTTGTTTATTTACCCCACATCATTTACCCTATCATACTAAATATGTGACTAAGTAATGTTTGATATGATTTAGTGGTAAATTAATTCAATATATTGGTTTATTTTAACTGTTTCTATTATAAAATCACATTTTGTATTAACCCCGCATCATTTACATAATAACCCTCCGTAATTGTTACCTTTCTGATCGAGCTAATTAAATTGTAAATAAAAGACAGTTTCTATCCTTTAAAATATTATAATATATGACAGGTAAAACATGTATAGAATGTGACATAGTATAACAAACTTTATTCGGAGGAATAAACAATTTCACTGGATAATAAACTTTTGTTGAAATAAAACTAAATTTGTCGGACGCCGCGTTGTGTAAACGTCAACATCACATTTTAGTTTTGTTGATCAGAAATAATGTCTGAAAATACGGTAAATAGTTTTATATTCACCCACACCATATTTACCCCACCCTCGTGAATTACTGCTGATGTTGTTGAGTTAGTTACCGTGTAAATAAATGTTGTTTACTTTGTGTATTTCACAAGGAGCGTGTGAATGTATCAGACGTCTGTTTACAGTTGTCAGGTCAACGAGTTGACAGACGACAGTGAGAAGACCATGAGAAAGCTCCTCACTAAACTACCTCGCCTGACGATAGGGTAAGTTAACGTCTTTGATATGTACGCATGTGTTAGTTTGTGTGTGACAGAGATGTGTGACAAGTGTTGACACGTCTTCTGTGTCTTCCAGGGCGAGAGGTTGTCGCTTGACAGGGCCGAGTGGGGACCGTCTAAAGGCGGAGTTTGGTGACAGGTTTAACTGGGTAAGTCACTTCTCTGTTGTCATCGGCCCCGTCACCCCACGAACTACTCAACTGTCACCTACTACACTCCGTCAAGTATGTCCAACTCCTCAACGGTCACTAATTGTCTCCAAAATGACAACTTTATTAAACGACGCAGTAAATGTGCCACGAGTAAAAGCGCCCGGCCTTGACCTTGCCCTTACGGCAAACGTTCAAGGAATTTGTAACTTTGTATCAAACGTCGTCGCTGTAGTTACGACTCACGTCCGTGTGTTGTAGTAGTCGGTAAATAAACATTACAATCAAGGGCAGCGGTCAACCCTAAAACACGGGAAAGTTACCCTTGACAAGGGGCATTAATTAATACGTATCTGGTAAATATAATTTCATATTTTGATATACTGTTTTGATATTGTAGTGAAATTAGTGAATTTTCCCAACTATAATAAGCAACATGAATATTGAGCCTTTGTGAAGTGATTTGTGAATTCTTGAACATATATATCTAGTCTCACGTATAGTAAAACACTTGCATGACAACTTGCAGGAAATTATGTTACCTCAAATATTATTAATTATTTTGAGAGTATTAATGTGCAATATATTTAATAATTACGGATACTGAGTCACTGTTGGTTATTTTATGTGTATATAAATAATAATCAGAACATTCACAGCGCCATATACATTAAGCGTTTTGTGACGCAATGACCCATGACAATGGGGGTCAACACTACAATTATAATGCAAGTTCCGCTTTTTATGACAACAACAAATGGCATGTTTTATTTGTTTTATTAAATACGTGTCCACGGGATCATGACTAGAATATAATGCGCTGTACGATGATATATTACAATGTTCCATTCTTGTGTCAAATCGAAGATCAAATTATGTCTGAAACAATGCTCTAATCATAAAGTTGGGTGCTGGATACCCAGGTCTTAAATTTAGCTATTTCCTGCAGCACTTGTCCAGGAAATATATTGATTAATAACAAATATAATGACGTCATCCTGTATGTGTAGGAAAGTAAAATAATCATAAAATTACCTAAATGGTTTCTATTCATGTCGGTAGGTATTACAATCCGGGTGGGGGGGTCTTCATGTTAAAACTACAATGTATATCTCTTTGGGAACAGCGATTTACGAACTGTGCTGTTAACAATATAAAACCAGTGAATGGTTAATATTATTATGTTTGCAGTAATGACAACAGCTTGCAGTCAGCCATGGTCCGCGACGAGGTCCCTTTGAGGAGGAAGGTGGAGGGCGACACTGGACACAGATTTATTTATGTGCTAACATAACAGTTAGTAGTTAGTATATGTGTTGTGAAGTTTGAGAAACTTTGAAATGTAAACATGCCATGTAAGCATGTTGTGGTGTGACATTCGACATTTTCTGTAAAACAATGCAATGTCCTTACATATAATTATATCAAACTGTAAGTGTTAAATATATAACTTTATACAGATGCTATGATGTGAGATACTGTATAATGCATTTATGCAAGAAAGCAAGCCTCATCTTTAAACCAGTATTTAGGTTTAGCACTCTGCATAGAGCTGTGTGAATATTTTGTGAATTTGACAGGCCCCCCTCCCTTACAGACTGCCCTGTGTTGTCGTTAACATATCGACCATGTTATATCCGCTCAAACTCGATATTTCCACGACAGCGTAATGTTTGCAACATGTTGAGCCGGATTTTACATTGTTTTTTTTTTAAAGTCTGAACATGACGGAATTACCACAGTACTTATGCTTACCGAATATATATATATTCGCTTTGTATTAAATTGAAATAAAACTTATCTTTATAATCAGTACAATGTGGAATTCATAATAATATATATATGCTAACTTGGTATATACACGCCAGTGTTTTGAACCTATGTTAAAAACGTGTGCAGTGCCCAAATTCAACTCTGACCGTTTATCATAAAATCTTGATTGTTTTCTCATAAAGTCATGTTATTGGCCTATAGTTGATTACCAAAATGTGTTTTAATCAGGCTTTGGATCAAATGATTGTTATGTAAAAATTATGTTGATGAATATCGACCTATTTTCAACTTAGGTTCATAACACTACCGTAGTGTTTCGAACGGGGATTGTTTTGAATGGCCTTCGCCAGCTGCAGGTTCTCGTTGCTGTTCATATCATGGTTCCTGTATCGGCAGATACTCATAAATTTGTAATCGGTAACGTGGTCGCCGGTTGCGAACCGGTTGCTGTGTGGCCGCGTTGCTGGGGCAAATCCGCGCAGTTGGCGGAGGTCGGCAATGGGCGAGAGATGATGTGTGATATTTACTTCTATGACTGTCGCCTGGCTTGATGTTGGAAGTCGATGTCGTGATATATATCGCGTGATATCCCAACTGAAGACTTGCGTCAAATGCGGTAATAAGTGTGAAATATCTCGACGTACTCTTCGTTGTATGGGACCCAGCTGAAACTATAGCAATTTTTAAAGAGGGCTAGGATCTAGATAGACGTTGGTCGCCATAAAAATGGTACGATACACACCAATACTGATACACCGAAATCACGCCTGCATTATTTCTTCCTATCTTCGAGACCGAGAACATCAGACATAAACTGTTCAGTCCGCTGTCGTTACGTCACTTCCGAGCGATCAACACCAAAGAGCGCGTGCGTCTCGACAACGTACGTCATGACCTTGACCTTGCTTGCAGAATGACCGTCTTTGAAATCGACCATGCCTCGAAGTCAATGCGCAAGCGCCAAGAGAGACTGCGCGCGCCGCTCCAGTCGAGGCAAAGCCGAACAACCGCAACGAGCAGTGGCGACCCCATGCGGTTTACGCTGTCGCACACCTTGCAGGGGAAGCTGAAACCCTTGTATTACTACAAAGGAGTTACCTTGACGCCGCCTGTCGGTGGCGGAACTGTTCGTCGGAACAGCGGAGGCAAGCGACCAGAGAAACGCCCCGGGTGCGCTGGGAACGTTATTGCATTCGGCAGTGAGGGAGAGGTAAACGATAACCGTGCTACAAACGCCGCTGTCAATCCGAATTATAGTCTACTACTTTGGTAGTCGTACAGTCTCCCGGTAGAGATTCCACCAATAGGCTGTCGCCGGAAGTACGTGATGAACAAGAGATCCCCTGGCGGACATTATTTGCCCGCATCTTCTCTCGGCGACATTTCGGGCGGACGACACGGAACGAGAGGGTGCGAGGGGTCTCCGCGTTCCGTGGTCAGGACCGACGCGAAAGGTAGATTTGTTCAAGTGACAGAGGACGAGGATGAGATGAGAACGCCAGTGACTATGAACTCACGAGATGGTGTTCTTCCGAACAGATTCCGTAACGCCGACGCGGCTATGCACTCCGGGAGAAAGGTCTGAGGAAAGACATGCCGGATATTACACATATGTGCGGCGATGCACACCAGAAAATACGCATGTTTTCGGGAGGAAAACAAACCGATAAATCAAAAACTTCCATTACACAGAACGCACAGTTGTAGTAGTTGAAGCCACAACACGATAGTACAGTACACAGAACGCACAGTTGTAGTCGTTCAAACCCTTACACGATAGTCCTCACATAGAACACAACATTGTAGACGTCTAAACCGCTACACGATAGTACACAACATAGAACGCACAGTTGCTGCCATTTGAAAAGATACACAATAGTCCTGTACAAAGAAAGCACAGTTGTAGTCGTTGAAACTGCAACACGATAGTCCACTGCAGAGAACAAACATTTGTAGTCGTTGAAAAAGCTGAACGATGGTAGTCGATCAAACCGATACACGTTAGTTCAGTACGCAGAACGCACAGTTGTATTCCTTGAAACCGATACACGATAGCCCTCTCCATAGGACGCATATTTGTAGTCGTTGAACCAGCTACACGATAGTCCGTCACGTAGAACGAAACCGGTACACGATAGTACACTATACAGATCGAACAGGTGTGATCGTTGAAACAAATACACGATAGTCCACTGTCTATAACGCACATTTGTAGTTATCGAAACTAATACAGGAAACTTCACTATGTAGAACGCACAGTTGTAGTTATCAAAACGGCTAAACGATAGTCCACTATATAGCACGCACATTTGAAGAATTGAAACCGCCATAAGATAATCCGCTACACAAAACGCACAGTTGTCTGCTACATTGAAAGAACATTTTTATTCGTTGAAACCGGTACACGATAGTATGTTACACAGAACGCACAGTTGTAGTCGCTGAAAACGTTACTCGATAGTCCACTTCACATATTGCACAGTTATAGTCGCTGAAACGGATACACGTTAGTTCACTACGCAGCTCGCACAATTATAGTTATCGAATCGGCTAGACGATAGTCCACTACATAAAACGCATTGTATTCATTGAAACCACTACACGATTGTCCGCTACACAGAACGCACAGTTGTAGTCTTCGAATCCGAAAAACGATAGTCCATTACACATAAAGCACAGTTGTAGTCGTTGAAACCGCTACGCGACAGTCCAATAAGTAGAACGCACATTTTATTCGTTGAAACCGCTAAGCGATAGTCCAACACGTAGAACGCACAATTAAATTCGTTGAAAACGTTACACGTTTGTCCACTACACAGAACGCACAGTAGTAGTCTTCGAATCCTATAAACGACAGTCCACTACACAGAACACACAGTTGTGATCGATGAAACCGATAAACTATACTCCACAACATAGAATGCACATATGTTGGTGTTGAAACCGCTACACGATAGTCCATTACAAGGAACGCACAGATGTATTCTTTGAAAAAGATGAACGATTGTCCACTACATAGAACAAACATTTGCAATCGTTGTAACCGGTACAGAATAGTCGCTACGCAGAACACACAGTCGTAGTCTTTGAAAATGTTACATGACAGTCCACCACGCATATCGCACAGTTGTAGTAGTTGAAACCGATGTAGGAAAGTTCACTATCTAGAACGCATAGTTGTAATTATCGAAATCGCTAAACCATTGTCCACTACGTAGCACGCACAGTTGGAACACTGAAACCGCTATACGACATTCCGCTACACAGATAGCACAGTTGTAGTCGCTAAAACCGCTGCCCGATACTCCACTACACAGATAGCACAGTTTTAGATGTTAACACCGCTACGCGATAGTACACTAAACAGAACTCACAGTTCGCACATTTGTAATCGTTGAAACAACTATATATTGCACAGTTGTAACCGATGAAACCACTAAACGAGAGTTCACTACACAGAAAGCAGAGTTGTAATCTTTGAAACCGAAACACGATAGTCCACTAGATTGAACGCACATATGTAGATGTTGAAACCGATATACGATACTGCACTATACAGAAAGCACGGTTGTAATCGTTGAAACAAATAGACGACTTACCACTAAGCAGAACGCACAGTTGTAGTCGTTGAAAACGCCTCCGGATAGTCCGCTAACAGGTCGCACAGTTGTAGTCGTTGAAACCGAAACAGGAAAGTTCACAAACCAGAACGCAAAGTTGTAGCAATCGAAATCGCGAAACTATAGTCCACTACATAGCACGCATATTTGTAGCACTGAAACCGTAATACGATAATACGATAATACGCTAAACAGAATGCACAGTTGTAAATTTGAAACCAATAAACGATAGCCCACTACACCAAACGCAAACATGCAGATGTTGAAACCGTTACACGATAGTTCACTACATAGTACGTTACACGATAGTTCACTACATAGTACGTTACACGATAGTTCACTACATAGTACGTTACACGATAGTTCACTACATAGTACGTTACACGATAGTTCACTACATAGTACGTTACACGTCAGTACTCTACACAGAACGCACAGTTGTTGCGTTGAAAACGATACAAGATTGTTCTCTGCACAGAACGCACATTTGTAGTCGTTGAAACCGACAAAACGTTCGTTCACTACACAGAAAGCATAGTTGTATTCCTTGAAACCGATACATGAAAATCCACTACACTAAACGCACAATTGTATTCGTTGAAAACTATATACGATTGTTCACTAAATAGATCGCACAGTTGTAATCGTTGAAACGATTAGTCCGCTACACAGAACGCACAGTTGCTGTCGCTGAAACTGATACAGGAAATTTCACTACCAAGAACGCACAATTGTAGTCATTGAAACCCGTTGTAATTGTTCAATTCGATAAACAATAGTCTACTGTATAGAAAGCACATATGTATATGTTGAAATATCTACGCGATAGTTCGCTTTCTAGAACGCACTGTTGTATTCGTTCAAATCGCTGCAACATAGTCCGATGCTCAGAACGCACATTTTTATTCTTCGTATGCGATACACGATAGTCCGCTATAGAGATAGCACAGTTGTAGTCGTTCAAAATCGCAACGCGACAATCCAATACGTAGAACGCACTGTTGTAGTCGATGAAAACGTTACACGATAGTCCTCTACACAGATCGCACAGTTGTAGTCGTTCAAACCGCCTCATGATACTGCACTACACAGATCGCACAGTTGCAATCCTTGAAACCAAAACAAGATAATCCACTACACAGAACGCACAGTTGTATTCGTAGAAACCGATACACGGTTGTCCATAGAACGCACACATGTAGCCGTTGAAACCGTTTCACAATAGTCCATTACACAGATCGCACAGTTATAATCGTTGAAACCACTACATGATAGTACATTACACATATTGCACAGTGATAATCGTTGAAACCACTACACCATAGTTCACTACACAAAAATCACTGTTGTAATCGTTGAAACCGATAAACGATAGCAACGATAGTTCACAACACAGAACGCACAATTGTTTTGGTTGAAAACGATGCACGATAATCAACTACACTGAACGCACATTTGTAGTCGCTGAAACCGGTATACGATAGTGCGTTACGTAGAACGTTATGTGTAGTGGACTATCGTCTATTTGTTTCAACGACTAAAACAGTGCGATCTGTTTAGTGGACGATCTTGTAACGTGTTCAACGACTACGACTTAAATTTCTGTAGTGAACTATTATTTACCGGTTCAACGACTACAATCGTGCGTTCTATGTAGTGGATAATCGTGTATTGTTTTCAACAAATACAATTGTACGTTCTATGTAGTGAATCATCGTGTACCAGTTTCAACGACTACATCTATGCGTTCTATGTAGTGGACTATCGCTTATGAGTTTTAACATCTACATATGTACGTTCTATGTAGTAGACTATAGTGTATGGGTTTCATGATTACAACTGTGCGATCTGTGTAGTGGACTACTGTGAAACGATTTCTACTACTACAAATGTTCGTTCTATACAGTGGACAATCTGTACTGTCGTGTAGCGCTTACAACGACTTCATCCATGTATTCAATGTAGTGGACTATCGTGTATGGGTTTCTACATTTACATCTGGGCGTTCTTGTGCGTTCTATGTAGTGGACAATCGTGCATCGTTTTCAACAAATACAATTGTACGTTCTGTGTAGTGAACAATTGTGTAGTTGTTTCAACGATTACAACTGTGCGATCTGTGTAATGGACTATTGTGAAACGGTTTCAACTACTATAAATGTTCGTTCTATATAGTGGACAATCGTGTGTCTGTTTCTACGAATAACATTGTGCGTTCCGTATACTGGACTATCGTGTAGCGGTTTCAACAACTTCCTCCATGTATTCAATGTAGTGGACTATCGTGTATGCGTTTTACATATTTACATATGGGCGTTCTTTGTGGTGGACTATCCTTTATCGATTTCAACGATTACAACTGTGCTTTCTCTGTAGTGAACTATCGTTTAGTTGTTTCAACGATTACAACTGTGCGATCTGTGTAGTGGAATATCGGGCAGCGGTTTCAGCGACTACAACTGTGCGTTCTGTGTAGCGCGCTATCGTGTATCGGTTTTAAAATGTACATTCGTTCGTTTTATGTAGTGGTCAATCGTTCATTGTTTTCAAAGATTACAACTGTGCGTTTTGTGTATTGTACTAACGTTTTGTGATTTCAAGGATAGCAGCAGTGCAATCTGTGTAAAGGACTATCTGGAGGCGGTTTCAACGACTACTACTGTGCGTTCTGTGTTTTGGACTGTCATTTATTTGTTTCAACGACTACAACAGTGCGATCTGTTTAGTGAACTATCGTGTTACGTTTTCTACGACAACGACTTCGACTTCTGAAGTGAACTGTTATTTACCGGTTCCGGTTCAGCGACTACAATTGTGCGTTCTACGTAGTGGATAATCGTGTATCGTTTTGAACAAATACAACTGTACGTTCTGTGTAGTTAAACATCGTGTACCAGTTTCAACTTCGAGATCAACACTGCTCCCATCATTCTCGGCTACGCCAACACCACGGACGTGCTCCCGGCTCACTCCTACATCGACGTGCGCGACTTCGCTTCTTCGCGGCACCTGGTCGATCACCTCGAATTCCTGGACGCCAACGACACGTTGTATAAAGAGGACTTCAGTTGGCGGGCTACCTACTTACGACTGCAGGGAACTGAAAAGGAATGGAAGACGGATTGAGAGAGGTGGTCGCGGACCTCGAGGCTGAGTGGAGGCGGGAGCAGAACTGCCGCAAGCCAAAAGGATACTATCGGGGTATGGAAAATCAACATGGACTGAGGCGAGCTTAGTAGAAAAGGCATAGTTAGCAAGTATATTAGCCTAAAGTGTTCTTTTGTACACAAAAACAGCATTATTCAAGGCTAACATAGAAATAACATTAAATCTATATTTTGTGATGACGCCGTGCAAACGGCAGGTAAAGGCCACCAGGCACTTAATATGCAACAGTTGTAGCAACTGGGTGGACTTCGTTAAGTCCGGATGCGAAAAGTTCTGGACTGAGGTTCAGGCGGATAGTTTTAGTTTTGAGTGTAGGGGATGTACGAGGATGAAGGAACTTGAGGTGGAGTTAGAACAGCTGAGGCTGCTCGTTGTGGCAGTGGTGGGAAGGTAGCAGGTGGGTTGCGCCAGTGGTTCTGGTGAGGGGGGGACAGTAGGTGATAAAGTGGGGGACGATGACGAGGGAGATGCTAGGAAGAGCTCACCTCAGTCTGGGAGGAGGCTGATGGAGGTAAGGTGACAGGTCGTAGGGAGACAGGACGTAAGGAGACGGGACGTAAGGAGACGGGACGTAGGGAGACAGGACGAAAGGAGACGAGAAGGAAAGAAATGGGAGGGAAGACAAATGGATCGAAGGAAAGGGGAATGGGGAGACTGTATCGAAGGAGTCGGGGGGCAAGGAGACGACAGTTAAGGCGATGGGAGTGAGGGAGACGGGAGGGAGTGTGTCAGGAGGGAAGGTGTCGGGAGGGCAAGTTAGCCAGGCGACGGGAGGGAAAGGTGACAGGTTGATGAGTGAGAGAAAGCCTGATAACAGTCTGCCACCAAATGACAAGACTGCAGGTCAGAATGTGATGGAGGGGATCCATCGGAAGAGCTATTCCGAGGCAGTGATAGAGGGGTTGAGAAAGATAGAGGGTATTTGTGGGGGACTCAATAGTTAGGAAGACAGGCAGAGTCTTAAACAAGGGAGATGACGTGGTAGTTTGCTTGCCTGGGGCCAAAATAGAGGCGATAACTGAAAGGGTAGAAAACGTTGTGGGTTCGGGCAAGGGTGGATCTGTTTTAGTACACGTAGGGACAAATAACGTAGAGAGGGAGGGTACAACTGCCATAGTTAGGAAATACAGGAATTTGGTCAGAACACTAAAGCAGACGCGGGTTGAGCAGGTAATACTGTCAGGGATTTTACCAGTAATAGGAAGGAGGGGTCATAGATATCGAAATTGCCGGGGGATGGCAATTAACATGCTAGTCGAGAAGCTATGTAGGGAAGAGGAAGTTGGTTTTGTGGATTTGTGGGGAAGTTTTGTTGGAAGGGCGGATATGTATATGAAGGACGGGATTCATCTAAGTGGAAAGGGGGCAGCAGTATTTGCGGATGGACTCTCAGCAGCAGTAGACAGTGGCATGGGTAGTATATCAAATATTTTTGGTCGTAAACAATATTTAAACTAGAAGCGGATTAGTTTACCGAAGTCCAAACATAAACGAAGAGGATAACACAAAACTACAAAATGCTATAAAGGAAGTTAGTAAAGGGGAATGTATCATAATGGGAGATTTTAACCATGGACATATACAATGGAAATCTTTAGAGAGTACAGGGGGTGAGGACCAACAATTTCTATTTTTAATTCAGGAGAGCTTCCTTACTCAGCACGTGCTAGAGAAAACCAATGGAGAAAATGTATTAGATATAGTTTTATCATCACAAAAAGAATTAGTGGACAATGTAAAAATACATGAACCATTGGGTAACAGTGACCACAATCAAATACATTTTGACATCAATGTAAAATCAGAAAGTAAAAATTAAAAACGTAAAGGAGAAACTTCCACAAAGGTAACTATAAAGACATGAGAAAATACTTAGCAAAGCTAGATTGGAATAACATGCTGATGAATAAGACCGCAATTAAATGTTGGAATATTCTAAAATATGAAATTGAGTGTATCATCGATAAAATGTTCCCTTGAAAAAACAAGGAAAACGATCTAGAAAGAAACACTTTTTAAAAGAAGCTATTAGAACAATAATGTTTAAGCAAACTATATGGAGGGTTTATAGGCGTACCAGAAAGGACGAAGACTATACAAATTACAAAGAGGCACTTAACCTAGCTACAACTGAAATTAGAAAATCTAAAAGAACCTTTGAAAAAAAATTGGCAGGTAATATAAAAAATTACAGCAAGAGTTTCTATGCTTATGTAAGGAGTAAACAGAAAGTTCGAGATAAGGTCGGACCACTGGAAAACAACAGGGGAAACATAATTTCAGACGGGTTCCAAATGGCAGAGGTCCTGAATGAGTATTTCAGAACTGACAGATATTTGATAAGGGCGGGCTACACATAGCTGAGAAAATTGTTTGACTCTCGATAAGCCAATGGCTTCATTGTCCACTTGCCATCAGGAACTTGTTGTTTGGGATGGCAACCTTGTTAAACCTTGTTACACCTTGTTACATAGAACGCACCTTTGTAAACGTTGATTCCTTTACACGATAGTCCACTACACAGAATGCGCAGTTGGGTTCGTTGAATCCGTAAAACGATAGCCCACTACATACAACGCACAGTTGTAATCGTTGAATCCTCTACACGATAGTGCACTATACAAAATGCACAGTTGTAATCGTTAAATCCGCTACACGATTGACGTCTACATAGAACGCACATTTGTAATTGTGGAAACCCATACACGACTGTCCTGTACACAGAACGTACAATTGTTGATATTGAAAACGACACGCACTACACAGATCTCATAGATGTAGTCGTTGAAACCGCTACACGATTGTCCACTACATATGTTGTACAGTTGTAATCTTTGAATATGCTACAGGTTAGTCAATTACATAGAATGTTCAGGTGTAATTTTTGGTCGACTACACAGAACAATCAGCTGTAGTCCTTGAAACCGTTACACGATAGTCCACTAAACCGAACGCACAATTGTAATATTTGAAAACGCAACACATTAGTCCACTACACACAACGCACAGTTGTAGTCTTTGGAAATGTTAGAAGATAGTCCACTACATACGTTGTAGTGGTTGAATCCGCTACACGTTAACCCACAATATAGAATGTACAGGTGTAATCGTTGAAACCGCCAACATAGAATGTACAGGTGTAATCGTTGAAACCGCTACACAATAGTCCACAACACAGGACGCACAGTTGTAGTCTTTGAAACCGGTACACTTTAGTCCACTACATAGGACTCACAGTTGTAATTTTTGAAAACGTTACACGTTAGTCAACTACACAAAACACACAGTTGTAGTCTTTGAAACCGCTAAACGATACTCCGATACAAAGAGCGCACAAATGTGTTCTTTGAAAACGTTACACGATAGTCCACTACATAGAAAACACAGTTGTAGTCTTTGAAACCGCTACACGTTAGTCCAACACTTAGTGCACTACATAAAACATACATATGTAGCCGATGGAAGCGATACACAATAGCCCACTACACAGAACGCACAGTTGTAATCGTTGCAACCGAAACACGATAATTGTAATTGTGGAAACCCATACACGATTGTTCTAACCATAAGAAAGCAAAATTGTTGATGTTGAAACCGACAATCAATAATCCACAACATAGAATTTACAGGTGTAATCGTTGAAATCGCTACACATTAGTACAATACATAGAACGTACAGTTGTAGTCTTTGAAACCGCTACACGAATGTCCACTACATAGGACGCACAGTTGTAGTCTTTGAAACCACCATACGATAAGCAGAACGCACAATTGAAATATTTGAAAACATTACACGTTAGCCCACTACACAAAACACACAGTTGTAGTCTTTGAAACCGCTACACAAAAGTCCACTACATAGAATGCATAGTTGTAGTTTTTGAAAATGCTACACGATAGTCCAATACAGAGAACGTACAGTTGTAATCTTTGAAACCGCTCCACTTTAGTCCACTACATAGAACGCATAGTTGCAGTCGTTGAAAACGTTACACGATAGTACACTACACAGAACGCATTGTTGTAGTCTTTTAAACCGCTACACTTTAGTCCTCAACATAAAAGTGGTCTTTGAAACAGCTGCACGTTAGCTACACGATAGTCCACTTAACAGAACGCACAGTTGCAATATTTCAAAACATTAAACGTTAGTCCACTACACAGATCGCATAGTTGTAGTCTTTGAAAACGTTACACGATAGTCCACTACATAGAACGCACAGTTGTAGTCATTGAAACCGTTAATCGTTGGTCCACTACACAAAATACACAGTTGTAGTCTTTGTAACCGTTACACGATAGTCCACTACATAGAACGCACAGTTGTAATCGTTGGAAACGTTACACGATAGTCCACTGCACAGAACGCACAGTTGTAGTCTTTTAGACCGCTACATGTTAGTCTAGTACATAGATCGCACTGTTGTAGTCTTTGAAACCGCTACACGTTAGTCCACTACACCGAACGCACAGTTGTAGTCCTTGAAAACACAAGTTGTAGTCCTTGAAAACGTTACACATCTCACCTATATGTGCGTGAACAAGGTAGTCAGGCCCACTTATTCACAGAGTGCGGTGAATAAACCTGGAGTTTGTGGCTCTTGCTTTAACAACCTTCACAATGGTCACGGTAGTGTTCAAAACCTCGTGAAGCCATGGTTCGATATCATTTGATGCAAGTTCGTCTCTGTGCAAAAAAAACAGCGTGTTGAAACGGCACGGGGGCGAGGGAGGGCGGGGTGCGTGTGTGTGTGTGTGTGTGTGTGTGTGTGTGTGTGTGTGTGTGTGTGTGTGTGTGTGTGTGTGTGTGTGTGTGTGTGTGTGTGTGTGTGTGTGTGTGTGTGTGTGTGTGTGTGTGTGTGTGTGTGTGTGTGTGTGTGTGTGTGTGTGTGTGTGTGTGTGTGTGTGTGTGTGTGTGTGTGTGTGTGTGTGTGTGTGTGTGTGTGTGTGACAGTTTTGATTTGTTGTACGACTCCCGCGTGTCTGCCAGTCATCATCGTGGCGCCACTTGTACTTACTCCGATGCAGTTTGTCCAGTTGATTCCAGTATTCCTCATACAATCACCCAGTGTATCAAAAACGTCCTTTGCAGTTGTAGTCGTCCTAAGGTCTTTGCAAAACAAAAAGTCCCCCCTAATCTCTTTCTCCCACTCGTAGCGCTCGTACGCCAGTAGATGTGGAATTTTGGACACGTCTGTCGAATCATCCAATTGTATGGCGAAGTCACTGCCACGGAGGCGCGCGGTGCATTGTACCGTTACGTCCTCGGACATAGATCAGATGCGGTGTTTAACAGTGTCATTTGATATCGGTATTTTCGACAGCGTATTGGCTTTCTCTTCACCATACATTTACCTGACAATCTCAGCTGCACAAGGCATAATAAAAGTATCCCCGATCGCATGAGACTTCTTCTGTTGACTATTTTCTGAGCTACAATGTATGATATATGATATCTTAACCAGTTTCTTATCCACAGCGGTAGTAGCTTTCATCTCCGCTTGCGGACTACACAGTTATTTCGCCTTACTCTAAACAAATAATCTGGGCTTATCCTTGTACTGGCCATGTTTCATATGAAGATGTCTTATTAACTTGGATGGTTTCATACATTCGTTGGACAGCACTTGAGAACAAAGCATACCTTGTGGTTGGTGAGTGCCTCTGCTCGCGCAGTGTACTACGAAGCCAGAGTTAAGGCAACTGTCTTCATGTATTCAACGTTCTGCCTGGCTAACATTATACGAGAAATTCTGCCTTTTACTCACAGTCGCTGTGGCCTCTGAGTCTGACTCGTCATCTTGTAAAGTATAGGCCAGTTTGATTTAATTAGTTTTTATGCGCTAATGTTAGTAAGTCATTTGGAAGTTTATTCGATGTATTAAGCCTAGATTAGCAACAGAAAAACAGGTTTCTAAAAGTTTATCGTTAAACCACCCAAGTGGATATGGACAAAATCAACATGGTGTCAAAGATTGGTGATACTGTTTAGACACTTCAGCCTTCCCTTTAATCCTGACATTTGCTAAATTGCTCTGACCCGAGGGTCAACGTAATTGGGGAACCGAGAAGGAGCCCTGGGAACCCTGGATTTGGCGCAGCTCCAAGAGTTCAAAAGTTTAACTTGCAAAATTGGGAAAGGAAGACTGGCAGACGTCATTGTCCAGTGGTTGAGAGGGTGGGTGGATTTAACAAGTTGACCAATAGTAAAGCGTATTGGGTATTTAAGCAATCACAGCGCCTCTAGTGACGGCGTCTGATTTAGGAAAACTGGGAGTATAAATACCCCGGAGGAGCGTTTACAAGGGGGCGGCAAGACTATTTTAAATTCACACTGAGGTGTGTAGTCATGCTGAATTTTAGGTATCCAAATTTTCAGATGTCTTCACTGTTATTTTTTTATTTTTGTTCGTGAGTGATTATATTGCTACTATGTACGTAGCCGTCTGATGTACAAGATTAAAATCGTTTCGAACCTGGAGAACAATGCGTTGACTACACTTCTGTAGTACTCTATGTACTCATTGGTCGAGTGAGTACAAATTCAGTTATAAATCTCGACCTGGCGAGCGCAAAAACGACGGACAATCAAAATATCTTTCGTTGTGAGAAATGCCTCCTGGACCATTGCGTGCGGCCCCGAAGAAGACAAAAAGAAGGAGGCATGTATCTTACATTGGCGAACGACGCCAGCGATTTGTTTCGGCGTACACTGACTCGTGAACGCACTTTACAACGTACATTGACAAGTCGCACACGGCAGAGATTTTTTTTGGCGTACACTGACGAGCGTATTTTAAAACGTACGTTCACCACGATTCCCAGCGACGATCTGTTAGAGAGGTCTGTGTCTGTCGAACTTATAATTGTGATGTTTCACTACTCTATTGACGCTATGCGGAACGAAACATTCCTTCATTGAGATGTGTCATTGGGCGAACACGAACAGTGATTTTTTTATTTACGTTAATTGGTTTACGAACATTTCAAAATGGATGCGGCACAATTTCAAAACTATACATTACGACTAGCACAAAAAGAAGCCGAAAGACGGCACATTCGAACACAACGCGATCAAATTCGAGATTTAATACGTCAGACACAAACGTGCGATGGTTCTACGACAGCCGCTGTTCGAAATTGGACCCGAGAGGTTACGTTGGATTTCAACCAGGTTAGTGCGGACAGTGTTATCGAAATTGCAACTAAAACTGTTTCTGGGCCTTGGCGATTTGAACTTGAGCGATATATCGAGGGTGTGATTGTGGCAAATCAAGTCGGAAGAGCAGCTATTCTTTGGGCCGATTTGCGTAACCATATTTCCGCCCAGTTTCTCAACCCAGATGAATCTGCTGTGTTACGTGATGAACTGGACAAAATTCGTCAATCTGTTTACGAACCAACTGCCCAGTATGCTCGACGATTTCGAGATATCGCTGATGTGGCATATCCTACGGCACACCGCAACGCCGACCAGGAACGATTCCTGATTAAAGCCTTCGCTAGAGGATTGAAATCCAACGAACTAGCACGAAAACTCGTCGAGCAGTCGCCTGCTACGATAGAAGCGGCATTCGTAGACGTCACGCGATTCTGTGAGCGACAGGACGCTTACACACGCCTCGGACGGGACGAGCAGCCGATGGAAGTTGGCATGATGGGGAAGCCGGCCTCCGATTCCACTCCGCCATTAATCAAAATGGTTGATTCCCTTTCGTCGACAGTGGAGAAGCTGGCCACGAAAATCGCCAAGATCGAAGCGCGCAGTCCTGCCTCCCGTGATGCGTCCACTCATGCGACTAACGACCGTCGTAACGGGACACCTGTCTCAACACGAACACCCGCCGTGTTCCCCGAGACGACACCCGCACAAGACGCCAGCTGCTTTGCTTCAACTGCGGCAAGCCGGGACACTATGCTAGGGAATGTCATCGCCGTTATTCACAACGCAGTTTGTCGGGAAACGGGCATTCGTCTTAGATCATAAAGGTCAAGTAAGCGGGCGGCCTACGGTCAACCTTATTCTATCTGGTATCAAGGTGACTGCCCTTGTTGACACAGGCGCCTCTTGTACTCTTCTAAGACGAGACATTTTTGACCTTATTGTAAGGAGAACGCATCGTGCATGTTTACTAGAGCATTCTGGACCATTGCAAGGTTTAGGTGGAGTGTCACTTAAAGTATGCGGCAAAACACAGGTTGCTATATCAGGCATTAGTTCTCCTGTTGAGGTAGTAGTGTGCGACGAATTACCACACGAAATGATATTGGGTGATCCTTCTTTGCGAAAAGGGGGGGGGGGTGTGTGATCGATTTAACACGAAATGTGTTTACCTGGTTTTCCCAGAAATTGCCTTTAAGATGTCATTTACAAGATGGTTATACAAGCATTAGTCCAATTGCGCCCGAAACAGGCAGTATGGAAATTAACCAATTAATCCAACAAAATTCTGATTGTTTCTCTGCCAAGGGAGAGCGAAATGGTAATTGTTCAACAGGTTTCTTGCGTATCAAAACACATGGACCTCCGATTTGTCAGAAAGCATATCGTATGCCTTTAAGTAAGAGAAAGGCAGTCGAAGAAATGATTAAGGAAATGCTAGATGATGACATTATATACCCAAGTAATTCAGCGTATTCTAGCCCTATTTTGTTGGTACCAAAGAAAGACAGCGAGTCTCGTCTGTCTGTTGATTACCGCAAACTAAATGAGGTAACCCAGAAAGATGCTTACCCGTTGCCACACATTCAAGAAATCTTTGATTTAGTAGGCGGGAGCACTATCTATTCAACGTTAGATTTAAAGGCAGGTTATTATCAAATGCCTGTGGCCGAGGAAGATAAACATAAAACTGCTTTCCGCTGCCACTTAAGTCATTATGCCTTTAACAAGGTCCCGTTTGGTCTTAAATCAGCTCCAAATTTCTTTCAAAGAGAAATGAATAAGATCTTGGCTGATTTGATTGGCAAGTGTGTATTTGTATAATAATAATTCCGTTTCTTAATATAGCGCTTTTTAGCTAACTAAATACCAATCAAAGCGCTTCACAATAATATGATGTGTTGACTAAATCTAAAATATAAATTCACTAAATACATAAGGTAAGATAACAATAAATAAGCTAAGATAAAAAAGTAAATAAGCTAAGATAAATAAGAACACATTACTATGACGTGTTGACCAAATCTAAAATATAGACTAATTAAAAACATAAGATAAGATCAAATTAATAGTCTAAGGTAGATAAATAAGTAATCTAAGAGAAATAAGTAAGTAAAAATAAATAAATAATCTAAGATAAATCATTATAAAACAATAAATTAGTGTGTAAAAATACGATTTCAAACCGAACAATTTAAAACCAAGCAGCGTCATAGAATACAAATCAGTGTCATCAAGGCCGGTAGTGTGAACGAAATAAGTGAGTTTTTAGTTGTTTTCGGAAAGCTGCCAATGTCTCAGTTGTTCTCACACTCTTAGGCAAGCTGTTCCACATGGTTGGACCTGCCACTGCAAAGCTGCACCTTCCGACCGTTCTCCTCGGCACCGTCACTGCGAGCAATGTTGTGTCACTCGCCGATCGCAATGCACGAGTAGGCGCGTTGCGAGCTATCGCACAATTGAGGTAGTCCGGGGCCAATCCATGCAGGATCTTATACATGCAAGTACAGATCTTGAATGTTACTCTCATCTTGATCGGCAGCCAATGCAGCGATCGCAGAATCGGTGTGACGTGATCTCGCCGTCTGACACGGTTGATAACGCGAGCGGCAGAGTTTTGTGCTCGTTGGAGTCGGTTTGTCAGTCCATTGTTCAGCCCACCGAGTAGACCATTGCACTAGTCGAGGCGACTCAGCACAAGACAACGTATTGCGGCTTGGCACGCGTCTCGCGTCAGCATGTGTCGGATTCTGCTGATCAGTCGCAGATGGTAATATGCCGAAGAGCAGTAGCTGGACACGAGGCGGTCCAATTGCATATGCCTATCAAAGTAGCATTTGTATACATCGACGATATTCTGGTGTATAGCAAAACTGAACAAGATCATGTAAAACACTTGCAACTCATCTTTGACAAACTTAGGGATGCCGGACTTAAACTTAAGCCGACAAAATGTGCATTTGGTTTACCAGAAGTAAGACTGTTAGGCTATGTTCTTAATGCTGACGGAATTACAACAGATCCGGATAAAGTTGACGTCATCGCTAAACTGAAGCCACTGACTACAGTCAAAGAAGTTAGATCGATGCTTGGCATGTGTAATTACTACAGGAACAGCCTACCAAATTATGCGACAGTAGCTGAACCAGTAATTGCTTTGACACGTCAAAACGTTAGATTTTCGTGGGACGACGACAAACAAGCAGCGTTTAACGAATTGAAACGGTTACTGACGTCATCACATGTGATGGCGGCTCCTGACATGAATCGACCGTACCGACTTTATACCGATGCATGTGATTACGCGATTGGAGGGATACTGGTCCAGTACGTTAGTCATACTTTGTCTAACACACACCGTAAATGGGCGACGATCGAGAAGGAAGCATATGTATTCTGTATTGAGAAATTACGAGCATATGTATTCTGTATTGAGAAATTACGAGCATACTTGTTTGGGTCTCAGTTTCATGTGTACACCGACCATAAACCTTTGTTGAGTATGTTAACGAAAGCGTTGAATAACACGAAAATACAAAGATGGGGCATTCTTCTAGCTGAATTTGGAGCAACAATTTCTTATCGATCCGGTCGACACAACATTCGCGCTGATATGTTATCTCGTCTAAAATATTCCGCGAATAACAATGTTGCTGTGATAGACACAGAAGATATTTTTGACCCGGAACTGATGACCAATGACGATGACATAACGGACATACTGCCACTACTCCATGACGGACTAGATTTGAAAGCAGTAGCACAGGATCAACGCCGCGAATTTCCTGAATTATGGCAATTAGCCAAAACCGATGATGACTATGAGATTTTAAACGGTATTTTACAGTCTGAAATCCCCCAACCTACACGCGCCTTTATATCCTCGTTTAGTCCTCCCCACAGGCTATCGAGAAGCTGTCATTTCACGCGCACATCAAGAATGTGGCCATTTGTCCGTCTGGAAGACTGTACGTCGAATAACAGAAGCCTATGTGTGGAAAGGTTTACGTAAAGATGTCCGGGCACAATTACGTAATTGCGCAGTTTGTCTAACAAATAACCGACATTTTCAAAGCCATGCTATGGGAGACATGCCAATTGTATCATACCCCATCCAAATTATAGGTGCCGATTTAATTGGACCGCTAGTGGAGTCACCCACAGGGAACCGCTACATTCTCACAATCATTGATTTTTGTACCGGTTGGGCCGAAGCTTTCCCCTTACCTAACAAAACTAACGAAAGTGTTTGGAACGCCTTTGCAAACGGATTCATATGCCGTCATGGCGTACCGGAAGTGATTATTACAGATAACGCGAAAGAATTTACAGCTTTTGAATTCGAACGATATCTCAGTCAAACCGGTTATACACCGTATTTCTTGATGACTGGCCGACACATTCGTACGCCTCTACAAAAGGCACTTCGCATTTC
The DNA here is from genome assembly GCA_033239005.1 of Lamellibrachia satsuma. Taxonomy (NCBI): domain Eukaryota; kingdom Metazoa; phylum Annelida; class Polychaeta; order Sabellida; family Siboglinidae; genus Lamellibrachia; species Lamellibrachia satsuma. Next base: position 2,610,148 of record BSQZ01000054.1, read on the forward strand.
TAATGACCAAACTTTTGGTAATCGACTCGATGAATTGGTTAGAGCTTTGAAAATAGCTCGTGCCATGACTGAAGATAGTCGTAAACACAACAGAGAAAGGTTAGCCAGGAAAGCTAACGCCCGTCAACTTTCACCTGGAGATTCGGTCATTATTAAATCGGAAGCGAGAGTGACTCTAACTTCTAGGTGGGACCCACACTGGACAGTAACCCGAGTAAGGGGTTCAGTTATTTCTCTCCACCACAAACAGACAGGGAAAACCAAAGTGCTAAACGCAGAAAAGTGTCGAATCGTTAACCCCGAACAAAATTGGGACTCGTGCAATCCGCGGCCAATTCGTCATCAGGTTCCTAGCACTACTCGCAGACGACCCATACTGACAGTAACGACAGACCGATAAACTTTGACACTGGCCCTAATCAAATTCGAGACGGTCCCTCTGTGCAGCCTGGTCAGGTCACACGTAAAACGACTTAAGCGACGTAAGCGAGAACGCAGCTTATCATCCAGCGATGGATATGACCCGCCCATCGAGGACAGACAGACGAACCCCAGGCTTACCCGATCCCCGACAGACAGATCACTCCGCCCCAAGACACGGTCTGTAACTGCTCTCGAAGCAGCGGACAGATTCGACAGTGACAGTGAGTCATTATCGACGACGAAGTATTTTAGAAAGCGACGCAACTTAGCGCCGACAGAGACAGCAATAAAGCGACAGAAATGCTCAGCTATAGCGCTCTGTGTGTATTTCACACACTAATGGCAATTGCAAAGTCGACTGAATACGTCCATATGGACGTACGTTTTATAAACCGTATCTGCTTAACAGATTCCTTGTAACAGGCGTTGATGAAATCACATGGCGACATGGGTAGTTATCATTACGATAGCAACGCTGACCGAAATTCCGGGATTACGCTTTAAAATACAACGTTTCAAATTGGTGACTGGCGACATGACTCCACGACGTAGCAAACGCGACAACTGAGTCTAAGAGTATAAGTATCGCTGATATTAAAAAGACAATGTCCATCCCGATATACAGTGCACTGTATAACGAGGATTACTCGACATGTTCAATCAACTGTCGATTTATTGTCAAAAACATTCTTTGGACCAGCGACCGACATCGACGTTCGTGAATGCCAACATTAGTGCGACTCTACAGCCGACGAAACTAGCGTATTATAACGTCGGCAAACCAAATGCTTTCAGTAATTAGCTAAAACCCATGATCAGCTAGTGAGGTTCCGTGAGAATATTTTTGTTTTACAAGTGAAACACAAAAGGCATAGTTAGAATTGGGTTTTCTAACAAAGGATTTTGCTTAAACAGACAGGAATTAATGCGTATTCTGACTTTCGCTAGTCTCCAATGGTGCTTTTCTAATGCGGGAAACGTATCCGGGAAATGTATCCTGTACTGTAGCAATTGTTATATTGTGTTTGTTCGTGATGGTTGTAATGCTTTATAAGAGTACTGTGTCGACACCGAAATTGTGTCACAAATGGACAGAGAATCCATGTCGTAATGTGAGAGATCATGTCGAAACCGCTTGCTGTTAAAGATGTCGACATACTTATTGTAGCACATCAATTGATTTGTGTGGATTGCTGATGTATTCTTGCATTTATCCTAGCATTGTGAAGCATCATTTTATGATTGTTTATGTTTTAGATACAACTGTGTATTATTGATACGCACTTGATTATATGCCAACGGACATTGATTTGTTTAATCGGCGTTTGTATCAGTGCTGGATAGAGTAGAACGTATATCCTACATGATCATTTGCGTTTGTTCAGTGTCTATGTATTTTCTGGTAAATTGTAACATGCATGTGATTATCGAGGCTTTTAGTCTAGTACTTTGTATGATGCATGTATGTACCGACGTTTGTTTACGGTACCTTGTAAAATGCACATGACTACCGATGCTGTATTCTTGGTACATTTGTATGGTACATGTATAAGTACTAACGTTTATATTTCTCGTATGTCAAAGACATATTGTCTGTTTTAGTGAAGGTATACTTTTTACTGTATTCTAGCAACTTCGTTGTTTAGACGCACGGTAGCAAAATCAAACTGACTTTTCCTTTAAGTTTTATTTTAAATTGTTGTGTTAAAAATAACATGTTGTTTTGAACAAAAAAGTGTGGGAGGAATGTAAAGTATAGGCCAGTTTGATTTAATTAGTTTTTATGCGCTAATGTTAGTAAGTCATTTGGAAGTTTATTCGATGTATTAAGCCTAGATTAGCAACAGAAAAACAGGTTTCTAAAAGTTTATCGTTAAACCACCCAAGTGGATATGGACAAAATCCACATGGTGTCAAAGATTATGATACTGTTTAGACACTTTAGCCTTCCCTTTAATCCTGACATTTGCTAAATTGCTCTGGCCCGAGGGTCAACGTAATTGGGGAACCGAGAAGGAGCCCTGGGAACCCTGGATTTGGCGTAGCTCCAAGAGTTCAAAAGTTTAACTTGCAAAATTGGGAAAGGAAGACTGGCAGACGTCATTGTCCAGTGGTTGAGAGGGTGGGTGGATTTAACAAGTTGACCAATAGTAAAGCGTATTGGGTATTTAAGCAATCACAGCGCCTCTAGTGACGGCGTCTGATTTTGGAAAACTGGGAGTATAAATACCCCGGAGGAGCGTTTACAAGGGGGCGGCAAGACTATTTTAAATTCACACTGAGGTGTGTAGTCATGCTGAATTTTAGGCATCCAAATTTTCAGTAAGGGTGGTCCTGGCGGACCATACCTGCTTTAGCATTAGAATTAAACATGCCAGAATTTTCTTGTTAAATCTTCTAGACTTGAAGAGTCTGTATACATTTTAAGTGATGTTTACATTCACTACTTTTCTTTACGGTTTACAGTGATAGATGTCTTCACTGTTATTTTTATTTGTTCGTGAGTGATTATATTGCTACTATGTACGTAGCCGTCTGATGTACAAGATTAAAATCGTTTCGAACCTGGAGAACAATGCGTTGACTACACTTCTGTAGTACTCTATGTACTCATTGGTCGAGTGAGTACAAATACAGTTATAAATCTCGACCTGGCAATCTGACTTTTCAATATGTGGCTTTGTATTTACTGGCAGTTGAGTTGCGCATAAACGTTGGTTTGTTGCTGTGACGGGAAACGAGGTGCTCTCTGCAGAGAAGACAGAAGTTCTCTATTTGGTATTGGAGAGCCCCACTGTGAATAGATGGAGGGAATTGTTCTTGCTGTTCAGCACTATGTGGATGCTGAGGCTGGTATCTTTGCCGCACATTGTGTAATTTGGAAGCTGTAGGCAGGGAGGGCTCACCATCGGACTCATCCTTACTGGAAGATGAGGACAAGTGAGATTCCGCTGTGAGGAAGTGTCGCCTAACTCGGAAGGAACGCCTCATCTGGTATTGCATCTCTGTCAAACGGATAAATTCCTGTTGTTCTGAAGACACTTGTTATATTTGGATTGGTCATGCATTTTGTCCACTCCGGTGATAATAAAGATCCAAACCGACCCTTTGTGATATGTCTGCCTGGGTACAATCTGAGATATTCCAGGACTTCGGCATCGCAGTGCGTCGCAAAAGGTGCAAAACATGATTGATCCATAGGTTGCAGTTCGTGGGTTGATTAACAAGGCAAACAGAACAGTTGTATGTTGTTATCCTCTGCCACTTCCACAATGCTTGGACTGAGATGACACTTGGCACCATCGAAGATCAGTAATACTCTTCCCTGTACCTTGTATTATGTGAAGTAACTCAGCCATAACCTTGAACATCTCGGTATTCATGGATCCTTTGGGTGTCATTTCGATTGCCGATCTTGGGGGGAAATCCATCATAAAATTCGTTTCTCATCCGACCGTAAAGAGGATGATGCACGGAACAGCCGAACCCTTTGCGTTAGCACATCCTACTGCCGTCACATTCTCGGTATGCTCAGACGAATTCCGCTAGAACATGTCTTGGACTGTGTAAAGTCAGCCTGCAGGGCTTCTCGTCCATATCATCAATCAAGATTGGATATGTCTGTGATAATGTTGTGTATCCTGGAATTTGGTAAGCACTTAAGAACTATCCAAAGTTATCCCACCAGGAGGATGAGTAATTTTGGTAGATATTAAACAAATGAGTGTGATATTGTATGGAAATATTAGAGTCGCAAGCAGACGAACAATACCTGGATTACATTTCTGGCATCGAATGACTATAGTTGTATATCTATTTTAAAATATAGTTTAGTTAGTATTAGTTAGTGTAGTTAGTGTGTAATTGACTAACGCAGACTTGTGCCACTGGCGGTACCCGCCTCAGTCCGTGTTGATTAGGGTGCGTGCGGGCTTTACTGAATATTTTCCATACCCCGATAGTATCCTTTACTGAATATTTTCCATACCCCGATAGTATCCTTTACTGAATATTTTCCATACCCCGATAGTATCCTTTACTGAATATTTTCCATACCCCGATAGTATCCTTTACTGAATATTTTCCATACCCCGATAGTATCCTTTACTGAATATTTTCCATACCCCGATAGTATCCTTTACTGAATATTTTCCCTACCCCGATAGTATCCTTTTGGCTTGCGGCAGTTCTGCTCTCGCCTCCACTCAGCCTCGAGGTCCGCGACCACCTCTCTCCGGCCGCACTCGGCCAGCGCGTAGCGTGTTCAGTCCCCTGCAGTCATAGGCCGCCCGCCAGCTGAAGTACTCGTTATACAGCGTGTCGGTGGCGTCCAAAAGCTTGAGTTGATCGGCCAGGTGCCGCGGAGAAGCGTCGATGTTGGCGTAGCCAAGAATGATCGGTACAGCGTGGACCTCGAGGATTCTCCAGTCGTTGAAACTGGTACACGATTGTTCATTAAACAGAACGTACAATTGTATTTGTTGAAAACGATACACGATTATCAACTACATAGAACGCACAATTGCAGTCGCTGAACCGATAAATGTCGAAGTCGTAGTCCAGACCTGGTAGCAACACATTTTATAGGGGATGTCGGGGGAGGGGGGGGCATTCAGAATTCAGTCAAACTCCAAGGAATAATTTGACACAATTTTTTCTTTCGCACAAGTCCATTAATTCTGCATCATTCTATTAAATAAATGCCAATTTTTCTCCCCTTTTGGAGTTGCTGGTGAGGGGAATCCCCCACATTAAATTGCTGGGATTGGTCATTCCGTACGCAGGGAACCCCAGGAAAACACTGACGCTGTTTTTAGCCTAGGCGCAATTCCCATAAATAAATGTACTTTTTCTCACCCTTTGGGGGTTGCTGACGGGGGAACCCCCACCTAAAATTGCTGCCATTAATCATTCCATAATCGTGGAAACGCATGGGAACATTTGACACTGTTTTGCCTTGGCGCCATTCCAATAAATAAATGTGATTTTGTGTCCCCTTTGACGGGTGGTTTCAGGGGCATCCCCCAGCCCAGACCCGGCAGCAACGCATTTTTTTGTCGGGGATGGTCCGCTCAGGCCATGGAATCAAACATTTTGGCGTGGTTTACATAAATAAAAGCTCTGGGCTCCCAGTCTACTACTCCACTGTAGTAATAATGACGTGACGACTTATTTCCCATCATAACAAACACAAATGATACAATACTCATCGGACGGAAACACTACCCTGTCGGTGTATGCATGACTGAGAATAGGCTACGCAAGCGAAAAATCATCACACTCTTAATCACTTCGGTGATACAGCTTTGAAAATGCTGGTGCCTCTGAAAATACTAGCCCATCCAATGATAATGAAGTGTCTGTACAATTCCTGACACATAAGACGATGCTGTTAATTAGTTTCCTAGCACTGTAACGGCTCTGACCATGTACCACCAAAATAACATAATTATATGTCGTTAATGGCATATATAAATTAATTTAAATAATAATGTTAGCCTGTTCCGCGTGGATAACACATCATGCACCGCTAGTGTAACATAGCATACACATGCCCATACCAGGCAAGTTCTATGGAATACATTAGCATTGGACAGCAGCAAACCCCTTCCTTACAGGCATTTTACGTCGAGCATAGCCTACTCTCTGGGATCTTCCCATCTCTTATGCAAGTACTTAGCGACAGCCTAGTAAAGTGTATAAAGTGAAAAGTATATCATGAATCCTTAGAGTTAAAACAAATACCTCTCAGTTCAGTGTTGGGGGTCCTAGAATGTCAGGAGTTCCGTGGTTTGTTTCACAAACAGGTATGACAGTGAAAATACCTTTGAAAATACAGCATGGCGTACAACAAAATGTACTTGTCACGATTTTCACTGAATGACTGGAAAAAAGAATAGCCGAAAGGGAAAGGAACGCAAAACCCTAATAAAACGGTACATCTACCAAAACTTGCGTGAAGTGACAGATGCAACATTGTATGACTAGTAAAATGTATACAGTCTATTTAATTTTAACTACAGATCAATATCCACAAAAACACTTTCTTCCACAGAGGTATATGAGTTATATTATTTATTGTGGATCAAGATAAACCATTAAAACCAACACACGTACATACAATAATGCCAAATCTGTACAGAGGGTCTCCTTACTTGTAGAAACTGAAATGCTACAACGCCTTTTCTTGTTCCTATGTAGTCAATGGCCAACATGTTCATCACAGAGAAACGCTTATTTTTGTGGCATTTTCAGATTTCAGGGCTCCCATTTTATTTGACGGCCATGTGTTTCATGAGAAATAAAATAATATATTTTTTTAAATTGGTGAATATTCCGCATGATATATCCTTTGTATGAACTAATGTTACGATGTTTAAGTAAAACAAATGAACCATTGACATTCCTCCAACATTCTAGACCTATTGTGTTCAAGACGTCAACGCAGTAAGGCCCAGACAACAGTTGATTTTCGCTCGTTTGTGGTCATGTTAACAAGTGGTTAGATGTAGTCACTGTAGAAGAGTAAAGTTAGTTGCCAGTCCGTCTGGTACCAGGGTTATCCGTCACTACATTTACACATGTGGATGTACGACAAATATTGTTTCAAACAAAGTATCTTAAAAGTTATATATTGTGAAATAATCAAGTTCTTCTATGTAGCAGAACAGCACAACAAATTAATAAATTTTGCATTTTGAATAACTCAGACCGTATATTTTCCACGGAGAATATGATATCATCAGTGCCATATTTAGGGGGCCTTAGTTCCATACACTCTTACTCTAAATTCTTTTTTTCGTATATAACAGTTGCACCACTACATGGTAATGACTGACTAAACTTGGCGTACTGCTTGCCCTTGCAAGATCCAAGATACATCACTAGATATCATGGACTAAAACTTGATGATGGATTTGTTCAAGATCGCCAATACTAAAGTTGTATTGTATTAGCAAAACTGCCCGCTGCAATTGGCAGAGTGCCAACACAGGGGAACTGAGCAGCATTTGAAGTCTTTGTATCATGCTATAAAATTAAGGACCTGATATTGTTGGCTCTCACTATAAAGATCATGTTCGGACGTGGCCAAATTGTTCCATGTATCCGATATTCCTTGTACCCAGCAGGGGTACGAGAGAGGGTCAGTGGCGTATATAGAACCTCGTATAGAGGAGGCCATGAATTTACCATACTACCATGTAGAAGCACAACATGTTTCACACTATAAAAATCAGAAAGTTAAGCCAATGGGGGGGGGGCGTGCCCTGGTGACCCCTCCTAAATACGTCACTGGGGAGGTTGACCAGCATTGCAGGGCAGAATGAAAATTTCAAGAACAATTTACGTATTGACATGAGATAAAAAAAATGAATGACTAAACTGGCTACAAATTACTTGACCATTCTTCATAAAAAAAGTTGATTCAATAAATTTGTTATACAAATCTGGCACTTTTCTAATTGAAGTCTTTTTATTGATGGTACGTTTTATTACTTGCACGGAGGCACTGAACTGACTACAAGCCACAATTCCATCCCTGAGAACGGCATATACAGCTTGACGCTAGTTATACTTTACGGGGAACATGTGTAATGGAATTGATCGCTGCAGAACTTTGAACTGGCAATATAAAAGAATGTCTGTATTCGGGCTGGTAATCTCAGACTCTGGACCTGGTAGCAGGCTCGTAGCCAGCTTTTCACAAGGGGGATTAATTTTCCCTAATACAGACTACGAGTTCATGTGGGGACATATTTTCTGAATTAACTCCAGGAGGACGCCACAAGTTTACGCGGGTGTCATATTCCCAAACAAACAAAGGTACAAGTTCACATGGAGGGGGTCATAGTTTAGCAACACAGTGAGTGCCACAAGTAATGTGTATTGTCTGCATAATCAATTGTTTAATAAAGTAAGACAAAAGTAAAACAGTAATTAATTCTCTTAAATGAGGTAGAAAGAAATATAAATATATATTTACATATAAATACACATGTGCGTTTTCGCTAACACACACACGCACACGCACACGCACACGCACACGCACACGCACACACACACACACACACACAGTTAATGCTAGTGTGTAATGGGGAAACCTAGTGAACTATACATAAATAACAACAACGATGTACGTAATTGCCCGGTTTTACTAATTTGGTGGTGGAATATACCGTATTATTCCCTATAGACGCCCAATGCGCGAGTGCGAAGGCTTCGGTGCGCGTCTATTAGTTCTCAAACGTGGCCCGAATCATGATATTCCTCTATGGGTGAAACAGGAAACAGGAACAGGAAATATTTATTCGTCCCAAAGACAACAAAACAGAGTATTCAACACCAAAACCATACAATATATTACATCTATGTCGACATGAGAAAACGAAGCGGTAAGAATATAGAGTACGGTCTGAAAATAAAAGATAATGTCATACAAGGGACGGGAGACTCCTACTAAGACTAAAAATTAATCGATCATAGGAGCCACCCTGTCGATTAATTTCACCCGTTATTTAAATTATAAAAAAAAGAAAATCCCTATAGATATTAATGCATAATTACAGAATGACCAAAATTAATATAGATATGTCTGTATATTACAAATGCCAATTATATTCCTACAATCGGATATACATAGAGTGATTTTTAACCAACGAGGAACGGAGGCATAGTCAGTCATATTGACATATATAACAATTTTGGATTGCACATTGTTCAATGTATGTATTCAGATAATTTTTTTTAATATAATTTGAGAAACCGTGTAAACTGTGAGTGGTGATCTTGTCTTTTAATAAATCAGGTGCATTATTTATGGTATGTGGTAAACTGTACCTGCGACTTCGTTTAGCAAACTCGTGGTGTACCCTTATCGTATGTATATTATATTGACCACGTGTGTTAAAGTTGTGAACACTATTGTTTTGATAAAGTGGTACGTTTTGCAGGTAGACAGGTAGTTTATGATTTGAAAATGTATGATATAATTTTAGTTCCTGCAGTTTTAGAATATGCTCTACTTTTAGTAAATTAAGACTTTTGAACAGTGGATCGGTATGAGCATTATATTTGTTTAAACATTTAATTCGGACGGCTTTCTTTTGAAGTTTTTTTTATTATATCACATCTATAGCCCCAGGCAGTTAAGCCATAGTTTAGATGTGACAATATCAGTGTTGTACAACATAATCTTTATGTTAAGAGGTAACAATCGTTTGAGTTTATTTAGGATACCTATAATTCTGGAGCACCTATTTGAATTTTTTTTGATGTGGCTTTGCCAGTTTAATTGTACATTAAAACTTATCACTAGGAAATTGAACTCATCTACTCTATCGATATATATATATATATGTATTATCTATTTTTATATTTAGTGGATTTATCATATTATTTCTTCTAGCAGTTTCGAAGATCATATATTTAGATTTATTTTTCACTTAGAGATAATTTGTTTAATTTAAGCCATTCATTAATTTTGTCCTGTGTTGATTATGAATTCTGCATTTTCATTTTTGCTATATTGTGCGAAATAATCTGAGGTACTTGAAAGTGTCGTGTCATCGGCGTACATAATAAAGTTGAATTTGGGACTAGATTGGCCAGTCATTATTTTTATGTAATCAGCCCCTAAATCAGACTGGTTGCTAATCCGTAGGGTGGCGCCACTGTGAACTATGCGAAGAATGCGGGTGGCCTCTAGGGAATGACTCGTGAACCATGTCATTGATCACCGATCTATTTCATAACTAGTGCTTGTTTTGTGTGATGTATTATGTCCAATCTACATGTGCTTTGAATTGGTTTGATGGTGCTAAATAAATTTAATGTAAGCCTACAATGAGGTGTTACGTTGTTTGTTTGTTTTGCATTTAACAAACATGCAGTTTCAGCATATCTACCAAACCAAACTACACTCGATCGACACACTACAAAAACGCACGAGACAGACACTAAAAACGAACGTTCGTTCACGTTTTTTGTAATTCCAGACAAACAACGTCAGCCGGCCACGACTCGATTGGGCATCATTAAATAGACAACTCAAACTGGCACGCATTGCTGAAGGCGAGTGAGCGATAAAATAAATACAATCTTGTTCTAATACTTCCACAGACATCTGCCGAAAGCCGCCAGTAGAGATGCCAATGTGGTGCTACGTTGCGGCTAAAACACACACTATGAAATTATTTCTATAGAGTCCGCAAGGTGACACCTGCCGCAGTAGTACTGCTGTCATATTACGCGTTTAGCGTGCCTTCACTCTAAAAATTCGATGTTTTTGTGCATGGTTTCACTTCTCAAAAAGGCGTTGTGCGTCTAGGTAGTGCGCTACTAATGGGAATTATACGGTAGGAGGAAACCCCAGACCTGCAATATCTTCAGCCACAACTGTTTAACTCTTTCAGAAAAAAAACTATTATTTTATATGTATCTACAACTTTTAAAATGTGATCAAACGCCCCATGAAAAAAGTTCTGGCATGTAAATATTGTATGAGCAAATCTCTTTATACTGAATTTACAGAACACAGTTCTGTTATAAGTCTTGTGCTTTTAGAACTGTTTTAAAAGTGTAAACATTTCTACCAACACATGCTTTATTACTTAATTTAATAACATTAATTGTTAATTTAATTGGCCTGAGAAATATATGAGGTTAATTTAAATTCATTTCATTGACCTGAGAAATGTCTGAGGTTAATTTGATTTAATTGGAGAATTTATGAGTTAATTGTAATTTAATTAATTAACCTCTAATTAATTGCAAAGCATAATACATAGTACAAAGGTGTGTGTATCAAGCAAGACATGCAACCAGCATTTTGTACTGCTAGCTTTCTTGTGCTTAGCGATTGTCTGTACATTGTCTACTGTTCTCTGGCTGTTACCAACTGACCACGCGTACAGTGACTTGGTAACATATTTATAGTTAGAATAAGATTCAAGCAAATAAGATAGTTGCATAATATATAATATATTGTTACATTTGAACCCCTTTCTGAAAAGTGTGCACTCCCAATAATATTAAGATAATATTATAATGTTTTAATAAATATGAACCCCTCTTTAAAAAAAAATGTGAAACCGCTTCTCAAAAGTGTGAACCCTTCCCCAATATTATTTAGTATTTTTCATCAATGTGAACCCCCTATCCAAAAAGTTAACCCTTTTCTCAAAAGCGTGAACCCCCCAATAACACAAAGATAATATTATTTTTATAAATGTGAACACTCCTCTTTTTCCAAAATGTGAACAACCGTTTTCAAAAGCATGAAACCTCTTCTCTAAAGCGTGAACCCCCCTCCTAAAACTCATGAACCCACCAATACTATGACAATAATATTATTATTATTTTCATGTTATTATGAAAGTAATATTATTATTTTCATATTACTGGTTCACGTTTTTGAGAGGGAATGGTATCACGATAATGGGGGTTCACATTTTTGAAAAAGGGGGTTCATATGTTTGAAAAAGGGGGTTCACAAAAAGGGGTGTTCATGTGAATCCACTAAACCCCTAGCTACAGGCCTTCTTGTAGGCGGTCTGAAAGTCATGAGACTTTATGCCCAACAACAGCAGCCATTGATCACTCAGACTTCTTGTTGATTCGTGTATGTTTTTACAGACGCCTCTGTTGTTTTCGTGGGTTCGAGACTGAGGCCACCGCTCTGTCAGTCCACAGCAGGTTACACATTCACAACGTGAGACTCGATCACGCTTTTCCTTGAATGTGTACATTCTTAAGGTCACAATTATAAATATCATTCAAATGTAATATAGTTTCATTTGGATTTGCTCCCTGTTTTTGCGTCTTCTCACATGTGTAACATATATTCATAATAAACTTGTAAAGAAAGGTCTCCAGTTAGTTTTTCAATCACAGAAAATTTTTTATGTTGGGGCTTTGGCCCTCCCTTTGTCCACTAAGCCTCTATCTGGATCTGACCAGGCCTATGGTTAATAGTAAATGTAAAATAGTAATAGTTAAGTGGCAGGGCGATAATCTGCGTAGTTTTTAAAAGCCAGCTCTTCTGACGTTTGACAGCTTTGTCAAGTGTCAACATGCTCCCCACTGTCACTGAGTCCCCAGCTGTTTGGCGACTAGGCAGGCGAACTACACGGAACTGCTCGACCACGGCTGGTACATTATGAAGCGCCGTAGCGGACAATATTGCCAGACTACCTCACTCTCGGAATAAGGTTATCCAACAGTAAAGCGTGTGTTCAACAAGGTTTTCCTAGTAAACCACTGACGCGATATTATTAAGTGTATTCACAAATACCCTTCAGTAACTCTAACCAACTGACTTACATAAGCCCAAAATCGTGACTTTTCGTGGTTTTAAGAATAACGTAAGTCCAAATGCTGATCTTTGTGGTATCCAACTCAAAACATATTTTCAATTTACATTTGCATTTATCGATGTAAATGTCTGAAACTAATCAATATTACATGGCGTGACAAACGTACACTTTACCTAGCATAAATCTTACATTTCTTACTAGAGCGTATAAACAATTTGATCTAGAGTAACTGACGTTGTTAGACAGGCAATACTGAATTGCAATGTTAAACATACATACCGTTTCATAAGTGCCTTCTTAAGCCCAGTTATTGTAGTAACTAATTACGTTTCCCTTCATATATGTGTCAGTACACCTGTTGAAAGGTTCAATGTCTACACTGTTGTTCCTTGATATTCTGTCTGCAAAATATTAAGCATATTTAACAGTCATTGTTGAAATTCAAAAAACCTTTATATTCATGTTATAATTATCGGTCATATGAATTTACAACCAGGTCGTTGTCTTCACAATAATAATAATAATAATATATATATATATATATATATATACATACATACATACATACATACATACATACATACATACATACATACATACATATATATATATATATGTATATTGTACACACACACACACACACACACACACACACACACACACACACACACACACACACACACACACACACACACACACACACACACACACACACACACACACACACACACACACACACACACACACACACACACACACACACACACACACACACACACACACACACACACACACACACACACACACACACACACACACACACACACACACACACACACACACACACACACACACACACACACACACACACACACACACACACACACACACACACACACACACACACACACACACACACATTTCATGTATGGATCAAGTACATGAGCAATGTACTTAAGTTCAAGTACTTCAATTTTTCCAAGTCCAAATCAGTACAGTACAACGTACTTTGAAAGTACAGTTAAGCACATCGAACGCCATCTTTTTGGTTCATAATGGTGATGGTCAAAGCGATGAAAACACAAAAAGTAGCATTATTATGCATGTATTCATTATTTAAGATATCGTTGGTCGTGACTAAGGGTGAAAGATTGTTATCACGGAAAACCTAACTAAAACAGATCGGAAATCAGCAAATGTCGGGCGTTGAGTAACGTCAAAGGCACATGGACAATAGACGGCAGAGTAATCTGTCTGCTGGGCAATGGAAAGAAGGTAACGGTAAGAAAAGAAGAGAATCTGAATCTGCTTCAACGACGTTAAAAAGAGGAAAATGAACTGATGGACAGTATTTTCTCACATTCCTTTGTCTATCCTTTTTTTGTAATTGTATGTCTTTACGGTCTACGTCTTTGCATGTCCTGCACAATTTCGTGGTATTTTTTCTATCTGTACACATTTGCAGTAATTATAATATTAATATGGATTTTCATATAATTATTGCACACATGTAATCATTAATCATTTCGTTAGACGAATGTATTCGGTCAAACTACGGAAGAATGGAAAGGAATTGTTTACGTAATGTTTTGAAGCTTGATTGCTAATGAATAGGATGTCTTATTAGACATAATTAAGCATTCTCCATACATTGACAATGACACACTGAACGATTTCTTTCTTTGTGAAATAAACATTTCACTATTTTTAGCATCAACATCGCAAGTATAAATGTCACATTTGACGAGTTTCAAGTTTTTTTTAATAAATTAACTTACTGTAAATGGTTTTCAATTCAGTGCAATTTGCATCCAAGAATCTTGGCTTAGCGAAATGTGTAATACACCGCTTTTTAAGATAGACAATTACCACTCTGTTCCTCTGGACGAGACTTGCAGCAACACATGTGGCCTGATTATTTACCTTAATATAAAATTAAACTACCACGTAAAACAAGTTTGTAGGTCAGAAACATATGAATGGCAATTTATTTAAATATGCGGACCGCTAGTATCAAATTATATAGTGTTAGGTAATGTACACATACCACCCAAATACATCAACATGGATTATAAGAGCTTCATAGAAGAATTTGCTACGTCTTTAACAGAATGAGTAAATTCAAATGGTGAATTAATAATCGCTTGCGACTTTAATATCAACGTTTTGAAATTGAATGAAAAGGACATTTTTGCGGAGTTCTTTTACACTTGAACATCTCTTAGTATATATACACGAATCACATTACCAACGAGATTTTCAGATTCAAACGGGATTTTAATCGAAAATTTCTTCTGCAAACACTCTGCTGCAACTTTGAGTTTTGCTTCATCCTTATGTTAGCAGTTTAAGTTCGGTTTCTTATGACATGCCACTGCAAAAATGCATTAAAACTACCTAACCTGCACCGAATGTTTATGACAATTTTCTAAGCGATTTAAGAATGTAAAATCTCCGAAGCAAACTTAATAAAAATCCAATCGCAAATCCAAGTGATAAAGTTGAAAAACTAAAGAGTAAACATTTCTCTGTACATTGGAAACAAATCCCGATTCGGAAGCGCACGTATCTCTAAAAAATAAATTGCATAACTATAATGCCATACTAAAAAGGTTATCAGACAAGCTAAGCAAACTTATTTTGAAAAATGCTTCAGTACATGCAAAACAAACCATAAAATTTGGTCTATGCGAAACGGCATCCTAAATATAAAAAAAAACAAGAACGTATCCTTTCTATTTTACAATTGATGGTAATCAAATATCTGATCAAATTACTGATTGCTAATACATTTAATGATTACTTCACTAATATTGGTCCCAGACTTGCCAACCAAATCAATAACCGTGTCAATAAATAATTCAGAAACTTCTTAACTTCGAATAATGGCTTAGCGTTTCAATGTCATAACATAAAGCGAAATTACAATGCAAATGTAATTGATCGTCTTCATGCTAAACCGAGTTATGGCAATTTTACGGTTCTTTTGAAACGCACGAAGGACGCGCTGATTGAACCGCTAACGATAATTGTAAACCAAATTCGTTCTACAGGAATATTTCCTGATAGATTAAAAATCGTTAAAATAATACACCTATTCAAAAATGAGGAAATTACTCTTCTTGCTAACGACAGACCAATGTTTCTTCTCTCAACATTCTCTAAAATCATTGAAAGGATAATTTTTTTTATAAATTTTATGAATATTTCCATAACAAATATTTTTTTATATAAAAGTCAATATGGCTTCAGAAAAGGACACTGAATTTGCCGCACTTGTGGATAAACTTACATATAAAATTGATAATGACCATATCCCTAGACCTGTCTAAAGCGTTTGATAGTCACTCAGGTTTTCGCATAGCTCATATATTAAATAACATCCCTATCCTGGTAACTGACAAAATTCAAACTCAAACTCGTTTCATGGTTTCAGCACTAATACTAAACAATATATGCTGTCCAAATACAGAGCAGTCTGTAATATTTCCAGTTGTTACGTGTGTAACTCTTAATCTCAATATCTACCCGTACTCGTGATGTTTTTGTCATTGTATTAGTTTCCATAGCTTACATTTGTTTAAGTACATTTATACGTAATTAATTGCTGTTCTAAATATGCATATAGATTGATACGTTTTTATGTATACGTATGTACTTCTGACTTTTGTTTAAATAAAATAAATGTAAAATAAAAAGTCATATTCCTTTTCTTGAAAATAACCGTACTTGTAGTTTTTTTAGATAAAATAAAATAGAAAACCATATTCTATTTTTCTTGATATATATATATATATATATATATATATATATATATATATATATATATATATATATATATATATATATATATATATATATATATATATATGCACATTTCTTAAACTTTAGCAATGAGTCACTGAGGTCCATGAGGAACTCCGGGGTTTGCGATCCCTGGACCATGGCTGGGACCATTTCCTACGCCTAAGATGGGTTGACAACTACACGGCTTGCCTGTCCCTCATCAAAGTTAATGTTCAGAAAATGTCGGTATTCAATTTACG
>BSQZ01000054.1:2631930-2651930 GCA_033239005.1 Lamellibrachia satsuma
TTATGTTTGTAATGTTTTATGTTTGTATTAATGTAAACAACAGTCACAATGAGCATGTTTTCGAGGTAAGTAGGTAGTTCGAATGTGGCGACACACAGCGGCTAGAGCGTCGTACGAAGCCTGGGCAATGTCTTCTCGCTGGGACATTAAAGAGCGTTGATAGTATTGTTTCAGATTATGACGTTCGTTGACTCCACGTAGCCTCATTCGGTTGTAAAATGACTGTGTGCTCAGCCTGCAATACACTAGCATCTTATTTATGGAGGAATGTAAATATCCATCCATTTCCAGTCATGCAACCGGGTTGAAGCACGGCTTCCATGTATTTCGGAGCACACACAATGTCGATATGAGTGTCTACTGATTGCGATGGCTTCGTTGTAGACACCTACGATGCTATGACGATTGCTGGCGGAATGGGAGAAGGACACATTCCGACACGCGCCATGACGGAATTAATTCGCATAGTTAAACCAGGTACCAAAGTTGCCTTTAGCATATAAATGTCAAAACAAAGATAAAATTCATTATTAAAAACGTTTGCTGTAACTATGCCTACATGCGTTTAACAATGACATGCACATTTTATCTCAGTGATGGAGCCCATATAGAAGTTCCTACAGGTGCAGAGAAACCGTGGCATTTCCTTCTCTGACGAAAAGGTTATAGGTATATCGTGTTCCAGGAGGCTACGTGTGTATCATCATGCGGGAGGAATTCCTCACCGACGTCGCCGATTACGTTGACCGACTCGAGCCGTTCATGAAGCAGTTGGCTGAGCAAGGCGCTTGGACTCGGGAAGAAAGGAAATTGGTGCCCAATCACATATTCGACAGGAAGGGCATCGTGTTCGTCTTCCGCGTGATACAGTCGGGAGCGCCATCTGTCACCTCAACCCAGTTTACGAAGTAAACCCTCTCAGTTTGCTGCTAATTAGTCTGTTGACACATTATTCATTTAGACGAGACACTATAATAATAATATGAATGTTAGAGCTACAAGAACATTTTGAATACGAACACTCCGACACTGGCCTGTCTGGCCCATCTAATTAAATACGAGCCTGAAACGTAATTATGACGATCCACAAGTGATACAAGTCTCGTCAGCCGCCATGTTGGTTTCATGCAAGTTTGTCCATAAATGCTCACTTCCGGCCCCCAACGACACGCTGCCCGCCATCGCGTTTCACACATACTACTTATACTAATGGTTTATTTTTTTAATGACACACGTACATTTAACATATTATGGTGTGCACAACTTGGGGTCCGGAAGTGCATTATCTCGTCAAATTTCGTTTTGAAACGAGAACCACTTGTGTTCCCTATTATGCCACTGAGTTGTGTATCATCTACCGAAATAATGGAAAATAATGCAACTTTACAATGTGTTAATATAATCGCAGCGGTCACACAATCACACAACTTCTCGGACACCTCATCTTTTAGGTGTATCTGTTTTAGCTTTAGGATGTACCATTTTATTTTTATATATTAAAGCATGTGTTCAACAAATAGTATGCGACAGCTACATTACATTAATGGTACGTTTGATTAAAATGTGCTGGTAAACCGCTTGCATTGTTGAATGTTGTGTTGATTATTTTGTTGAATGTTGCATCTGCTACCCTAGCAGTGTGTACTTGTCCAAGGCTACATTCTACGGGAGCTGACAGCTAGAATCTCCTCGTCTACGGCCATGTCCATGGACTACGGACTTAGTGGACGCTCGTTATATAGACGCTCTTGATACGGAACGTATTGGGAAGTGGTCACATTGTTCGACATTCCTTATATGCATGGGTGGTCGAAGGAGAGTGACCAACAGGCTATTTTGAAATCAAGCCAACTGCCACCGGTCTGCGCCTCGTGGTCGTAACATGAAGTGAACATAAAAATCACACTGTCGATTGAAACTACGTCGTCTATGCCATTAATAAACACAAGATAAAAAAGAACATTATACAAAATAGAAAAGAACATTAGATAAAAACAGTATAAATTTGCTTCATGCCCGGCGAACAACGTGTGCTGTAAATTCGGTACAGAAATTTGTTTCGCAACTCGTGTGATTTTAAGATAACAAATCCTGATTGTTTTGCCAGGCACTTCATTAGTCTTTTTCTATGTATGTAGAGACGGATAATATATTAATATTCGGCCAACTTTTACTGAAATTCCTTTTGCTGTTAACGTAGATGTTACTACGTCAGATATTTCAACACTTTTCAAGGGAATCCCCGCTTTTTGATGCCATTTTATGCAGACAAGTAATACACGAACATCTTGGCCAAGTTTTACTGAAGTGGTGTTACTCTTTGTGGGTCAAATATTTAATATTGTCACATTTTAGCAAAACCTTGTTTTTACCGCGACTTAATAATAAATAAATAAAATAATAAATGTTACCATTTTTGTTTGCGAGTTATTATACTTCATATAATATGAACATTTCAAATCGCAATATCTTGAAAGTGTTACAGAGTACCGTATTTGGAAATGTAGACGACTACACAAAGTACAACGAGACACTTAACATATCCTAAAATTAAAGAGTACGAAACGAAGCAAAGTGTTCACTCTTATGGGAGTCGAACCCACGACCAAAACATTAGCATTTGCAATTTCGATTAATTTATCGTGTGACTTGTGTCAATATAATCGATGTTTAAACTTGGTTCCAATGCTTCGCATCAACTGAAAAAATATCTTGTTTGATGAGTTACCTTGAGATTCAATTTCAGTGGTACCCAGATTCCGGTAATCATTCAGACTCGCACAATGAAAAACACACTCTGATCCTTGGCTCTCGTGTGTGCGACAAACGGTTGCGCCACATCACAGAGGCGTTTCTCTGTCCACCTCGCCCCACCCCTACATATTTTGCCCGATTATTCCTGATTCAGACAATGACGTTCATAGCCTAAACCCTATATTTTCCCATTTTGGGTCATATATTTGAATGCCATATTATAACAATATTACAACTACAATAACACATCCATTAACAGCCAAATTAAGGCGTATCGTTTCACTGCGTTTTTGTTAAACAGGCTCGTCCTCAGCGTTTTGAAAAGTGGTGTTTGGTGACGGTGAAATCGCATGAGATGTACAAAGGAAGTACAACACGTAATATTTTACTTTAAATTAGAGATACAAGAACGCAAGTTTGAATAATTTAAAGAATTGTTTCGGCAAAGAATACAACGTATCAACAATAACGCTTAGCTATATTAAACAGAAATCACAACGCAAGTATCAGAACACAAAAATCAGCTGATCTGACGTTAGAATAACTTAAAACGCGACGGATCTTGCGGTGACACAGATACGCGATTGTTACAGCGAACGGGAAAAATAATCGCGCGAGTCTTTTCGGTATCTAATTATTCGTGTCATTAACACTGTGTCAGCCACTCGTTGATTTAGATATACCACGACACGTATTCTTAACTGACGCCCCTTATTGTGCACAACGGTCAAAAGTCGTATTGTCCTAGCTTATACAACATCAAAATAAACACACTACGGGTCAACGATATGCATTTGATGGAACGGCTCTCGACACAGACTCCCGAACATTGGTGCCACAAACCGTTTCACCACTGCAACGACTTGCATTCGATGTGCAGATTCTGCACATCTTGGTTTCATTTGGTAAATTCCTATTTTTGTCAAGAAACATATCGATTTCAATTACATACAGTTGTGAATAGTGTCTTTATTGGAAACGTTGTTTTGTTACTTTGCTCAGTTACCTGCTGCAAAGACGTAACACGTCGTAAACAACAATGACGTTGTCCAGCCAACCACTTCTTTATACCACTCCGCAACTGTTCATTTTTAATTTATAATCAAGTTGTGGCAGTGGTGACACGCTGAGTGGCGCCACTGTCTGGGAGCGTGCTGTTGACAATCGACGTATTCGTTATCTGGAGGTGGTAACCGTAAGGAAACCTTTCCAATTGTGCACCATTAAACTATGTTAACATGTCTTTAATATGTTAATATTGTAAACATATATGTGTTTTACCCATTGGAAAAATATTTTCAGCAAATTGACAAACTAGATAAGTTGTTTTTGAAAAATAGCAAGAATACCAAAAAAAGATCTTGTCACATCCCTGGGGCAAGACGGCCCTCTGCCTGGGACAAGACGGCCCTCTGCCTGGGACAATACGGCCCTCTGCCTGGGGCAAGACGGCCCTCTGCCTGGGACAAGACGGCCCTCTGCCTGGGGCAAGACGGCCCTCTGCCTGGGACAAGACGGCCCTCTGCCTGGGACAAGACAGCCCTCTATCTGGGGCAAGACGGCCCTCTGCCTGGGGCAGGACGGCCCTCTGCCTGGGACAAGACGGCCCTCTGCCTGGGACAAGACGGCCCTCTGCCTGGGGCAAGACGGTCAATAGCACCCTCCCCGTGGTTTTTGCTTATACGAACTGATTTAATTACGCCTGTATCGTGTTGCTGAGCTTTCGTGATGGGCATACGATTGATGTTAGCCTCAGTTTGCACCAAATTGTGGGACGTTCAGAGTGTTATAGTACCAACAGTACTTTCTCTCGTAAGTTCATTTTAGCTTCGTAATTTCATATGTATCACTCAATGCATCTTCCATTATCTTTACTCTCCTGATACAATCCGCACAGAACAGATTCAACGAATGGCCGTAGCAGTGTGCAATACAACCGTTAAATAGCTGAATAAATGTTGTGCACAGTCAGTCTCGAAGTAAGCGGTGCGGCCAAAGAATAAATGTTGTGCACAGTCAGTCTCGAAGTAAGCGGTGCGGCCAAAGAATAATTCTGCACCCGACCGACGCTCTACTCGGGTATACGTATCACGACCTTGTCTTTGCGCGGGCACAAGGTACTTTATACCTTTGTCATAATATAGGTCAGTTAATATGTGTTACACCGTGCTACGTCAACTAAATCAGCCCATTTAAAAGCTGTAATGACCTGGAATCTTGCATCGTGCACCAAAAATAATATCGAGGTTATTTTACAAAGAAATATAACTGATGCAGTCGCGGGGTGTGACATTAATTGGGGGTCAAGTGCAGAAATAAAGTTATTTACCCCAGTGACACGTGTACATGTGGGGCACAGATGCACATTCGTTAGAACGTCTGACTTTCAATCGAGAGGACATATGCACATTCGTTAGAACGTCTGACTTTCAGTCGAGAGGACAGATGCACATTCGTTAGAACGTCTGACTTTCAGTCGAGAGGACAGATGCACATTCGTTAGAACGTCTGACTTTCAGTCGAGAGGACAGATGCACATTCGTTAGAACGTCTGACTTTCAGTCGAGAGGACAGATGCACATTCGTTAGAAAGTCTGACTTTCAGTCGAGAGGACAGATGCACATTCGTTAGAACGTCTGACTTTCAATCGAGAGGCCAGATGCACAATCGTTAGAACGTCTGACTTTCAGTCGAGAGGACGTTTGAATCGTTTCGATGCCGTTTCGAAGCTTGGCAAATTTCGTTCACTCCACATTGTCTCACTTCAATCAGCTGTATAAATGAATGCTTAGCTATACTTCTATGGTGGATGTGTGTGCGTGTGTGTGCGTGTGCTTGTGCGTGTGCGTGTGCGCGTGCGTGTGGTGTGCGTGTGCGTGTGTGTGTGCGTGTGGTGTGCGTGTGCGTTTGCGTTTGCGTGTGCGTGTGCGTGTGCAAGTGCGTGTGCGTGTGCTTGTGCGTGTGCGTGTAGTGTGCGTGTGCGTGTGCGTTTGCGTTTGCGTGTGCGTGTGCGTGTGCGTGTGCAAGTGCGTGTGCGTGTGTTTGTGCGTGTGCGTGTAGTGTGCGTGTGCGTGTGCGTGTGTATGTATGTATGTGTGTGTGTGTGCTTCCATGTACGTGCGTGCATGTGTGTGTGTATGCGTGCGTGCGTGTATGTGACCCAATACCCCTCCCAATGGACGTCACTGTCTCTTAAATACGAACCGTTCAATATGGAAGGGTCGCAGTTGTAGGTTTAACTGGTAAACTAAACATACGATATTATTAGTGTAGTTTGACACGTAATAGTGTATAGTCATTACGTGCTGCAGCCGATTTGGCATTTTGATCTGACTTGATCCTATACGTCTAGCTAAGTTGTGGCAGCGCGAAATCGATGCGTCACCAACACCCTGTCATACCCGGAGTGAGACGCCGTAGACGTTGTACAAGCATGGACATATATTTATACGCATACAGAGTCACTGACCCAAGGAAACAACGCCGTTGAGGTCACTGGTGGAGGCGACGGGGGGTCGTATTCATAGGTGGTCTACGCAGTCATAACTTAACTGGGGTGCAGCCCATATTACACGGCTGACTGCTTCAGGAATAGTGTTTTCTCGAATGTTCTACGGTCACGTGTTAACTGCGTCACTGTCTCCGGAGTCCTCCAAATAGCGGCACATGATATGACGTGTTACTCCAATTGTGAATTTTGATTGGCTAAACGGGTTCGTTTCACCCGCCCAGGCAACAAGGTCGTATTACGTCATTGAGCATTCGCCGTGTACACCAGCTACGCCTGCTGATCAAGCTTCGCCAGAGCAAATACAACCATCGTTAATTCCGTTGAAGTTCTCGTCATAAACGGTAGGTAGACACTTGTGTGAATGTGGTATTGTTCCAAAGCTTCAACAACCAGCACATAATGGCTACATTATAGGAACGGTTCCCGTTATTGACGGACAGTGCTGTATTCTAGCAGTCGATATGTCTATTTTAGGCGCACACACGTCACCAACATGTTTTGAACAGGTAAACATTCGAGTTTGACGATGCTATTACTTGCAATCATTAGTTACACACATTCAGCAAAACGTCTCACTTGGCACGGACATATTTCACAAGCGTGTGGGTTTCGACTTGAATGCATCAGACGTACGTCGTTTAAAGACAATCCAAGGGGACTGTACCGTAAAATAATGACTTTACTAGTCAGCGACACGTGTCACTCGGCCTAAAGGTGTAACTGTTGCTATGTTTCATTCGTTATGCATTTCAAATAACTGGTGCTTATGTGATTAGAATATTAGCGACATGTTAGTTTTATATATGTGGCAGCCACGCCCGTTGAATGTACGGACGCGGTCACGGCTGAGCGACGCGAACGGGTTGTGTGCAGCGAACCGTAACGACTTGCCTTTTGTGAGCGCAATGAGTGACGACGCCGGCGGCGACCAAATCGCACTGATGCGACGCTATTTCACCTGTACGAAACCAGCGCCAACTGGCCGCTCGTGCATTCAAGTCTTGATATAACGACACAAGGAAGACTGGCGGTATCACACAACGACGTTTCGCTTAGCCTGTTAATAAGTATTTATGCCTGCGAGCTGTTTGACTTATCGTCATTTCTCTCTCCATGCTCGCCATTTTAATGGAGCTCGTTGGTTTTCTGGTTAATAATATAAGCCACGCGGTGTGTTTGTTTTCATGCGTTGTTATCTACTGTGATAATAATAGACACAGTCCGCTCGTTGATGTGAACACACGTCGTGGGTGGCGGGTGGCAGTAGCGCGGCGGTGGGAGCGCCGAACTGTCGATGACAGGGGAAGTAAAACACCCCACATAGGAAGGATCATTTGTTATCTGGATCTGATTAATTGTTGTTATCTTACAGCGATATTTCAGCAGTTGTGACCCGCCACTGAAGATCGTTGTGGCACACCGCTCAACCAAATTTCAGAAGAAACTGAATACACTAAATTAAATTACTGTGCGTGCGTGCGTGTGTGTTCTTCCACCAACAGTGGATATGCCCATGTATAATTATTAAATGCATGTTTAAGAAATCAGCTACTAAAATGGTTATTGCATTGTGAATAAATTACAGACTAGACATGGCTCATTCCCGGAAAATCCCTGCCGCCGCCGCTGCTCCGTCTGATGTTGATGACGTCATCCAGACAAGAGGTGATAAACACGTTCTTGCACGCAAGATTCAAATTCAATGTCATTTGCAAAACGTTTTTCCAAAGCAAAGATAAAATATGAAAACAATTGAGGCGATTTTTTAAGTTCTCTGTCATCAGTCTAAGACAACGCACAAGCCAGTCTAAGAGCGCGAAGGAGCCAGTCTAAGAGCGCGAAGGAGCCAGTCTAAGAGCGCGCACATTGTATACGGTCCGCAAAGCATGTTGTACTGCTACAAACAAAGCATGTTGTACTGCTACAAACAAAGCACGTTGTACTGCTACAAACAAAGCATGTTGTACTGCTAAAAACAAAGCATGTTGTACTGCTAAAAACAAAGCATGTTGTACTGCTACAAACAAAGCATGATGTACTGCTACCAACAAAGCAGTTCTGCTGCAAACAAGGCATGTTGTTCTGCTGCAAACAAGGCATGTTGTTCTGCTGCAAACATAGCATGTTGTACTGCTACAAACAAATCATGTTGTTCTGCTACAAACAAAGCATGTTGTACTGCTACAAACAAAGCATGTTGTACTGCTACAAACAAAGCATGTTGTACTGCTACAAACAAAGCATGTTGTACTGCTACAAACAAATCATGTTGTTCTGCTACAAACAAAGCATGTTGTACTGTTACAAACAAAGCATGTTGTACTGCTACAAACAAAGGATTTTCGTGAGAATTGTTAAACATGTTAATCAATTTGTCCCGCATGATCTCTTGTATAAGCTTCATATAAAATATAAATAGCGAATACTGAACTTAAATGACTTGGTTTGTTGGTGCCTATTCAGTGTTATTGTCCTTTCAAAACAAAACATTATCCGCGTGTTTTAAAACGTACATGCGATCCCATATATTTCTCGTGTTAAACCCCAGTGTTAATTTTTTTGCCAATTACACTGAACATTTCAGTTACGAATTCGTAAGTCATTCGAGGATACAAGCCCTGCGTAAACGTACTAATGCAAATATGTATGCCATGTCATGACAGAGGTGGTGATGAACAATATGACGACAAGGCCTAACACTATATTTCAGCCCTTCCTGTGGACAGAATCAAGGCACTTAAGGTGGCTGCAGAACCAGGTTCGCTTTCTTTTTCCTTGTTATTAGTTTCGCTTACAAAAAGTGCTTCAATCATGTCCTCATCCACTGTGTCAGTTGTCAGGGAAGTGTGTCATGTATTTATGACCGGACGCACGCATTTACTGAATTATTGCAAACGCTTAGCATAATTTATTTCGGCGTTATCTGCCGCCCCCCACCCAGCCCCTTAACGCACACAGCATTCCTGATACGAAGATCGAGCGGTATGTGTTCTGTGACTAACTAATTTATTGCAGTTTTGATATAGTGTGTGTGTGCGTTTGGCGTGCGTCTGTGTTTGTGTTTGTATGTGTGTGTGTGTGTGTGTGTGTGTGTATGTTTGTGTGTTCGTGTGTGCGTGTGTATGTCTGTGTGTGTGTGTGTGTGTGTGTGTGTGTGCGTGTGTGTGTGTGTGTGTGTGTGTGTGTGTGTGCGTGCGTGTGTGCGTGTGAGAAAAACAGTATTTACTAACACTGGACTGTGTCGTGAATAAGACCGCAGTTGTGCATATCTCGCCAGGTTATTCTCAATTAGAATTAGTCAACTATCCGCACTACATGATAATTAATACCATACCATGGCAGAGGTGGTGATGGATGATATGACGACAAGACCTAACACTGTATATTTCATCCCATCCTGTGGACAGAATCAAGACATTTATGGTGGCTGCCGAACCGGTTTCGTTTTCTTTTTTGTGTGTTATTAGTTTCGCTTACAAGAAGCGCTTTGGAGTGTCCTCGTGCCCTGTGTCAGTTGTCAGGGAAGTGTCTCATATAGTCAATTACTTAATTATTGCAAACACTTAGCATAATTTATTTCGGCGTTATCTGCCCCCGTCCCCTTAACGCAAACAGCATTCCTGATATGAAGAAGGATAACATTTGTATGAAGACATTTCACGATGTGTAAATCGTGAGGAGTCTGACAGACGTTTCACTAGTATTCCCCACGTATGACTTGTGGCCAAAATCCGGCGTCGTTACTGAACAGTTAATTGTTAATCGATTGTTAAGTGAATTGTGTATATGCGTTTTCTGTTTCGATTATCTTCAGTGTAGTATTACATTCGATGATTAGTTTAATCGAACGGGTATATCTCCTACGTATAGTATAATAGTTTCAACAAGTCTAAATGTTGTTTTACTTTGGCACTCGTAAGCATAGGAGTCATTTGTAGGCAAGTGTCATCTCTATCATTCGTCTGTTTCGTTTACAGTGAAAGGGGAAAGTGTCAAAGACAGAAAGCTCCGGGCCCTTCACGTCATGTCAATGCTCAGAGGATACGGACAGCCTGAGTTGTGGGGACACGTCTCCCAACACTTTGTCAAGAAAGGAAAATTGGACTTGAGCGAACTGCTGTCAAATACGAATCTTCCTGACTTGGTGTACTTACTTCAATCAGGTGCAGCTTCCGACGTCACCAGACTAGTGTGAGTAGACCGCTGAGTGTAAACATGTAAGCATGTTTGAATGTTCTTACGTAGTCACGTCCGTGTAGATCGACATACCCAGACAGGTTCCCGTGATAATCAAGTTTTATCATAAAACGATATTTTGTATGACTTTTTTGGCATTGAACACTCAAACAAGCAGTGTGCATTGTACACTTGTTAATAGCAGGATACAATCATATGAAAGGCTCCATTTTATTACGTAGTGTCGCCGTATATATCAACCTTATAATTTTATTTCACAAGTTTGACTCCATCAACGTTTGACACAAATTGAAAACTGTTTGAAAAGTATTTCATGCAAGTTTTAATTTATAAATGCCGGTATGCATGATTACATTATACGTATGTTACAAATTCTATGTAGGGAGGGGACGTTGGATTTGTGGAGTTGTCTTGTGAACGATGACATATTCATGAGGGGTGGGCTTCATTTAAGTTGAAAGAGGCAACAATGCAAACTTCATCCTCCTCGTTGATACACATGATACAACTTTTATGTAGGGGGGGGGGGGACGTTGGATTTGCACACTTCATCCTCCTCGTTGTCTTCTGTTGATCGATATTCCAGTGATATATTTGCCTTTGTTTCTTTTCTATGAACTAGGCGGTCAGCGGTCAGTCAATGTTGTGGGATTTACATCGCAAAATGCTGTAGATTATCCGTCTGGTGCATACGATTTGTTTGATGTAATTTAATCACCGGATAGCGAGTCACGGGATCGTCTGTTTGTGATGTTTTAATCCAGGAATATAATTTACTTGACAGTTTGAACTACAACGACGTGTTTGCCGGTGAAGAGGCCGGACGGGCCTTGGGAGCCGCCCTGGCTAACATGTCGACATTGTGTGAATTACAGTAAGTATTATTAATTGTTACTTGATGTCGAAACTGTGTTCTTTAAAGTAAGTTATTGTTAATTATTCCGACATGTGTTTAAAATATAGACTATAGTTGTTGTTCCGTAAATGTCCACATAACGTAGCACAAGAGTAGAGAGAAGTGACTTTGTGAGACGATAGAGTTGTGTTATTGAATTGATGAGATGTATAATAATCACATCGTTACGTTACAGTCTGATGTTGTGTTCTCTCACGGACCGGTCCTGGGTTCACATCGCCGACGGCATCATTCGGGGGTGTCGACAGTTGAAGACACTCTTGTAAGGACACATTTGTTTATTTACCCCATATCATTTACCCCATCGCACTAAATATGTGACTAAGTATTGATTTGATGTGATTTAGTGGTGAATTTATTCAGTATATCGTGTTTATTTTGACTGTTTCTAAAATAAAATCACATTTTGTATTAACCCGCATTATTTATATAATAACCCTCCGTAATTATTACCTTTCTGTTCGAGCTATTAAACTGTAAATAAAAGTAAATTTTGATCCATGGCAAAGTTAAAATATGTGACAGGTAAAAATTTCTAGAATGTGACAAATAAAAAAAACACCCGAAGCCGAAGGAAAGACAATTTCACTGCACAATTACAATTAACTTTTGTTGAAGTAAAACTAAATTTGTGCGGAGGCCGCGTTGTGTAAACGACAACATCACATTTTAGTTTTGTTGATCAGAAATAATGTCTGAAAATACGGTAAATAGTTGTTTTATATTCACCCATACCATATTTACCTCACCCTCTGCAACTGAGTTAGTTTCTTTGTGTATTTCACAAGGTCAAGGATGGTGTGAATGCATTAGGCGTTTGTTTACCGCGAAAATATGAACAAGTAACTTAGACGTCAAAGCATATGTAATAATTTAATAATGTATTAAAATTTAATACATGCACTTAAGTCTTAACAATATCAATGACACTGTTGATGGACAAAGTTTCAAATTTAGGTAAAAAAAGTCCTTGTAAGACACATCATGTTCGTGCACAGATTACACATAAACACACAAATATAATTTACGCGTATAAAGTGTTAAAGGCAGATTTCAAAAGACTACTTGATTATGGCGCGACACAATAACGCGACACAACTGTTGGTGTTGTGCTTTCCTTTAGCTATCAACAGTAACTCTTCAGTTACGGCCTTAACATTGGAGATTGTTATATAATGTATTCTATGAATATTTTGTTTCGGAATGTATTTAAGTTAAGTGACATTTTAAAATGGACTGTCGCCAGAGAGCGGTTCCACGATTTTATAGATTTATTTATGTTTGTAGCAGTTTCCCGCTGATCGACTGATCTTTGGCCTGTGGTGTTGAGTTGATAATAATACAATGTATACAATGACCAGTCGCTGGGAATGAAATGAAACAACTTCAACAAAAAGTGTCGCCTAAATCTGTTCCGTGTCGGCCGTTAGTGTGACACGGGGTCAACAGATTTGTGAGCAGGGCGGGATAAAGGACAAACAAAACGTGGAAATGTGACCAGACTTGAGCAAGAAAGTGTTGTCCGCGTGTGTTGTGGTCAGCGGTCAGTCAATGTTGTGGAATTTATATCACAAAATGCTGTATTTTATCCGTCTGGTGCATACGATTTGTTTGATATAGTTTAATAAGCGGATAGTGAGTCACTGGATCGTCTGTTTGTGATGTTTTAATCCAGGAATATAATATATTTGACAGTTTGGACGACAACGCCGTGTTCGCCGATGAAGAGGCCGGACGGGTCTTGGGAGCCGCCCTGGCTAACATGTCGCAATTGTGTAAATTATCGTAAGTATTATGTTAATTGTTACTGATGTCGAAACTGAGTTCTTTAAAGTAAGTTATTGTTAATTATTCCGACATGTGTTTATAGTACTATAGTCCGACATGTGTTTAAAGCATAGACTTTAGTTGTTGTTCCGTTAATGTCCACATAACGTAACACTATAATAGAGAGAAGTGACTTTGTGAGACGATAGAGTTGTGTTGTTGATGAGATGTATAATTATCACATCGTTACGTTACAGTCTCACTTGGTGTTCTCTCACGGACCGGTCCTGGGTTCATATCGCCGACGGCATCATTTGGGGCTGTCGACAGATGGAGACACTCAAGTAAAGACATATTGTTTATATACCCCACATCATTTACCCAATCACACTAAACATGTGACTAAGTAATGTTTTGATATTATTTAGTGGTAAATTAATTCAAAACATCGTGTTTATTTTGACTGTTTCTAAAATAAAATCACTTACATAATAACCCTTCATAATTGTTACCTTTCTGACCGAACTAATTAAATAGTAAATAAAAGTCAGTTTTTATTCATGACAATGTTATGATATATGGTTAAAATGTCTAGAATGTGACATTATAATAATTTAAAATAAACAATTTCAATGCACAATTACAATTTACTTTTGTTGAAGTAAAAATAAATTTGTGCGGACGTCGAGTTGTGTAAACGTCAACATTAAATTTGTCTAGTTTTGTTGATCAGAAATAATGTCTGAAAAATACGGTAAATAGTTTTATATTCATCCACACCTTATAAACTCCACCCTCGCGGATTTCTGCTGATGTTGCTGAGTTAGTTACCGCGTAAATAAATGTTATTTACTTTGTGTATTTCACAAGGAGCGTGTGAATGTATCAGACGTCTGTTTACCGCGAAAATATGCACAAGTAATCTAGACGTCAAAGCATATGTAATGTTGCTTATAACTTTAAATATTTTGCGAACGTATTGTTATTACGGGTTTGTCTTGTAAGTTGCTTTTTGAAAAAAAAACCCAGTAAATTATATAATGTATTAAAATGTAATACACACATTTAAGTCTTAACAATGTCAATATCACTGTTGAAGGATAATGTTTCACATTTAGCCAAAAAGTTATCGTATTACACATAATGTTCGTGCACAGATTACACATAAACACTCGATAAGATAGTTTATGCGTATATGGCGTTAAAGACATATGTGAAAAGACTACTGGATTATGGCGCGACACGATAACGCGACACATCTAATGGTGTAATATTTTCCTTTAGTTATGAACAGTAACTCTCCAATTACGGTCTAACAATTTGATATATATATTTTATAATGTATTCTATGAATATTTTGTTTCGGAATGTAGTTAAAGTTAAGTGACATTTTAAAACGGACTGCCGTCAGAGAGCCACGATTTTATAGATTTAATTATGTTTTTAGAAGTTTCGCTCTGATCGACTGATCTTTGGCCTGTTGTGTTGAGTTGATAATAATACAATGTATACAATGACCAGGCCCTGGGGAATGAAATGAAACAACTTCAACAAAAAGTGTCACCTAAATCTGTTCCGTGTCGGCCGTTAGTGTGATACGGGGTCATCAGATTTGTGAGCAGGGCGGGATAAAGGACAAACAAAACGTGGAAATGTGACAACTTGTTCAAGAAAGTGTTGTCCGCGTGTGTTGTGGTCAGCGGTCAGTCAATGTTGTGGAATTTACATCACAAAATGCTGTATGTCATCCGTCTGGTGAATACGATTTGTTTGATATAGTTTAGTCAGCGGATAGTGAGTTAGGGATCGTCTGTTTGTGATGTTTTAATCCAGGAATATAATTTACTTGACAGTTTGAACTACAACGCCGTGTTCGCCGATGAAGAGGCCATACGGTCTCTAGGAGCCGCCCTGGCTAATATGTCGCAATTGTGTAAATTAAAGTAAGTATTATTAATTGTTACTAGATGCCGAAGTTGAGTTATTTAAAGTAAGCTATTGTTAATTATTCCGACATGTGTTTAAAGTATAGACTATATAGTTGTTGTTCCGTTAATGTCCACATAACGTAGCACAAGAGTAGAGAGAAGTAACTGTGTGAGAAGATAGAGTTGTGTTGTTGATGAGATGTATAATAATCACATCGTTACGTTACAGTCTGGCGGGGTGTTCTCTCACGGACCGGTCCTGGGTTGACATCGCCGACGGCATCAGTCGGGGGTGTCGACAGTTGAAGACACTCAAGTAAGGACGCATTTGTTTATTTACCCCACATCATTTACCTAATCATACTAAATATGTGACTAACTAATGTTTGATATGATTTAGTGTTTAATTAATTCAATAAAATATAATGTGTTTATTTTAATTGTTTCTAAAATAAAAACACATTTTGTATTAACCCCGCATCTTTAACATAATAACCGTCCGTAATTGTTACCTTTCAGGCTTTCTGATCGAGCTAACTAAATTGTAAATAAAAGTAATTTTTTATCCATGACAATGTTATAATATATGAGAGCAGAATGTGACATATTATAAAAAAATTATTCGGAGGAATAAACAATTTCACTGCTCAATTTCAATAAACTTTGTTTTTTTTTTAAAGAAAACTAAATTTGTGCCGACGCCGCATTGTGTAAACGTCAACATCACATTTTAGTTTTGTTGATTATAAATAATGTCTAAAAATACGGTAAATAGTTTCATGTTCACCCACACCATATTTTTCCCACCCTCGTGAATTACTGCAGATGTTGCTGAGTTAGTCTTAAATAAATGTTGTTTATTTTGTGCATTTCACAAGGTCAAGGAGCGTGTGAATGTATCACACGTTTTTTTTTACAGTTGTTGTGTCAACGAGTTGACAAACGACAGTGAGGAGACAATGAAAAATCTCCTCACTCGACTACCTCACCTGAATATAGGGTAAGTTAACATCTTTGATACCTACACATGTGTTAGTTTGTGTGTGACAGAGATGTGTGACAAGTGTTGACACGTCTTCTGTGTCTTCCAGGGCGACCCGCTGTGGCTTGACACGGCCGAGTAAGGACCGTCTAAAGGCGGAATTTGGTCGCAGGTTTTACTTGGTAAGTCACTTCTCTGTTGTCATCGGCCCCGTCACACCCACCAACCACTCAACTGTCACCTACTACACTCCGTCGAGTGTGTCCAACTCCTCAACTGTCACTAATTTTCTCCAAAATGACAACTTTATCAAACGACGCGGTAAAATGTGCCACAAGTAAAAAGCGCCCGGCTTTGACCTTGCCCTTACGTCAAACGTTCAAGGAATTTGTAACTTTGTATCAAACGTCGTCGCTGTAGTTACGTCTCACGTCCGTGTGTTGTAGCAACCGGTAAATAAACATTGCAATCAAAGGCAGCGGTCAACCCTAAAACACGGGAAAATTACCCTTGGCAAGAGGCATTAATTAATGCGTATTGTATTTATGGGGTCTGATTAATATGTTCTTCCTCACAATTCCCTTTAGAAGTCTTTGGTAAATATAATTTCATATTTTTATATACTGTTTTGATATTATGGTAAAATTAGTGTATTTTCCCAACTATAATAAGCATTTGTGAATTCTAGAACATATATCTAGTCTCACATATAGTAAAACACTTGCATGGCAACTTGTAGGATATGATGCTACTTAAAATATTACCAATTATTTTGAGAGTGTAAATGTGCAAAATATTTAGTAATTGCGGTTAGTGGGTAACTCTTAGTGGTTTTATGTGTATACAGATAATAGTCGGAACATTCATAGCGCCATATTTACTGAGCGTTCTATGACGCAATGAACCATGGCCATGAAGGTTAACACTACAATTATAATGCAAATTCCCCTTTTTATGACAAGTGGCATTTTTTATTTGTTTTATTAATTACGTGTCCATGGGATCATGCCCAGAATATAAAGCGCTGTACTATGATATATTACAATGTTCCATTCTTGTGTCAAATCCAAGATCAAAGTATGGCTGTAACAATATTCTAATCATAAACTTGGTGCTGGATACCCAAGTCTTAAATTTAGCTATTTCCAGCAGCACTTGTCCAGGAAATAGACTGATTAATAACAAATATAATGACGTCATCCTCTATGAGTAGGAAAATAAAATAATAATAAAATTACTTAAATGGTTTCTATTCATGTCGGTAGGTATTACAATCCGGGTGGGATGTCGTCATGTTAAAACTACAATGTATGGTCTCTTTGGGAACAGCGATTTACGAACTGTGCTATTAACAATACACATCCAGTGAATGGTTAATATATGTTTGCAGATAGTCTAACAGCTTGGAGACAGCCAGTGGTGACAACAGCTTGGAGACAGCCAGTGGTGACAACAGCTTAGACACAGCCAGTGGTGACAACAGCTTAGACACAGCCAGTGGTGACAACAGCTTAGACACAGCCAGTGGTGACAACAGCTTAGACACAGCCAGTGGTGACAACAGCTAGGAGACAGCCATGGTCAGCGGTGACAACAGCTTGGAGACAGCCATGGTCAGCGGTGACAACAGCTTGGACACAGCCATGGTCAGCGGTGACAACAGCTAGGACACAGCCATGGTCAGCGGTGACAACAGCTTGTAGACAGCCATGGTCAGCGGTGACAACAGGTTGGACACAGCCATGGTCAGCGGTGACAACACCTTGGAGACAGCCATGGTCAGCGGTGACA
Organism: Lamellibrachia satsuma; assembly: GCA_033239005.1. Taxonomy (NCBI): domain Eukaryota; kingdom Metazoa; phylum Annelida; class Polychaeta; order Sabellida; family Siboglinidae; genus Lamellibrachia; species Lamellibrachia satsuma. Next base: position 2,649,778 of record BSQZ01000054.1, read on the forward strand.
ACAGCTTGGACACAGCCATGGTCAGCGGTGACAACAGCTAGGACAAAGCCATGGTCAGCGGTGACAACAGCTTGGAGACAGCCATGGTCAGCGGTGACAACAGCTTGGACACAGCCATGGTCAGCGGTGACAACAGCTTGGACACAGCCATGGTCAGCGGTGACAACAGCTAGGACACAACCATGGTCAGTGGTGACGTTCGTCGCCATAACAAAAGGTACGAGACACGTCGTGACCTTGACCTTGCTTGCAGAATGAACGTCTTTGAAATCGACCATGATTCGAAGTCAATGCGCAGGCGCTTAGAAATTGCGCGCGCAGCTCCAGTCGAGGCAATGCCGAACAACCGCAACGAGCAGTGGCGACCCCATGCGGTTTACACGGTCGCACACCTTGCAGGGAAGGTGAAACCATTGTACTACTACAAAGGAGCTACCTTGACGCCGCTGGTCGGTGGCGGAACTGTTCGTCGGAACAGCGAAGGAAAGCGACCAGAGAAACGCCCCGGGTGCGCTGGGAACGGTATTGCATTCGGTAGCGAGGGCGACGTAAACGATAACCTTGCTCCAAACGCCGCTGCCGATCTGAACGGGACCACACCACCTTTGGCAGTCGTACAATCTCCCGGTACAGATTCCACCAATAGGCTGTCGCCGGAAATACGTGATGAACACGAGATCCCTGGCGGATATTATTTGCCCGCATCTCCTCTCCGCGACACTGCGGGCGGACGACACGGAACGAGAGGGTGCGAGAGGTCTCCGCGTTCCGTGGTTAGGACCGACGCGAAAGGTTTGAACAAGCGACAGAGAGCGAGGATGAGACGAGAACGTCAGTGACTATCAACTCACCATATGGTGTTCTTCCGAACAGATAGTCCATTATAGAGAAAGCACAGTTGTAGTCGTTGAAAACGCTAAGCGATAGTCCAACACGTAGAACGCACAGTTGTTATCGTTACACGATTGTCTACTACACAGAACGCACAGTTGTGATCGATGAAACCGATAAACGATGCTCCACTATATAGAATGCACATATGTAGGTGTTGAAAAAGCTATCCGATAGTCCGCTACACAGAACGCACAGTTGTAGTCGTTGAAACCGAAAGAGGAAAGTTCACTAACCAGAACGCAAAGTTGTAGCAATCGAAACCGCAAAACGATAGTCCACTACATAGCACGCATCTGTGTAGAACTGAAACCGTAATACGATTATCCGCTAAACAGAATGCACAGTTGTAATCTTTGAAACCAATAAAAGATAGCCCAATACACCAAACGCAAAGATGCAGATGTTGAAACCGTTACACGATCGTTCACTACACATAAAGCACAGTTGTAATCATTGAAACAATTACACGATAGTCCGCTACTCAGAACGCACAGTTGTAGCATTGAAACCGTCTTACGATATTCTGCTACACAGATCGCACAGTTGTATTCGCTGAAAACTATACACAGTAGTCCACTACACAGAAAGCACATTTTAGTCGTTGAAACCGTTATAGTACACTACACAGAACGCACAGTTGTAATCGATGAAACCGATACACGATAGTCCACTACGTAGAACGTACAGATGTAGATGTTGAAACCTATACACGATAGTCCACTACATAGAACGTACATATGTAGATGTTGAAACATATACACGATAGTCTACTACACAGAACGCAAAATTGTATTCGTTGAAAACGATACACGATTGTTCACTACATAAAACGGACATTTGTAGTAATTGAAACCGGTACAGTTCGAACAGTTGTAATATTTGAAACAAATAAACGATTGTCCATTACACAGAACGCACACTTAGTTGGTGAAACCGTTCCCCGATAGTATACTACACAGATCGGACATCTGTTATCGATCAAATTACTACACATAACGCACAATTGTAGTCGTTGAAACCCGTTGTAATCGTTGAATCCGATAAACAATTGTCCACTATTTAGAAGGCACATAATATTACGTAGGTGTTGAAACATCTACGCGACAGTCCGCTTTACAGAACGCACATATGAATTCGTTGAAACCGCTGCAATATAGTCCGATACACAGAAGGCACAGTTTTATGCTTCGAATGCGATACACGATAGTCAGCAACACAGAACGAACAGTCGTAGTCGTTGAAACGGATACACGATAGTC
>BSQZ01000054.1:2656930-2669430 GCA_033239005.1 Lamellibrachia satsuma
CAACCGTCACATGATGTTGCAGTTTTTATAACAAATAAGGTAACAATGTTAAACGTGCGCCTGATTATTGTCAAAATAACTTTAATAATATACATATAAGAATGATTATAAACATAAAATATGTGCTTATTGCATTTTAATAAGATTTCGGATATCCTCGGAGACGTTTTCTGCGGCCTGGTCCCGGTGTTTCCCGAAATGCGTCATTCCACAATTATCCCATCTACGAAGACGAATGCGCTGATTTTGCGACTCATAGTTGACTTGATAAAAGCAGCAGCACATCGGCCAATAATTCATTGTCAACCCACCGCTTCCGGCCAGTTCAAAGTGGGGCAGTGATTTCTTTAATAAATTTTTTTATGGCCCACATCCAAATGGCAATCACGGTAGCATTGAACTGAATGCGGTATATAATCCTGTATTATTTGAGTTTGCCTTTTCCCGGGACAATGATTTATTTCTTCAATTTAATTGATGCCCCACATCCAACCTGTAGTCATAATAGCAATGCACTGACTGCACTATGTAGCCCAGTATTAGTTGAGATTACTCCATTCCACAATTATTCTATATACGAAACTGACTTTGCGACACAAAGTTGACTTGATCAAGGCAGCAGAATCGGAAAAAAATTGCGCCGGTTAGCCGACTATTTTCATATTGGCCAAACACAGGCCAGTTCGATCCTCAAGAGATAAATAGAACTGCAGCCTCGACCACAAACGCAAGCTGCAGAAGACTGGCAACGACCACGTGAACGTCGTTTGTTAGGAGTGTCTGGAACAGACGGCACGATCTCGAAACATTCCCTCAGTGGCCCGATGGTTCATGAGAAAACCCTCGAATACCCAAGGCAACTGGGAAATACCGTGTTTAAAGGGTGGAACGGGTGGCTGGAATCGTTCCGGAAGTGACATATCATCGTCTCCGACGTTATCTGCGAGGAAGGTGCCGACGTTTCCCCGTGACCTCAATGACATATACAACTGCAACGAGACGGGACTGTGCTGCCGTGCATTGCCTGACAAGACATTGGCAATCAATGGTCAAGGGTGCAGAGAAGGGAAACGTTCGAAGGAACGTGTCACCGCTCTGCTGGGCTGCAATGCAACCGGGAGAGATTTATACATATTTTTGTTTGTTTTTGCAACATGGTATTTTATTGAGCAATGCACCGGTACATCTCCGCCACCGGCAGAATATCGACACATGTGCACAGCCGTCTGAAAAGTTTGTTCCGCACACATAACAAGTTTGATGTGGTAATAATTACACCTCACGTTGTTCCTGAAAACAAAGAAACACACTAATTAATGATAGCTCGTGACTGGTGTAGTCTCCCTTTAGGTAATGAGACCTCCCGCCAGTGACTAGTCAGTCGACACGGCGAAGCCATTATTGCTTTACCGCGACTCTGTAACGCGCACTCGTGTATGTTCTTATTCACCACTTCGGTACGTATGAAAACACGTTCAATACATCTGTTGTGTTACACTCATCATGCGCTTTAACATGGCGCAGTCGGCAAAAGACCACGAGGTCTCACTAAGACGTTAAACGGTCGGTTTGTCTATGAACGTTAGCGACAAAATGGAACGAAAATCACGAGCTACTAGTAAACCTAGTGCCGCGGAGCTTCCTAAAGACCCGCGAGAGAGCGCCACTAGCGTTGACATTAACCAAGATCCGCGCTATGGCGCCACAAACGCACCAGACTGGCTTATCACTTTCTGGAATAGGAACGGGAGCGCGCACGCGATGAAAGACATGAACTGTCGATGCGTCTCCTCTGCTAGACACTTGACAGACGGGTCCGCAACAATTCACCATCGCATGAACGATCCATCGCAAATTCAACGGCGCCAATGACGAGTCTAATGATTCACAGACTCAACGCCTGAGACCAACGTCCAGCGCACTTCTACCGGCCCACACGCTAAAACTAGACCACCTGAGCCTATGACAGCAGATATAACATTACGAGAACTAGCAGCATGGAGGCGATCATGGGAAGATTTCGTAGAACTAGAACAGCTCGACCGTCTCCCAGCACGCCAACAGAGAGCCATGTTGCGCACCAGTCTCTCATTGCAATTGGCCATCGGTATAGACAATGATGACGATATAACCGAGACAGCGATCTTAGACCGAATCCAGGAACATGTTCGAGGCAAACGAAACACTGGACAGGATCGCACTAGAAGAACGCAAGCAAGAGGAAGGCGAGCCATTCGACTAATTTTATATTGCCTTACGAGAGATTGCCAACAACGCAGATCTTTGCTAGCATTGCATAGACGATCGTATTACCACGCGAATTATGTCGGGAATTCATGAGCCAGAAACAAGACAAAAGTTGTTAACATACACGCCTCCCACTTCTCTGCAGACAACAGTTGATGTCTGCAGGAGTGATGAATCAGGAAGGAATGATGAAGCTACATTTGCGAACAATGACCAAGGCCACACGAAAATAGACAAAATTGGCAAGAAAACAGCAACGTGGTAAAACTAGAAATACCACCACTTCAAAACACAATCACAGATGTGGTTATTGTGGCAAATCGGCTCATAACACTCGTGAGGAATGTCCTGCACGACGCAGTGATTGTTCAATCTGCAAAAAAATGGGTCATTGGGCTACACAAATCTGTCGACCACAAAGAGTCAGATTCGCGTGCTGGACATTCTGGGAAAGAAAAAACACCGTCGTGCTCCACGCATCAAGGTACATCTTCACCATAATGCTGATGACAGCTTCATCACAACAGCACAGGCAACACCAGATACAGGGGCCGAAGCCACTGTTGCAGGGCTTGATATCCTAAAACAAATAGGATTAGACATTGGAAACACATGTCGCCCTCCTGAGGACACAATCATTGCTGCTAATGGTACATCATTCGAATGCATTGGCACAGTAGACCTTCACATTCGTGCAGCGGACAAATCTATGAAAGAGACGGTTCTTATTTGCAAAAAGCAAAAAGGACTGCTTTCTTGGTATGTTTGCCGAGAGTTGGGAATCGTGCCGAATGATTACCCCAAACCAATTCGTGCCATAACACGATCAAGTGTAACAAAATCGCCAGGAAAGGATGTTACAGAAAACGAGACATCCGGCGGGTGAACACGCATTAGTAATGACATCGCTACGACAGTGGCAAGTTGCAATAAGTGCCAAGAACACCGACCCTCTCAGCAACACGAGCCACTGCGATCGGCACCTCTACCAAAGAGAGTGTTTGAAGATGTATCAGCAGACTTCTTCCATTACGCAGGACGATATTTTCTCGTATATGTGGATCGACTTTCAGGGTGACCTGTATTCTTTCATTTCCTAAAGGGGACAACTACATCTCGCCACACCATCTATGCATGTCGACGAGCATTTGTGGAGCTCGGAGTCCCGGTGCGATTTAGATCTGATGGCGGTCCACAATTCGCTTCTCGTGAGTTTAACCACTTCTTGAAACGCTGGGGTGTTAGTGCTTCACCATCCACACCACATTACCACCAATCTTACGGACATTACCACCAATCTAACGGACATGCTGAAGCAGCTGTAAAAGCAATGAAAAAACGCATTGCAACAATAACCGTGAAAGGAGATCTAGACGACGAGAATTTCCAGCGAGGGCTCCTAGAATATCGCAATACTCCTTGTGCAGGGGGTCTTTCCCCGGCACAAATTCTCTTCGGACATCCATTGCGGTCAATAGTACCTGCACACCGGCAATCGTTTGCAAGCAAGTGGCAAAAAACGGCGGATGAGCATGACGCTAGCTGTAGACAAGCACACGCTCGAAACGAAGAACGCTACAACAGGCAGTCTCGTCCTCTACCGAAACTACGTATTGGTACACAAGTCAGATTGCAAAATCCCATTACTAAAAAGTGGGATAGAGTAGGTGTTATTATTGGGATTGGCCGACACCGCGACTATCATGTGAAATTGCCAAGTGGTCGTGTGCATTGGCACAACCGCTGCTTCATGAAGCCAGACACTGCGCAGTCTGGGGAGAACTATCTTCGTTTCGACAACAATGTCTAACCTGAAGGTCACACTGAAAGAGACGACATCCCGTCGTCGTGTCGCAACGAACCGCAACGTAGTAAGCGTCAACGAGTACCTCATAGCAAACTTCGACTCTAAGTCCTCCAAGGGTTTTCAGACTAAAAAAAGAGGAGGGAATTGGTGTAGTCTCCCTTTAGGTAACGAGACCACCCGCCAGTGATTAGTCAGTCGACACGGCGAAGCCATTGTCGCTTTACCGCGACTCTGTAACGCGCACTCTTGTATATTCTCATCATGAGCTTTAACAATGACTGTGTTTTAATCACCCAGTAATTTGTGTGTGTGTGTGTGTGTGTGTGTGTGTGTGTGTGTGTGTGTGTGTGTGTGTGTGTGTGTGTGTGTGTGTGTGTGTGTGTGTGTGTGTGTGTGTGTGTGTATATAAATATATATATATATATATATATATATATATATATATATATATTCTTAACTGGTATTTCATATACTGCATTTGACACTTTGTTTCGCTTGAAGATTAATGCATTAAAGGGAATAACAGCAAGGCACTAGCTAAAATGCTTTTCCGGTGTGTGTATATATATATATATATGTGTGTGTGTGTATATATATATATATATATGTGTGTATATAATATATATATATATATATATATATATATATATATATATATATATATATATATATATATATATTCTTAACTGGTATTTCATATACTGCATTTGACACTTTGTTTCGCTTGAAGATTAATGCATTAAAGGGAATAACAGCAAGGCACTAGCTAAAATGCTTTTCCGGTGTGTACACAAAATTTATTATTTTATGTACTACAAACAAATTAATTTATTTATAGATAAAATTAGATATTTATTTCGTCTAACTCGCAAAGCGCGGGTAAAATTCGAAGTTAATGAAATGAGCAACCACGTGGTTTTGTGACGTCAATGGTGATATGGGTTTACGTCCAGTCAGTGATTTCTGTGCAATGCTTCAGTACAGTTTCACTCGCGTTACTATAACGAGTGACGGCAGTGGCAATTTTCCAGAAAAAAGTATAATGTCACGATTTCCAATCACTAGCGGCAAATGATACCACAGAATCATCTTCGAATTCGGGGCAGTTTGGCGACGCCAAATAGCCTTTGACTACGAACGTGTTTACTTTCTGACCGAAACCTGATAACGGCAACATAGAGCAGCCAATCTTCTCCTCGTATAACTAACATACGCCTACACATGTGACGTGGATAAACATTACTCTTACTTCCATATAAAGATCAACATAAACAAAAAAGTCATAATCTTAATCTCCTATTCCTAGCTTGGCGGTACTAGGCGTATAAGATACAGCTAACTTGTTTTTGTAATTTGTTTTCGTGGAAGTAAGAGTCATATTTGACCACGTGACACGTGTGTTTGTATGGTAAACATACGAGGGGAAGATTGGCGGCTCTGGATGGTCGTGTTCATGGTTAGGCCAGAAGGTAAACATCGCAGTAGCAGGAATAGCGCTGACGGGTGGTGGTGATTTCAGTCCTCGGAGAATTCGGCCCAACTGCCATTTTGGCTTGGTGATTTCGGTGACTGAAGTGACACGCAAGATCTACTCAGTTCTAGCTAGTAATTGATTAGCCTTCACTTTAAGGGTTTGTTATTCCAGTACTTTTCTTCAAAGGGACGTTTTAACTAGATACTGTTGAAGAACAATGCTTGGTCTGTTTCACGTTGAGAATGATGTGACGCAAAACAATGTATAGATCAAAGACCACATGCAGGTGGCTTCTTTGTAATCACAATACAACAATCGCTTATCACTCCCATTGCTCTGTATTTAACAAAGCAAACCTGGATAGAATTTCCCCTGATGAGGGGAACCTTTGAAAATCTGAAATGTAGAATTAACAAGATATAACGATAATTGTAAACACCCCCTGCTTACCTCTTCACTGACGAGTCCGTCCCGGCAGCCACATCTGTGATGTACGTGTCGTCTTTCCTGTCATCGCAGTAACGTTCAACTACTTGGGCCACTATCGCTGGGCCATTGTAGTGACCGGGACACAGAATCTAAATATAACAAGATTTAACAAGATCGCCATCAAAGGCATCCCTGACAGCAAGTGGACAAGAAAGTCGTGTCGAGAGTCCAACGATTACACACATGTGCAACTCGCCCAGACGAGATAGCTGACTTTGTTTAACATATTCACGCTAGTGTTTACACTTTCGTGTAGGATCATCTGTGAAAAAAATACAATATATACTGGACTGGTCCTTTTGCTAACAATACTTCGTTTCCTTTGGTTCTTCTGTTTCCGTTAAGTGTGAAAACATGTATGAAAGTTATCTTTATTGCTCAATATCGTAAAAAGTTATATTTGATCTCCTCTTAATATACTCTTCGTATTTAGTGTTGTCAAATCATATATTGTTTACTTGTAATTATCGTTATACTTATATGTAGCGAATATAGTCTTACACATTTGTGTAGCATAGCATGAACTTTGCATTTCTTAATATAAAGTATCAATAATATAATATGTCTGACCAAAGTAACTGATGTTGACAAATATGTCTGTATCGAAAATGTGTTTACATACAAGAACGTTCATTTTTTTTAAAAGAGATACGCAGTAACGTTCACAGTGGCACTGATGTAACAAGTAGTAAACAACAATCTCGTTGCCCAGCCAACCATTTCTTTTGTCCACGCTGCAACTGTTCGTGACGCCCCGGTGGGGAGCGTGACGCCCTGGTGGGGAGCGTGACGCCCTGGTGGGGAGCGGGACGCCCTGGTGAGGAGCGTGATTCCGGGTAGCGACTTTTATAACGCTAGACCTACATACATTTTCATAAGTGCCATCTTGAGCCCATTTACGGCAATAGTCCACTACGTCTTCACTTGTTTTCACCGCTTCTACTGCTGCAGTAGTCTTCTTATAAGCTGCTACTTCATCCGGGCTGGCATCCTGAAGGCCTGGAACGTTGTTTGTTATCAGCATGCCTACAACATTATATTATAGTTATCAGTCATGCTATCATTGATTAAAATTCGTAAGGCCGGTGGTTTCATATATTTATATTATAATTATCGTTAAGAGACACCGTTCTGACCTTATTCGTGAGTTTTTTCAGACTGACTGCTGCATATGGGGTTGAAAACACAGAAGACTCATTCATATACGGTGTAAGACGACGTAACCAGATGGACAAACGTATTGTTAAAATCATTCTCACAACCATCTGTTTATTCTTCCGGATTGTGTTCTACAACCGGAAGTTCGAAGTCCCGGTAATGGAATTCAATAATATTCGATATCATACATGTGACATATTGACAGATATATGACACGTGGAGCACAAGTCAATAAGTTCCTTGTCCGCGAGGCTCTCCAATCTTCCAAATCATACGTGTGGCATACTGACAGATATCTGACATGTGGAGCACAAGTCAATGAGTTCCTTGACCGTGAGGTTCTCCAATCTTAAGAATAACGGGCCAATGGCAAGATTTGTTTTAAAGCCTTCGAGCTGGTATGTAACGAAGAAATTAGCACCATCACAGGTTTTCGTTCCCGCGGTCCGTTTTTTGTCGTTCCGTGAACGCAATACCGAGTTCCCTTGCGTGTTACTATGACGTCCGCACACAGATGTCACAGTAAAACGCTACGTATCGTCCATACACGCACGTCATGGTGAAACGCCAATTTACGTCCGCACACGGACGTTTTCGAAAAAAAACGCCTCGAAACCTCTGCATATGGAAGGTGGACAGACAATTCAGTTGACGTTTCTAGAGTTCAAATTATTGTTTTTGATGTGCGGACTGCGGTTTAATTAAAATTTAAGTTTCTCAATTCTGTTGTTAAACATATTGGCATATATGATATTTAATAATCAGTGCATGTACTTTTTGCCATGTGTTCATCATCCTTTCTGAGAAAAAGTACTTATTATGTCAAATCTACACTTTTTGTATATTACCGCTCTTTGGCGTCGTCCTGTTATAAAGTTGATCATTTAGATCCACTCAATGCTTCGAAGTAATTTCTTTTATTTGTGCAGGTGTATAATTAGAAAATTATACGGCATGTTTGTTTCCTTATTGATTTACATTTTTCCTAATTGTCCCGGTAATTTGATTACTTAATTAAACGTATCACATTACTCTGTCTTGTGATGTCGGTCCTCAGTTTCACTCCTATGTAGCTTTCTCTGGAGGTTGCATCTAATATAATATAGCTCAGTTTGCATTATTCGTCTATGTTCCTATTTCGTAAATTGAATACCGTCTGCCATTTTTTGGACATTGTCTTTGGTGGAGGAGAGGCAAGCCGCATAGTTGTCAATCCCTGAACTGTTCTTAGGCGTGAGAAATGTTCCTAGCGGTACAGGGACCGCGTGCTGGAATGATTAATGATGTAACTCTGTGGATAAAACACCCGTTGTGCATGTGAAAGACGATCCCTATGTCATACCCCACACAAATTCACATGGTGTCAGTACCGCTTTAGAAAGGAGCCCGAAGACCAATTAAAGACACTTATTCAAATAACTGCTGTGAAGAAATACAAAGTGTCACTGACATTCCTCCTAATCAGAATCAGGGTGTACCTACCCATTGAAAGTCAGAACCACGGTATATAAGTCAACTCTGAGGACCCACTGAACACTGATGCTTCCCACTTCCGTTACATCCTTTCGAACCAATATCTCTCTACCAGCACGTGTCGGGACCCAATCACATGGATGGGCATACGTTAGACTTGATTATCACTAAATTAACGTCTGGTATCAAAGACTACTGTATCTGACATCTTGACAGATCATGGCGCTGTCCATTGTGGTCTACATCTGCCAAACACCCAGCCGCTCCGACACTCAGTGCAATACACGAATTATGCTGCTATAGACAAAGAGATGCTCCGAGTCGACATTGAGGCATCAACCCTGTGCCTTGACCCTGCCACCTCAGCAGCAAGTCTTCTTGACCAGTACGACACTACCCTGTCAGCTCTATTACACAAGCATGCCCCAGTTTAGACACGAACAATCACGGTCCGACCCAAAGTCCTTGGTTCAGTGGTGACATCAAGATGTCTAAGCAGAAGAGACGGCAACTGGAAAGAAATGGAGACAATCACGGCTCACAATTTTCAAAGAGCAGAGACGCCACATAAATCAGCTCATCTCCTCCGCCAAGTCTGCTAACTACACTGCAAAGATCAACGAAGCTGCATCTGACCACAAACAGTTGTACAGGGTTGTCAACGCCTTGTTGATCAAGTCAGATGCTACCCTACCTGATGGGGGTTCATAGGAACAACTGGCTAGTAGATTCAGTGCATTCTTCCAGGACAAAGTCAGTCTGATTCAGGAGAACTTGACACTCAAGGCAGACCCAACTACGTGCCTCTAGGTGAGAGTCCAGGCTCTGTGGATGATAAACTCAGCATGTTCTTGCCTGCAACGGAAGACGAGGTGAGACGACTGGTCAACAAGAGTGCCTCAAAGTCGTGTTCACTCGATCCTGTGCCGACCTGGTTTCTGAAGGAACATTTAGACCGTCTTCTACCAAGCATTACAAACATTACAAAGCGGCGCTTGTGACGCCTTTGCTCAAGAAGCCTTCACTGGACAGCGATGTCATGAACAACTTTAGACCTGTCTCTAATATGTCCTTTATCTCTAAGTTGACAGTGAGGGTAGTGTTGAACAAGCTCAATGACCACGTCTCGCGCAACTATCAGCAGGAAAAATTCTAATCTGCCTACAAACCGAATCACAATACTGAAACTCCACTGATGCAAATCCAGAATGATATCCTGATGACCATGGACAACAGGAGGTGTGTCTTGCTGTTCCTACTTGATCTATCAGCGGCGTTTGACACTGTATATCATACACTACTGTTAGCTTGCATGAGAAACGCGGGGGTCATCGGAGTCGCACACAAGTGGTTTGAGTCATACCTGACTTCGAGGACTTAGTCTGACCCGTCGGAGCTGATCCAGGGAGTGTGATGTGGTCAGAGCCAGTCGCTATGACCACATCACGTCCATCATAGAGACTCTCCATTGGCTTCTTGTCCAGCACCGTATTGAGTACGAAGTAGTACTGATGACGTTCAAAGCCCTTCATCTGTTTGCGCCGAGCTACATCGCATACCTGCTCCAGTTTTACCAACCCTGCAGAACGTTGCGGTCCTCATCAGACTCTCTTCTGACTGTACGCAGTGCACATATCCGCCATTATGGTGACCGTGCCTTCTGTATTGCTGCTCCTTGCCAGTGGAACAATCTTCCCCATGTGATGCGAAAATGTGACTCTCTATACACCTTCAAAAGACTCTTGAAAACTCTTTTGTTTAAACGCGCATATTATTCTTAGCTGTCAAACCGATTCGACTTTTAGTGCTTTGTTCTATGAACTTGGATTTGCTGTTTTTATGTTTCTATTTATTCATTTATATATTTTTAATCTCAACTCTCTTTAACTATGTTTGTGTCAGCGTCTTTGAACAGGGTCACCTGGATCCATGGCGCTCTAAAAGTGCTGTATTATTATTATTATTATTATTATTATTAACTCCAAATAATTCACTTAACTCCCTGTGGTAGAGCAGTATGTCCTATTTTATGAAATACAAACAGAGAATAATTAACCCCACATGGAAAAGTCGACTTTTCAGTTTATATTATATTGTAAGATATGCCTCCCCTTATCTTCTGCTGGGCGCCAGCAATAGTCCGGAAAGGCACTTCTCACGGATGTTTACGTAATGTGGTTCAATTGTCGTTGCGCTCGCCAGGTTGAGATTTATAACTGAGTTTGTACTCACTCAATTACTGAGTACACAGTGTACAATAGATGTATAATCAAATATTGTTCTCCGGATTCGAAGCGATTTTAATCGTGTACATCAGACGGAAATATAATCCCTCACTAAACTCAATGTTCAGAAAATGGCAGACGGTATCCAATTTAAGAAATAGGAGCATAGACGAAGAATACAAAATGAGACATGTTATACTAGATGCAACCACCAGAGAAAATTACAGGAGTGAAACGTAGGAATGATGTGACAAGATAGAGTAATGTGAGATGTTTAAATAAGTAATCAAATTATCGGGCCAGTTAGAAAAATGTAAATTAATAAGGAAACAAACATACCGTATATTTTTCTAATTATACACCTGCACAAAGTAAAATAAATTCTTTTGAAACATTGAATGGATGCAGAAATACATTCGTTATTAAACTAAATGGTAAACTTAAGAAAACGACGTCGCCAAGGAGCGGTAGTATACTAAAAGTGTAGATTTGACACGATAAAGTACATATTCTCAGAAAGGATGATGAACACATGGCAGTACCTGCACTGATTTAAAAAATGCCATATATGTCAATATACTTAAAAACAGAACTGAGAATTTTTTTTATTAAACCGTAGGCTACACATCCATAACAACAATTTGAACTCTAGATACGACACATGAATTGTCTGTCCACCTGTGCACCCGGCACCTACGTTGAATGGCAGTCTTTTTAAATTGTGTTAAATGTACATTTGCTTTGAATGAATGAACCGCGAACACGTGTGTCGTTTCATGGAATTGTTCACATCAAATACCTTAAATAGTTTTGGAATAACGTGGCTAAAAGGTGGATATCTGAACGAATTGAATACCTGACTTCAACCACAGCCCAACTCCACTATTTTGGCGTTATTGAGTTGAATACGTCATTGTGACCAACTTTCAAGTAGCTATCATCTGCCATGAAAAACTATCTAATTCCATAGCCGAGGCCGCTGTTGGGCCGCCGCCAAATAACGTCTGACTTCAACATTGGCCCAAATCCATGGAGTTGGGACGATGTTGAAATCAGAATGCGCAATCCTCTAGATGGCGTCACATGAGGCCAATTCACAGAATTTAACTATGAACGCCTGCGGCGATGCACAGAAAAGGCAAAAGCAAATGAAGAGCATGAAACCATATGCTTTGCTTTGACTTTGAACAAAACTTACCTTTTCCACATCTCCCTGTTGGTGAAGTATTTTACCAGCGGCAGCTTTGGTTTTAAAACTTATATGTGCATTCCTGTAAAACTAGCAAACCTGTCATGGCCAGAGCCAACAGCCAGGAGAGGCTGCAGAGAGGTCATATCTTGTCTCAGTCACTTTATCCAGACAAAGGTGCCTCAGAGTGTTAAACATTTAGATATATTCAGCGACGGGTGCAGGGGACAGAACCACAACCATACTGTGATACCACACTTGTCGACCTAATTCGGTTTCGAAGCATCGACTGTCATCTGCCCATACGCGGACATTCCTTCTTGCCATGCGATCGCGAGTTTGCAGCGATAGAGAGGATGAAACCTAAAAAAGACGCAGTGGAAATTGGCCTGCAATGATAGCTACAAAGTTCGCGACGGTTGTAGTGACGGGTGGCAT
>BSQZ01000054.1:2674430-2909430 GCA_033239005.1 Lamellibrachia satsuma
GATGTAGCAACAATCTGAAGGGATATAGCTTAAAGCTGAGGAAGAAATACCCTCATACAGATATTCGTAAGCACTTCTTCACAAATTATGTCATCGATTGTTTGAACAAACGTCAAGAAGAAATATCTGCACATACTCTAAGCACGGTCAAGAAAACAGGAGGCATCTAGCCACCGGCTGAAAGAGACTAAAGAAAACTGGTGTGCACTGGATGGCTCCTGGATATATCAACTAGTACTACAAATGCAAGGAAACAACTTTTGATCGACTTCCGAGGAAGAATTTGCAGCGGAAAAGGTGGTTGCAAATGCGGAAATTGCCGTGTCCGCCAGCCGCAGGCTCTGCGAGTGACCACTTTTCCGATGCAGATTACAAGACAAAAGACTGTGTGATGAGCATGGACAGACAGTGAGCATCAAGATGTCATTCTTGGTCAAAGACACCGTTCCATCTTAGATCTTTTTTTCCGCATGTGACCATGCATCTACAGACTATTCTGCGACAAGGAAACGTCATATATCAGAGGGCAGAGCGATGCGCAGGAAGCGACGAGCCGAAACCAGGCTAGTAAATTGGATTACCGTTACCATTATGACTTATCACTACGATTACAATATAGTTCCACCCCAATAAGCACAGCTGTGCTTCAACGTCAGCATATATATGACCCACAGTAAATCGAAATGTATGAATACAATAAAGTGCGAGTAAGTGTTAATAGTTTGATATAATTACGAGTGTTTTCCAATGCACCGAATTATTATCGACGTGATCAGACGTACCGTACCGTCGTCAATACGTGGCCGTACTCAAAACAATAACAATTACTCAGTAAGTGCTACAGGATATACTGCAGCCTTATAACATGGGCCATGGCGTATGTACTAGGCAAAATTATTCAAGAAAATAATTTTATATTATTTATTGACAGTCATAATAAGTCTCATACTCCTGTGTTCTAAATGCCTATAGAGCAAGCGGCAAGCGTAAGGCTATACCTCGGGGGGGGGGGGGGGGCTAGATGCATGGGAGAAACACGACCAAAAGACAGTATAGACTATAGCGCAACAGAAGCCTACTGTTGCTGTTTACATTTCAAATTCTTTATGGAAATATTTAAAATATACAAATACTTTCATTGTGATTAAGTGCAAATGCAGTTACAAAAAACTTTTAAAAAGTATTTAAATATTTAAGTAAAATGCATTTCACCCATGCAATGTCTAGCTGGAAAGGAAACTAACTAAGGCATCGTCATCTACCCAGTTGAACACTGTCAGATTACATGTCTGCTTTCTATAATGACACTTTACAATTTCTGTTTGAATTCTTGTGACTTGAGAATAAGGCAAAATTATATAAAATTAATTTACTTTATTGATCAGATTAAACCCCACATGTAATAACCGGAAGTTCATAGAGATGTATTAATTACATTTTATTCTAAGTCAACTGATAACACTGTAATGAATATCGTGGGGGAGGGGGCAATTGTCGGCAACCCACAATAGTATTAGTACAAGCTATACATATGAAGGAAGTATATCAGGCATGGGGTCAATTCTGTTTTGTCAATTCCAAAAATCAGTTCTAATTCCACCTTGCAAAAAATCAATTCCAACTGTTAAAATGCTAGGCTAAAGAAAAATTCAAATGCAATTCGTTTTAACACAGTTTTATTTGTCACGTGTGCACAATCATATTTAATTAGATATGATTAAAAAATTATTGTTCGTTAAACGCACACACACACACACACCCACACCCACACCCACACACACCCACCCACCTCCGGACATTTGCCCCTTTGTCACTTGCCCCCCAGACATTAGCCCCTTGCCTTATTCAAAATCTGGACATTTGCCCCCTGTCCGTATCTTCTGGATTATTTGTAAGTTTTTTTTAAGAAATGTTTTTTTAACTTCTGAACATGAATTCAAGATATATATTACCCTAATTGCAATTAATGTTCTTTGTGCCAGATCAGCCAAGTAAATTACTTGATGTAGTTGGAGATGATCCTGTAATCAAAGGATTATCTTTATTGCAATTGTGGAAGAAGCCAGTGACATTAGGACCTGGACATGTTAGGACAATTGAGGATATTTGAAAGAAGCCATCTCAACAAAGTTTCTTTTGAATTGCATTTACCATGGAGAGTTGGAGTGACTCCATTTTCCTATAAAACTGGATGCACAAGCCAGAGTTGTCAGAATTCACTTATATAACTTCACCATGGAAATTACTACTAGCATTTGACGAGGTCAGAAGCTATGTTTTGAGTGTCATTCCTTCACCAAGAAGGGGGACCAACAAGATTACTCTTAATTGGGAGTGAAGCCAGCGTCGATCCTGATCATGCAAGGGTGCTGTGGTCACTGATCTGATCTCCAGATCCAGAATGTGATCAACAAGACTGCCTGCAACCATGATGGTGACATGGCACAGATAGAAGCTGCCAAGGTCCGTGAGGACCTGAAAACTAAGGCAGCTAATACCAGGGGCACTCCAAACCAGCTGATCTCTGACCCGTTACTGTCCACCACTGTTTGTGGAAGCGTCACCCCAAGAACCCATCTTCCACCACTGATCTGACTATCAATGATACCTGGAAGACAACTGGTGACAAGATCATCTCATATACACTCCAGGGGATAGGCCATTGCATTAGGCTAAAGTGACTTCGACTTGTCATTGAATGTTATGTTATTGTAGTAATAATAATAAAACTGCAAACTGATTTTCACTTGTCAACTATCATAGAAAAAAGGGGCAGATGTCCGGGGGGAGCAAATATACTAGGAGGCAGATTTATATCGCTATCAGTTGTGGTATCATTGATATTTCATCAAATTTACTGGAAAGTTTGAGTCTTCAACATCCTAATCTCCAACATGTATTCTACATGGGGACATTTTTAATTACTACAAAGGGCAAACCCTACAACCACATGTAACAGCATTGTACAGGTGACCAGTGACATGTTTAGTATGGGAAACTTGTGGGCTGAACATTAGGCTCGGATAAACAAGGGGCTGCATTCAAGTGGGGCAGGCTTCCTCTCTCACACAAAGGGAATGAGCAGGCAGGTGCCCTTAATTGGCAATCTCTGTAAATAAACCTTGTCCACTGAGAAAGAAAATGAGGCATGAATGGTCTGATTTTGGTTTTACTGTCTGTTACAGTAACTTAGTATTTCTTTTTGATGCAAATGCTTGATTATATTGTTCTTGGTCACAATGTTTCAATACCAGAGTAGACAGTGTCTATGCTGTAATGTTGACAACTTTCTGGCAGTTACCAGATTCATGGTGACATGCTAATAGCAGACAAATATGATTTTTAAAGTAATATAAGTAAATATAAGGGTTAATATTAAAAGTATCAAGTCAATAATTCCAACAAAATCAATTCCAATTCCCAAAAAATAAATCTCGGAAAAAAAATTCCAATAAAAAAAATAAATTGAAGTCAATTCCAATTCTGGAACTGGAATTGAGGGTCAGTTCCAAATCCGGAATGGAATTGACCACATGCCTGAAGTATATTCATGACAATATCTTGTCTCTGTGTACTACAGCAACAGTCATGAACAGTATAATTGAATTGAAACAAACTTATGTCTGTGTGGCTTTTGTCCATGCACCATACTATCTAGCAGATGCTTTCAGTATAATACCTAATAATTATATAGATATTTACATATATTCATATACGTGTGGGTAGGTATGTGTGTGTGCGTGCAGCATTTATAAGGTAAAGATGTCACAAGCATAGATCTGCATTTGGTCCAATAACAATATTCATGCATTATGTTATCTAAATCGAGTGTCAGATATAAAATAAGGAACCCCATAGAAAGTGTACCTATGGGTCCATATTTTGTTATGGAATTTGGACCCCTTATAGAATTTTTACCTCCCTGGCCCATTGAAAACAGTGCAATGTTGATTAGATAATATAATGCACTTTGGAGCTAGGATGCTAAAATTTTGGTTACATGCGTTTGGTTATGTTACCAGTGGCATTCGTCAAACTGACCAAACAGATTCATTAAAAACATTAAGAGATCAGTGAAAGACCCATTGGTTGAATTAACATGGCTCCATAGGGAAAATGATTTTCCCTGTGGTTGATTACTTTATACATTATATAATACTGGCACTCTTATATTATAAAAATAATATATACAAGAGAAAGTTTTTCATATTGTGATTCATTTTTATTATGCAAAAGATGAATTTTGTAAAATTTTCAAGTCACTGTATGTGTAATCTTTTCAGATGAAAAATTCACCATTGGTTCGTACAAGTACAGGTACTAGTTTTGAAGCATCCAGTGCTACGGGTGATGCCGTCAATCTTTACATTACGGATGTAACCTTTAGTTCCATCACTGCTATTACTGCTGTGGCATCACATACAACTGATGCTGCAATGCAAATCGATCCGGTAACGATATTTCAAGTGCAACACTTCACGAATGCTGCTGTAGTCACCGATGACATTATTGCACCAATGAACGTTGATCATGACTACTCCTATGTGAAGCTTCCATCAGATTCAGTGAGAATAAAGACATTGGTGCGGATGATGCACACTATGTGATAACAGCAACATAACCGAGGGTGAATCAAGCAGCTCCGACACCTATGAGAAAGAGAAGAAGTTTGTCATTCGTGAGAAAAACTTATGTCACTTTTCTGCACCTGCCACACACCAAACAGCTATAAACTGTGACACAGGTTGTAGGTTGTACTCATGTCTGATCTATCAGCCAAGGTCTTTCGGATACTGGGGTGTCTGTCAGGAAAGTGTGCTGATTTCTACCCTTGAATGAGTGAAAGTTGAATCGAATATGTTAGATGTACATGTACTATCAGTCAGAATAAGTAGTGTATTGGTGTATATTTAGTGCCAGTAGTGTATTGGAACAGATGGTTGGTGTGCAAGTACTATCAGTCAGAACAAGTAGTGTATTGATACATATGATTGGTGTACATTTACTGTCAGTACAAGTAGTGTATTTGGTAGAGAATGAGACGCTTGGTTTACATTTGCTGTCGGTAGGAACAAGTAGTAGATTCAGTCAGAACAAGTAGTATATTGGATACACATGATTGGTGTACATTTACTGTCAGAAGAAGTAGTGAAATGGTGCAGATTCCAGAATGAGATCATTGGTGTACATTTACTGTTGGTAGGAACAAGTAGTGTATTGGTATGCATGATTGGTGTACGTTTACTGTCAGTCAGAACAAGTAATATTGTTACACGATTGGTTTACATTTACTGTCCAATCAAAACAAATAGTCTATTGCCAAAGGTACAGATTATGATGGTGAAACAGTTAAAATGCCTTGGCTTTATAAAGATTAATTATTTCCTAAGCTAAACTACCAGTATATTTGATATGTTGTGGCATAATAATGATGTGTGTAACTGTGATATCCATGTTCCAGGTTGTATTTCCCGGTGGTAGAAGTCACTGTTTTTAGTCAATGTTTAGTCGTTCTAGTTAGCCTTATTTCTTTGGTAATTGTTTTTCTATGTGAATAAACTGTTGATATATTTTATGTTGGTCTCAATATAAATGAAATTGTGTGTAGTGACATGCAAGATGCTGCAGGAAACATTTTTGTTGACAGAAATGGGATATGGATAAGTGGGAATTTTTGTAGTTTTCCAGGTTGTTTTTCAACCTGCTGCATACTGTGGATGCCTCACAATTTGTCTATATAAGACTATCAGTACACTCACCTGTGTCAGGTCAATCTCCATAGCTAAACTTTCCATCAATTCAATTCGGTTCAGAATAGACATCACAGATCCTTCCCACATCGCAGGATGGGATTACTTGTCTTGCCTTTGCTGAGCCTGAAATATAATTTGTCAGGGTTAGTTGATAGCACTAATTCCATAATTACCAAAATAGTTACAAAACTGTGAACATTACATATTGTCAGTAGTTAATTACTGTTATTTAAATGATTACATTGCACCAAACAACAAGGCATTATAGTGTGCTACAGAGAGGGGTGATTACAAGTACGAATATTAATGTAATCATGATTACAGTAATTATTGCAATCACAATTACTAATGTAGTCATGATTACAATCATTATTACAATCACGATTATGGTAACATTTAAGAATATATATATATATATATATATATATATATATATATATATTCACATAATGAATGAAATAAACCCTCATGTTATTATTGTCATCAATGTTATTCAACACAAAATCAAACACAATATTAAAATACAGTCACGGTACACTTCATTAGATTAGATACAAAATAAAGAGAAAAGCCTGCTTGCATTGCCATTGTAGTTCGGACCTCGCCCTCGGGCTAGGTAAAAGAAATCTGCAGAAAAAATATGATTATTAAAATGGCAATGATTCGATAACAATTGAATTACTGACCTGCTAGCTATAGGGCGAATCAATGAGTCGGCACGCAAATCATGCAATGACAGCAGGCCAACATCTAGCACCGCTCTGTTTGTGCATATCACTACAAAATCATCGTCTTCGCCTTCGTACGGTGATGCAAGCAACAACGCGGTCGGACACACGGTGCTGCATAGCCATAGCCATAGCCTAGCCCTAGGCATGGTAGCTTCCTCGGCGCAGCATGATGACTCAACGTAAACGTGCTCAGACATCGGGACGCAATTTCCACAGGTTCACCACATCACATTACCTAGTCAGGAATCGTTGACAGTCAAAGCGCTGTTGTAATTTTTCCTGAATCCAACGTCAACAAAGGAGAAGCCGACCTGGAGTCTGGAGCGTGACTCGCACACTCCGTGACACTTTACGACTGTCAACGGTTGTTTCCGTGTGGCCTGTCGAACTAGACTCTTCGTCTGTGGTTTCCATTTCTCCAAAGATAGACAACTATTACGGAAGTTCAGTAAACCACTAATCGCTAGTAGCAGATCTGGTGAAACTGTCACAAGCGATGCATCCATCTTGTCAACAAGTAAAAAATAGTTCCGGTATTCCGTTATCGCATATTCTCGTTGGTTAGCGTCTCGTGTGTTCGAGAAGTGTGGCGTTTTCGACGATTTTTTGCGTGTTTTGTTGTAATTTCTTTAACTTTTTTTATTTGGAACGAACAAAAACGCTATTTTGTTGACATGTGTAAACACTTGTATATATAACAGAGACCCATATCTTTTTTTGCGCTCCAGAATGCCTATTTACGAAATAAATCGCAAAAAATCGAAAATTTACATTGATTAGATATACGCGACTCAAACCACTCATTTCGACAACAAGATGGCGATACGCAGTGATGTATTTTGTCGATTTTTGTCTCGAACAAAATCAGTTTTTCAGTTTATCTCATAAATTAGCAGGTATCTGTCACCATTAATGCATAGTTAGATAATATATATTTAAATATGCGGCATAACACAAAATTGCTTCAGTTCCCCTTTAATCATGCGCAGACTTCGCCAGCCCGTCATTGGCGCTGTAGTTCAACGACTGAAACAGCGCAAACGCGAAATTGAGATCTTCGATGCAGCATCAACCAACTAGAGGAATCCAGTATTTGCGTTTATATATATATATATATATATATATATATATATATATATATATATATATATATATATATATATATATATATATATATATATATATATATATATATATATATATATTCAGTTCAGAACGAATAGTATGTTGGCAGTGTTCTTGTCAAAATGTTTTATTCCACGTGCCGCCATCTGGCGAAGGCATAAGACCAATATTTTATAAAATCGCCACTAGAAGGGCAACACCTTTTATGACAGTCTCGCTTATCCAACTCTCGCTCGCGGTCGTAAACGCGCTGAGAATAGTCTGGCCTCAGATATATGGTTTGACTGTTACTGATAGGGCGGAGCTTACTAAAACACTAGCACGTAAACATGTACCACACAAACGTTGAGGCATGAGCGTGCTATCTCAGTGCCAGCAGTATATAGGGTGTTCAAAGTAAGAGTCAACTTTGAACACATCATTTATAGGATGATGTTTCACATTGACCGTATAAAGCACATATTGAATCACTTGTGGCGTCCACTGTGTTCATTGTTATACATATATTTGCATCCACGTGTACATTAAGTAGGCACAAACTATTGATTTTCACCATGACGCAGCAAAATTACTCCTTTCCACAAAGAAAAAATTGTGATTTAATTGTTTTTGATTCACTGTAAAATAGCCATTGTTGGCGTTGGTTTGTTTGAGAATACATGTTTGGCGACGATCAGTTTGAGAAGGTCCCTAACCATGAATAAAATGTAAAACTGTGTAAAACAAAGTACACTGCGAACGCCACACGTATATATCATTTTACGTCGACGTTGATTGTATTGTCATATCATGGTTGTTCGCATAAGTTCGCAAGAAATTCCTAAAACCGTAAAGCATTACTTGTTGGTCGGTGGCGGTTTGATCATGACTGGGTTTCGCCAAAAAACGAGAAAAATGTGTGTTTTTTGTACAAAACACCTATTAATCTTAAACGGTTATACACATTCTCAAGGACGATATAGATGCAATGTTTTGAGTGGCCCCCTGGGAAATTTTCACACCAAGTGTTGGGGTTGCTAACATATGTGTCCACCCCTTGGTGTCATCTCAGACGCCCTCGAGTTCGTTGCATCACCATGGCGTGACAGCTGAACCGCCTGGTTCCAAGTATCTCCCGCTTAGACTTAGTCATGCCCAGCAGGCAAACCGACGTCGTTTCGACGTCGAAAATAGGTTGAAATAAAGTCGCGACGTCGACAACATATACACAACGTCTATGCAACGTCGATCAACCCCCGTCGTACCGACGTCGAAGTTTGACGTCGTTTGGACGTCGAGTGTAGGTCGGTACGCAACGCACATAGGTGGACAACATCTGAGCGCCATCCCTATTCCCACCACGTTACGTCCATCAACAATGTTCTGGATGCAGGCAGTCTGTTTATCTTTCAGTGCAAACTCAAAATGTATATACTTATTTGTTTTGTCGATACGACGTGAAACTCATAACGACTCATTTTGTTTGCATGATTTAACTTTTTTGCGTAACAATTGTTTATTATAGTTGAATCGAATGCATCGTAGTTAGAGACAACTAGGCATACTTTTTATTCATACAGAATGTGTACGTATGTGACTGTAGAATGGACACAATGTGAGCCCATAAAGTGATCTAGCCAAGAATGGACACTATGTGAACCCATAAAGTGATCTAGCCAAGAAGTGCAGTTATTAGCATCACTCGCATAGGCCAAGTTTTTTCATAATATGAGATAATCACACCAACATTGTCACACACATCAAGCAGCTCAGTTTCGAAAGGGCTATTTATTTACAGCACCATTCACATCACAAGTTAGAATACACTTGCTGGTGCATTTTCACCTACAATTGAAGCAGTTTACCTAAATAGCTACAGTGCTATTCTTTAGTAAGCGTTCACTGCATAATGTATATGTATGAGTCCCAAATATGGAATCCAAGGACATGGTTATGAAGGAGGAGGCGAATGTCCGGTTGGCTACAGAGACTGTATGACGTGAGACGATTTACTTCGTAAACTGGGTTGAGGTGACGGTTGGTGCTCCCGACTGTTTCACGCGGTAGACGAACAACACACCGGGCTTGTCGAGAGCAGTAGCAGTAGTAGAGGGGCACCAGTAGTTGGGAACCACGGTCCTTTCTTCCCGAGTCCAGGCGCCTTGATCGGCCAACTGCTGCATGAACGGCTCGAGTCGGTCAACGTAATCGTCGACGTATATTAGGAATTCCTCCCGCATGATGATACACACGCAGCCTCCTGCAAGACGATATAAATGAATTAGAGAAAGTCCAGAAGAGTGCGCTGAAACTCAGCAGAACACGTATTGTATAAGTTCTTTTCAAACAGAGGCGACTTGAAGCGGACCTATATGAGATATAGAAATATCCCAGTGGCAACAGGAATATCTCAGATCGATTATTGGAACAAACGTCATGAAGAACTATCTGCACCTACTTTAGACACTATCAAGCAAAAAAGGAGGCATCTAGCTACCGGCTGAAAGAGACTATACACCAGTTATACCAAGTAAGTATACGAACTAACATGGCGGGTTTGTCAGAGATGGCATGGCTAAGAAATATCTCGACATCTTGCTTGAAGGATCCTTCTGCTCGTGGCCCATCCCTGGCAGATAATCTGAATATTCTTTGTTAAACGCATCTACACATAGTTTCATTAAATTACACACACAGTAAGCTATTATATTACGTGAAAATGAGTACATACGTGTACTCAAATCACACTGTTACTACACTGCGACCTTTTTAGTTTTCACTAATGTTCTTATGTTCGAAAAAAATTGCTCTATAATAACACAGTGTCTCATTAATAAAAGCACTTGCAAGATCTTTTAACAAAAAACAAATAATATATTTTCTGGAATGATTGGCAACGCTAATATCTCAGCCATTTTAATACTATATTCTTAACGTCGTAGGCTGATGATAGCTATTTGAGCATATAATATAATAAAACAAACAACCGTTCAACAATTTAAGGACATTGTTTAAAAAAAAAATTATTGCTCGGTATTCACATGTTTAGGTCATCGTCAGTACCTGGTTTAACGACGCGAATCATTTCAACGAGGCCGACAGTCGGAATGTGTCCTTCACCCATAGCAGCAGATAACACCAGAACATCGTAAGTGTCTGCAATGAACGCACCTCTACTAAAGAACATTCACATCAGAATCGCGCCTAAAACGAAAACCAGAGAACAGGTCCTGAAGCCGGGTTGCATGGGCGGAACTGGGTGGAAACGTGTGTTACCGTGGATAAGACATTAATGTCTGGCAAATTAACACCCTGGCTAACAAGAAAGTATTTCTTATCCTTCATACTCGGTTGCACCTTTCCTTTCAACGTGTTTATCTCTCAGTTGTGCTATACTGCTACCATGCATTCAATAATCGCTGCTGCAGCTCTCGTGAAACAAAAACAACGTCATTGTGATTATTGGTGTTCCAGGAATAACGCGTGAAATTACGAGACACCGAACGACCAAATTGATTATGCTTACGCCTGTCAATGTCAAGCTCAAATATAAGAGCAAACGACAACGGCTAATCGGTCTTAATGAGAGTCATCTTATTATAATCGACCGTGAGTATTGTATGTTATGCTATGCCAAGCCAGTTTTATGTAGTCGAAATTCACCCCGCTAATAAATTTCTACGAACAATGTAATAACACTTTGTAGTTATTACGTACAATTGTCCGCAACTCTATGAAATATCATACAGTTGTTGAAATATCAATATAGTTGTTGAAAACGTCGATCATGCTTATTTTCTTCGATTGTCCGAAGTTGCGTAATACAAAGGCAAGGTGTCGCTATACATTACTACAGCGGCAAGTTTTACTTCGCAATTTCGAGAGTTGGAAAGAAACCATCAAGGCATTGACTGGAACACTAAGTATCAAGGCATAAATGGATATTTATGTGCTAATGTTGTGTATTCTGACATAGGGAAAACACGAACTATCAAGTTATCCCCTCCGTAGGATATATATTTTACTAGTGAATCTAAATTAACGCAACTTTGCAATACCTCCTATTTGCTACGTAATACTGGTTACTAATCCGTCGTAAATATGACTCATGAAACATGCTTCTGAGAAAAGGTACTTAATCCCAGGTTGCATTATTTTAAGAGAGTTGAAATAACATACATAATTCCAAGTGCAGGATATACTTGCCCTAGGAAACATCATACCAAGTGAAGGCTATATTTGTCATAAGAAACATCGTACCAGGTGAAAGTACCTACCATAAAAAACATCATACCAAGTAAAAGCTATACTTACCATAAGAACCATCATACCAAGTGAAGGCTATACTTACAATAAGAAACATCATACCAAGTGAAAACTATACTTACCATAAGAAACATCATACACATTGAATGCTATACTTACCATAAGAAACATCATACCAAATGAATGTTGTTCTTGCCATAAGAAACATCATACCAACTTAAGGCTATACTTCCCATAAGAATTATAATACCAAGTGAAAGTTATACTTGCCATTAGAAACACCATGCCAAGTGAAAATTATACTTGCAATTATAAACAGCATACCAACTGAAGGCTATACTTACCATGAGAAACATCATATCTAGTGAAGGCTATACTTACCATGAGAAACATCAAACCAAGTGAATGCTCTACTTGCCGTAAGAAAAATCATACAAAATGAATGCTATAGTTGCTATAAAAGCATCATACCAAATTAATGCTCTACTTGCCATAAGAAACATCGCACTAAGTTAAAGTTATACTTGCCATAAGAAACATCGCACTAAGTTAAAGTTATACTTGCCATAAGAAACATCATACCAAGTGAAGTTTATTCTTGTCATAGGAAACATCATACCAAGTGAAGGCTATAATTTTAATAGCAAACACCATACCAAGTTAATGCAATACTTGCCATTAGAAAAACTACCCCAAGTGAAGGCTATACTTGCCATTTTCAATACTGGTCCTTTGACTGCTGATGGTGTCGATGATAGTCCGAGAGTAGACGTTCTTGGCAGACGCAATGGATAGCATATCTACAGACCCGTCTAATGCATCGACTTTCGTGAATCCTTTCTTCTTGAGCTGAAGCAAACACCTATCGCTGTGTCACTGCGCCCTGTCATAACATTAATTGTTTAATGTAAAACTGATGTCGGCAAGTCAATGTGGTTCCTAGTAACAGGACAATATATATATATATATATATATATATATATATATATATATATATATATATATATGATTCTTAGAAATAGGACAATATATACATATACATGCATTGCCCTGTTACTAAGATATATATATATATATATATATATATATATATATATATATATATGGTTCTTAGAAACAGGACAATATATACATATACATATATTGCCCTGTAACTAAGATATATATATATATATATATATATATATATATATGGTTCCTAGTTACAGGACTATATATATATATATATATATATATATATATATATATATATATATATATATATATAATAAACATAGCAAAATAAGTTTACATGACAGCCTAATACAATAGAAAGATTGAAAAAAATGTATTGATAAGAAATCTTAAATCAGGCATTTCCTTTTCATTCTCCAAACTGTATCATTGTTAAACTAAGAAGAATTCATTTATAGATAAAATTAGATGTTTATTGCATCTAACTTGCAAAGCGCGCATAAAATTCGAAGTTAATGAGATGAGCGACCACGTGGTTTTGTGACGTCAATGATGATATGGGTTTGTACTCAGTTAGGGATTTCTATGCAAATATTCAGTATAGTTACTATGACGAGTGGTGGCAGTGGCAATTTTCTTGAAAACAGTATACTATAATGATTTCGAACCGCTAGCGGCAAGCAACACCTCAAAATCATCTTCGAATTCGGCTCTTTTGCAGTTTGGCGACGCCAAGTAGCCTTTGACTTCAACTTTATTTACTTTCTGACCGAACCATGAAAACGAACACACAGAGCATATGTATCATACGCATACACATGTGTCGTGGTCTTACATTACTCTTAGTTCCATATAAAGATCAAAATATCATACAAAAACTTGTCATCTCCTATTCCTTACTAGGCGGCACTAGGCGTAGAAGATCAGAAGGTCAGAAAGTAAACATCGCAATAGCAAAAGTAGCGCAGACGGGTGGTGGTGATTTCGGTCCTCGAGGAATTCGGCCCAACTACCATGTTATTTCGGCTTGATGAGTTCGGTTACTAAAGTGACACGCAAGATCTACTCAGTAATTTATTAACCTTCACTTTAAGGGTACGTTATTCCAGTACTTTTCATCAAAGAGATGCTAAGTTTAACTAGATACTGATAAAGTACAATGCTTGGTCTGTTTCTTAGGCTAGCAGGTGTGAATAAAAGACTTCACATTAAAAATGATCTGACGAAAAATAATGTATAGATCCAAGATCATATGTAGGTGGCTTCATTGTATTCGCCAGACAATAATCGATAATCACTGTCATTGCTCTGTATTTAATAAAACAAATCTGGGGAGAATTTTCCTAATGACGGGAAACGCTTGAACATCTAAAATATAGAATTAACAGGATATTACGATAATTGTAATTTAATTTATTTAAATTATTCAATTGTATTTAATACTATAGTTTTTGGCGTAATAAATTATATGATATGAATTTTAAGGATACCACGAATTGCATAAGTCTAATGATCTTCTCGTTATTGCGTGTTAAAATGGAAAAAAATTACGCTGTATTTTAGAAAGGAAGCGAAAGCAGTTGCAAAGTAATGTGGAAGAAAATCAATTAACAAATGGGAGAATAAATAGTATGTTTTATTCAGAGTAAGACACACGATAAGTTGTGCTCTGAGGCCGAAATTACCACCAGAGTTGCGGGCCCAATTCACTGTCCGAATTCACCTAGAGCCGACATCACCAATATCCGCGCTGCCAGTTCGCCTCGATCCTAAATGGACCGTGGTCGTCGACGTTCTACGGATTGGTGGCATCAACATAGCTTCCACTACTGGGAATAAAGAGGGCAATCATTCGCTTTCAAAGAGATTTAAGCACCCTAATAAACCAATGCTACCACCTTTTCTGGTCACGATCGCAATCGAAAAATTTTTTTTCGAAGCGAGCAAAGCCGGCTGTGCTTCGTCGGCTTGACGTTTGCTTTTTTTAAATATGCATAATCGAGGCAGGCGGGTAGAACAGAGTATTATTTTAAATTATTAATTAATGGAATTCTAATGAATTAGTCGGTGTTGTGGAAAAGGAAGTATACTACAAGTTGTAATATAATCTGATTTCAAGCAACCTTTGTTGTTATTCTCTTTAATGTACCAACGAACGCACGCACAACCCCTGCTGACCTCTTCACCGACGAACCCCGTCCCGGCACCAACGTCTATGATGTACGTGTCGTCTTTCCTGTCCCCGAAGTAACGTTCAACGACCTGGGCCACTATCGATGGGCCGTTGTAGTGGCTGGGACACAGCATCTATATTTAACAAGATTTAACAAGAATTAACAAGATTGCCACCCAAGGCATCACTGACGGCAAGTGGACAAGGACTTTTTTTAGCATATTAAAGATAGTGTTTATGCTAGAAATTTATACAATTTACACTGGTCATTTTGCTAACGCTATTTCGTTTCCTTTGGTTCTTATGTTTCCGTTAAGTGTTAAAGCATGCGTTTATCAAACTTCTCTTTATCGTTTAATATCATAAATAGTTATATCTTAATAATACTCTTCGTATTTAGTTTTGCCAAACCATATATCTTTTATACGTGCAACTATCGTTATATTTATATATAACGTATCTATTCTTACAGACTTACACATTTGTGTAGCATAACATGAACTTTGCATTTCTTATTGGAAAGTACCAATATGTCTGACCAGAGTATCTGGTGTTGACAAACAGGTCAATCCCGTTCGAAGTTATTCAAATGTCAGATCGGTCGGTTTTTGCGTTTCGATGCCAGCGTTGCTATCAAAAACGGCTCAATCTCCCCACTAGGGGCGCCACTAACCATTTCACCACTGACACAACTTAGATCTACACATGGTGTGCATATTTTGCACATCTTTATTTTATTTGGTACACTCCAGCAGTTGTTTTTGTCAAGAAATCTCTCAATATCATTTGCTTATAATTGTAGGAAGTGTATGCATTAAAAATATGTCTAGAAACACAATAACATTCGTTTTTGTTTGAAACTGTGTTACGTAGTCAAGTGCACAGTTGTAATGACGTAACGAGTCGTAACCAACAATCGCGGTGCCATGCCAACTATTTCCTTATACCACGCTGCAACTGTTAATTTTGAATTTATGATCAAGTTATGGCAGTGGTAAGATGCTGTGTGACGCCCTGGTGGGGAGCGTGACGCCCTGGTGGGGAGCGTGACGCCCTGGTGGGGAGCGTGACGCCCTGGTGGGGAGCGTGACGTCCTGGTAGGGAGCGTGATTCCGGGTAACGACTTTTATAACGTTAGGCCTACATACCTTTTCATAAGTGCCATCTTGAGCCCATTTACGGTAATACTCCACTACTTCTTCACTGGTTTTCCCCGCCTCTACTGCTGAGTTAGTCCTCGCATAAGCTGCTGCTTCATCTGGACTGGCATCCTGAAGGCCTGGAACGTTGTTTTTTAACATCTTGCCTGCAACAGATTATATTATTATAATATTATAGTTAGCAGTCATGCTATCATTGATTCAAATTCGTAAGGCCGGTGCATTCATATATTTATATTATAATTATCATTAAGAGACACCGTTCTGACCTTATTCGTGTTTTTTCAGACTGACTGCTGCACATGGCGTTGGAAACACAGTAGAATCATGCATAGAAGTTGGAAGACGACATAACCAGATGGACAAACCTGGATATTGCTAAAACCATGGTGCTACTATCTGTTAGCCTTACAACCATTTGTTTATTCTTCCGGAATGTGTTCTACAACCGGAAGTTCGCAGTTCCGCTAACGGAATTCAACAATATTCGATATCATACGTGTGACATACTGACAAATATTTGACACGTGGATCACAAGTCAATGAGTTCCTTCACAACGAGGCTCTCCAATCTTCCAAATCATACGTGTGACTTACTGACAGATACCTGACATGTGGAGCACATGTCAATGAGTTCCTTCACCACCAGGCTCTCCAATCTTCCAAATCATACGTGTGACATATTGACAGATATCTGACATGTGGAGCACAAGTCAATGAGTTCCTTCACTACGAGGCTCTCCAATCTTCCAAATCATACGTGTGACATATTGACAGATATCTGACGTGTGGAGCACAAGTCAATGAGTTCCTTCACCACCAGGCTCTCCAATCTTCCAAATCATACGTGTGACATATTGACAGATATCTGACATGTGGAGCACAAGTCAATGAGTTCCTTCACTACGAGGCTCTCCAATCTTCCAAATCATACGTGTGACATATTGACAGATATCTGACGTGTGGAGCACAAGTCAATGAGTTCTTTCACCACGAGGCTCTCCAATCTTCCAAATCATACGTGTGACATATTCACAGATATCTGACACGTGGAGCACATGTCAATGAGTTCCTTCACCACCAGGCTCTCCAATCTTCCAAATCATACGTGTGACATACTGACAGATATCTGACATGTGGATCACAAGTCAATGAGTTCCTTCACCACGAGGCTCTCCAATCTAAAGAATAACGGGCCAACGGCAAGAATTATTATAAAGCCTTCGAGCTGGTACGTAACGAAGAAATTAGCTGTCCGTTTTCGCACCGATGGCATAATAAAACGCCATGAAACGTCCATGCGCGCACGTCATGGTGAAACGCCAATTTACGGACGTTATAGTAAAACGCCTCGAAACCACTACACACGGACGTTATAGTAAAACGCCAAAAACGTCCGTGCGAGGACGTCAGAATTAAACGCCTCGAAGCATTTGCGCACGGACTTCATAGTAAAACGCCACTAAAAGTCAACGCATGGTCGCTGATGTAAAACTCCACGAAACGTCCACGCACGAACGTCGTAGTTAAACGCCACGGAATGTCAGCACACGGACGTCGTAGTAAAACCCCACTAAAAGTCAACGCACGGTCGTTGTAGTAAAACGTCATAAAACCAGTCGTTGCTAGTGGCACCGAAAACCGGTGGCAGTAGTATACAGAATAAACAGTGTCACACATTAATGTTGCTTTATTTAAGTGTTCGTTAAGCTACATGTTTTCACTGAACTTTTTTTAATCCTTTGATTTAACTATGTTTACTGCATTTGAAAATATATTCTATTTTATGTAATCATTTAATTTTAAGCAGTACCATAATTACCTGTATATTTATATATATTTACTTATCTTTTAAAATCGCGACCCACAGGAAGATAAAATGTATATGTCTATATATATCGCGGACATTTGCATTATTGTTATATTATAAATATGATGTCGAGCTATGCTAAATGGGTTTCTTCTTCACCTATATCCACCATTGCCAATGATCAATGTGTTAATATTTTGTTTTTCTGAAAATTATCGATGTTCATTATTATTAATACATTTTGTGTCGGCACGTTATTACAGAACTGGTACTTATGACACGACAAAATGAGTACCTCGATTTATTAAAAAAATTTACTTCTGCACCTGAGCACTAACAGAGTCGATACTGAACGGATAGCCGGAAAGCAAAGCTAATGCGAGTGCACAACTGACATAAAACAAATCGCCGAGGATAGTGAAACTTGCTAGGACACTGTCGACAACAAGTTCCGGGAATTCACAGCTGAATGGGACATTGAACACTGCACAAATGCGCATGCACACTCAAACGCTAATGGTAAAGCCGCCAAGCTCATGATGGAGAAGTGCAAGAGAAACCAAACTGAACCATTCATGGCAATGCTCGAGGTTCGCAATACTCCAACACAGGCTGTAGCCCATCACAACGTTTACAAAACAGACGCACGACGCCATTGGTCCCGACAACCGAAAATCTCCTTAGACCCAGACGAGAAAGTCACCACGAGCATGACAAGCTGAAACTGAAGCACAACCAAACGGTGCAGACCTACCTCTACAAAATATCTGCCAGTGTTTGAGGAAGAAGGCTCCGTCCGACTTAAACCCTTCCGCCTAGGTCTACAGAAAACGTGGCAGAGAGGAACCGTTGTGTCAAGTTTGGACGGAAGATCGTACGAGGCAGACACACCCACCGGCACTTACATGAGCAACCGTGTGCAGCTGCGGAAGTGTAACGATCCACCCAACAGTCAAACACCGGAGCTACCCGATTTGTATCACCCCGACGAACAAAATCGTTCTCCATCGCCACCGGTGACGCCTCAACCAGTGAGAAGTTTACCAAAACGCCAAACACGAATACATTAACAAAAGCCTAAACGAATCATTTCATCAGCCGAACACCTTTTGGTATGTACATTACTTTTCACGATATATAAATTAAATACATTTAAGTCAACAGTATAATCCGTCAACTTGTGTAGGACTGACTCGTGATGCTTGTAGCAATACGAAAGAACCGGAACAACGGAATGCTTGTAAAATTAGTTAAATACTTTCTATATGCTAGGTACACCCATAGTTGATTAACCCAAAATTGTCACGCGGATTTACTTTCCCCTGAATAAGCACCCCTAATGTCATACATTCAAAGCGCATGAATAATTTACTGTACTTTGCCCGTGAATAGTGTGTTGTACGTTGCCCTGGAAAAGGCTTCGTTATCATGAATCGCATCGCTCACCGCTCGATTACATCGCGGATATCCGTCGCGTTGCCAAATTCAGCACAAAAAAGCGATGACCCTTCTCGGCTATCATAGACAGAAGACACCACATTGTAAGCGCATGAATAATTTACTGAACGTTGCCCTGCATAAGGCGCCAGGTCGTTATTTATAGACCCGAGTGAACTGCAACGAGCAAAGACCAGGGATCGAATTACATTTCCCAGGTTTCGAACGCTTTAGCTTGCAACAGGTTGTGGCAACTCGAAACAAGTGACATAGCACATTTACTCCTTGTTTTACTGTCATTTGGTATATTGGCATATATAAAAAATGTATTCTGATATGCTGAGTGCGTGAGCGCGTGCGTGCATGTGGCCGAGCAGATCGCAAATTGGAATGTTCAGTCACCGGCGCACTCATCGCACGTAACTGTGTAGCTGTAATATCATCATCATAACCGTGACATCATACTCGACTCTATGAATGATTACAAGAGAGATGTAGCAGTTAATCGGGTGCAGGCATTCACATTGTAAAGTATGTTTCAGTTTGATTTAATTAGTTTTTAATAACTAATGTTATTAAGTCATTAGGAGGTGTGTAATCGATATATTAAGCTTAGATTAGCAACAGAAAATCTGGGTTCGAAGAGCTTGTAGTTAAACCACCCAAATGGATATTGCCAAAGTCCATCTGGAGCCAAAGATTGATGATAATGTTTAGACACTTAATTCCTCCCTTATGAGAAACACATACCGCCCTATAATTCTTACATTTGCTAAGTTGCCTTGACCTCGGATATCAACGTAATTAGGGAACCGAAAGAGTCGTTGGAACCCTGGATTGGCACAGCTCCAAAAGTTTAATTTGCCGGTCAGATTTAACCATGTTTCTTTTTTATCTTCTAGATATTAGGTGTCTAGGTGATGTTTACATTCACGGGTTTTCGTTATATTTACGGTGATATTTATCTTCACTGTTTTTCATTATCAACGTGAGCGATTATATTGCCGTCTGATGTATACGATTAAAATTGCTTCGAACCTGGATAACAAAGCTTTGACTACACTTCTATAGTACTCTGCGTACTTAGTGGTTGAGTGAGTACAGACTCATTTATAAATCTCGACCTGGCGAGCGCAACGAAGACGGACAATTGAAACTCACACAAAATACAAAGTTGAAATACATACAAATACGTAAACATCCGTGTGCCTTCCCGGACCATTGCGGGAGCCCAGCAGAAGATAAGTGGGGGAGGCATATCTTACATCATGATCAAACATCCGTGTGCCTTCCCGGACCATTGCGGGAACCCAGCAGAAGATAAGTGGGGGAGGCATATCTTACATCATGACCAAACATCCGTGTGCCTTCCCGGACCATTGCGGGAGCCCAGCAGAAGACAAGTGGGGGAGGCATATCTTACATCATGGTCAATTTACGTTAATCTACGCATACAAAATAAACACGACATTCCTTCACCTTCCCTGGTACCGAGAGAAGCATAATTCCTCAATGGTTTTTGCATTCCCTACGATCTCCTTTCTTTTGTAGTTTCACCAAATATCCTTCTTTCCACTCCTCTGGTATCTCCTCTTCATTACATATTGTCTCAATGATTTCATGGAGCATGTTAGTTGACGTGCTTAAGTCTGCCTTCAGTGTTTCCCCCTGTATTCCATCAGGCCCTGCTGGTTTCACATTTTTCAATGTTCTGATAGGTTTCGTGACTTAGTCTTTTGTTGGGTTAGCATGTTCCATTGTAATATTTCTTCTGCTGGTTGGATGTTTGTTATTGTGTCAAGAAAATATGCATTCTAATGTAAAATTAAAAAGGTCGACTTTTCCACGTGGTGTTAATTATTATTTAGCTGTATTTCGTGAATTTGGACCTCCTTCTCTATCCCAGGGGGTTAATTAAATGATTTGGAGTTCGACATATATACCATGGTTCTGACATTTAATGGGCACGTACACCCTGGTTCTGATTAAGCAATATGTCACTGACACTCTGTATTATTTCGCAGCAGTTATTTGAATAACTGCCTTTAATTTTGATCTCCCCGCTCGTTTCTAAAGATTATGAGATAAAATATAACGGTACTGACACCATATGACTTTGTGCGTGTGGGGTATGACATAGGGATCGTCTTTCACATGCGCAACGTGTGTTTTATCCACAGAGTTACATCATTAATTATTCCCGCACGCGGTCCCTGGACCATAGCTGGATACTTTTCTCACGCTTATGAACCGGCAGAAGGTACTAAATTTATGAAATAGGAATATATACGAATAATACAAAATAAGCTATATTATATTAGATACAACCACCAGAGAAAATTACAAAGGAGTGAAACTTAGGACCGGCATCACAACACAGAGTAATGTGAGATGTTTAATTAAGTAATCAAATTATCATGGCAATTAGGAGAAATGTATATTAATAACGAAACATATATATCGCATAGTTTTCTAATTAATATATGTACAATGTAAAAAAAAATATTTTTTATACATTGAGTAGATATAGAAATACATTCTTTATTAAACTAAACAAGACGACGCCAAGGATCGGTAGTAGACTAAAAGTGTAGACTTGACATAATAAAGTACTTATTCTCAGAAAGGATGACGAACACATCACAACAAATACCTGCACTGATTCTACAAATGCCATATATGTCAATATGTTTTAAAACATAATCGAAAAAACTAAATGTTTAATTAAGCCACAGTCTACACATCAATAACAACAATTTGAACTCTAGATACGACAAACGAATTGTCTGTCCACCTGTGCACCTAGCGCCTGGGTTGAATAGCAATCTTGTTAAATCGTGTTCAATGTACGTTCACTTGGAAACTAATGAACTGCGAGTCGGTGTGTCGTTTCACGGAATTGTTTCATATGAAATACCTTAAATGTTTTTGGAATAACGTGGATAAGAGCTGGATATCTGAACGAATCGTATTCACGCAGTAATTACAGCGTGGTTGAATGCTTCACAGAGAAGTCTAAATGGTGTTGGAGTGAACAGGTCTGCCAGGGTTGTAAAGTGTAAACCACTTCGATCAGTCTCGAGGACTGGATACTACGCTATATAAGATATATGCAATATTGTCAAAACCGCATTAAACGTACACTTACTTGTAAAAAAAATAATGAACCGCACGTGTCTAGTTTCATGGAATTGTTTTATATCAAACACTTTCAATAGTTTTGGAATAACTTATAACAAGCACGTTTGAGTGAACATTCCCAGAGACTATGAGAGACAGTACATTGTAAACGTGCGTGTGACGTGTCAGAAGCACGTACGTGCAAAGTACAATGAACGTCATCGGTCAATTTATACTCAGGGAGGGTCAGTCTGGAAATACAAACAAGAAACAAAGATTGTATTACAAGAAATAATCAAGTAGAAATGGACAATGACCCGGACATTTTGGTTGAGAACTAAATTTGTGTTTTCAAATGACCGGGTGGGTGCCCAGAGTGAACCCCAATAAATGGAGAAAAAAAATCAATCATAGGGAACCTTGTTTTTACCCGAATCCTTGACTGGGGTATTTTGGCCAAATTGTGTGGCTTCTGTTCATCGCGTTTGCCAGGATATGTATAATGGTGCATTATGTTATGATGAATCGCAGAGTCATAACTAATGACACGCAGATGGGTGTAGATACGTAAACTGTTTCGCAAATTTAGGTCTCGGGCAATTCATGCCGCCACCCGTTGTTTTGTAAAGACAATCAATTCTAGCTTAAACTTGTGTGATAGCGTCGAACATCTCGATTCAAACCACCAGGGTAGAGTTGTGCAAACACCTTCTTTGCATCACATCGATGAACTCATCGTGTCCTCCTGGAGAAGAATCCGCTTGCATTTACTTATACATTCTAAGAGGGTAAGGCAGGATGTGTGTGTGTGGTGGGGGGAACTAGAACGACTAGGGGACAAATGGCAATACTGCTGACAATGCCCTGAGTTTGTAAATGTCCTCTCCTAGGAACAAGAGCAGGAGGGCGCCACCTCGCGGTGTCTCGACAACTATCTGTTTCCTGATGAATAAATCCGGCCCCTGGATCTGGCCGAGTAGCTGATCTTACGGTGTTGCAACGTCGTAGATGTGTATACGCATGCTTAATGTTTTGGAACAAATTTGTCCTGTTAAATTTTTTTAATGTGTGTTCTATCGGGTTCGTGTATTTTGTTAACTGACATAGTATACATATAATGTTAACATATTTCACACAGAATATAAATGTATGTTTGCTTACAGTGAACGTTTAGACAAAATCGTAATTATGGACATTTTAATTAGGTATGGAAACGCGATTGTTGCCACCAATGCAACGCTAATTCTTGCTTCGTCCGGCTACCGTGAACAGGGACTACATTAAACAAATGTTCCCTTCAAACGTATGCAGTGTGTAAGTGTGTACGTGTTGAACGCATCTTCGATTTTATGTGTTATTATTATTTATTGGGTTAGAATAGCATTTATTGGGTTAGAATGGCATTTATTGGGTTACAATGGCATTTATTGGGTTAGAATGGCATTTATTGGGTTAGAATGGCACTTATTGGGTTACAATGGCATTTATTGGGTTAGAATGGCATTTATTGGGTTACAATGGCATTTATTGGGTTAGAATGGCATTTATTGGGTTACAATGGCATTTATTGGGTTACAATGGCATTTATTGGGTTACAATGGCATTTATTGGGTTACAATGGCATTTATTGGGTTACAATGGCATTTATTGGATTAGAATGGCATTTATTGGGTTACAATGGCATTTATTGGGTTAGAATGGCATTTATTGGGTTAGAATGGCATTTATTGGGTTAGAATGGCATTTATTGGGTTACAATGGCATTTATTGGGTTACAATGGCATTTATTGGGTTAGAATTATTATACAACGACTGCACTACTAGTTCCTCTAAATGAGATAGTAGCCACATTCATGGTGCTCAATGTAAGAGGCAACGGACGTATCATACAAAACGATGATATTTCACACTGACTGTATAAAACACATTGAATCACTTACTTCTTTTCCAGAAATAACAAGTTTGTTATGACCAAATATTATGGCGCTTTTAAATTGATATGATAAATTGTTAGGTCAGTATGATACTGATTGAAAAAGAGTATATTTTTAACACAGCCAAAACCTCACTTGAAATTGATGATTCTGGAACCACAGGCATTCATCCTGCATACACATAACTTACTAAGACGCTACCGTAGACCGGGACTATTTTGGACAGTGGTACTTCTTAGAACAAAACAATAATCAAGCTTCAAGTTAATAGTGTTCAATGTTCTTCTGTGTTTTTTTAAAATATACTGAAGCCAATCTGTATGTTTTCAATAATTGCGTTTCAGAACAGGTGATATGTTTGTACTGAATTACATATTGTGTTAAATTATATATACTTTTAAAATAACAATGTAAATATCATGTTGTTGTCTAGAAACTTTAAGTCATGTACGTCATGGTGATTATTTAAGACGTGTCAACAGTAACTAATTTTTACCTACCGCGTGTTAACTATAACTGGTAGCGACAACTGTCGTCTGTAGTTATAAAACTTTTATGTTTGTTCACTGTAAAATGGCCATAGTTGGCGGTGGTCTGTTTGAGAAAGTCCCTATTGCCATGAATAAAATGCAAACATTGTAAAATAAACAACACTGCGAACGCCACAAGTATATGTAATTTTACGTCGCATCGATGGAACTTATTTAACGACCGTGACTTTATAATCATATCATGGGTGCTCTCATAAGTTCGCAAGAAATTCCAAAAACCATAGAGCCTTACATACTTGTGGGTTGTGATTTGGTCATTACTGTGTTTCGCAAGAAAACGAGAAAAGGGTGTGTTTTTGTCACAAAACACGTGTTAAAGTTAAGCGCTTAGAATAACTTTCAAGGACGATTATAGAAGCAATGTTTTGATAGGCCCCCTGGGAAAGTTCGACACCAAGTGTTGGGGTTGCAGACGCACGTATCCGTCGCTCTCAGTTCATCGCCACAAATCGTGATAGCTGAACCACCTGGTTCCAGGTATCTTCCGCTTAGACTTAGTCATGACCGATGAGCTCAAAGATCAAGCTGGGTTCCTGGTTCCAGGTCGCGCCCATTTCGAGCTAGCTGTCACACCAACCTATTCGTACAAAGCGTACTAAAAAAAGCAGTGCGTTTAAGGCCTGCGTGCTTTTTTGTAATTTCGGTAGTCGGCGAAATGTGATCACCGTTCCGTCCGTGACGTGACTTGTTACGGAACTATTATTTTCTTAAATTCCGTAAACGTTAACGGCTTGGCGCTATAATACAGTCCGTCATCTTGGAAATTCACAACTTCGTGGAAAGCAATTATCAATAGGACGCCATGGAGTTGTTAAAAAAAAAAACTTTTACATAATTATTGGAGATAACTGTTTTATACATATTATGAAGGTAATTATATTTTTGTAATTCGGGGAGGTGGAGATGGGGTATGAGAAGACGTAATGACGTGTATGTACAATTCCTGACACAGAAGGCGATATTGTTAATTATCTGCATATCACTGTAACGGCTCTGACCATGTACCAACAAAATAACATTATTATATGTCGTTAACGCCATATAAAAAATAAATTAAATAATACTATTAATATGAATAGTCAGCACCGCTTGGGTAACATACCATACAAATGTCCTCAGCAGGCACGATTTATGGAATAAATTAGCATTGGTCAGCAGCAAACCCGGTGATCCATTTGAATTATATGGCCACAAATCCAGCGCCATAAAATCGGTACGTTTGTTTCAACTCGAAATTTATGTTCGTTTTGCCGTGTCCAACAGATGAAAACTGTCTCTTCTTTCCCACTGCTGCCATAACCTTGGCGACATCAACATGCATACATCTTAGTATTCGATCAACATCATTACGGAACACAACGAATAGGCCAAGATTAGGCCCCGTATGTTGTGGTAAACCAGAACATGAGCATAAATGGGCCATAATTGTGCTGACATGACATGATAAGTTTGATCTAAAAAACATAAGTAACCAGAAATATATAAATATTGTTGGTTTGTTTCAGAAGCGTCAGGAACCAAAACAAATGGGGTGCGCTATGCACTCTGGGCCTAATCGCCTCTGCCACTACAGTCTTGCCTGTTTTAGACGTAAACAATGATGCCTGCTGG
This sequence comes from Lamellibrachia satsuma, assembly GCA_033239005.1. Lineage (NCBI taxonomy): Eukaryota > Metazoa > Annelida > Polychaeta > Sabellida > Siboglinidae > Lamellibrachia > Lamellibrachia satsuma. The sequence goes on from BSQZ01000054.1 coordinate 2,701,035, forward strand.
CCATGCTACGAGATATGCAACTTAGGAATGTTCGATGGTGCTCAATCGGAACTCCAATCTTCGCGTGAGCTGTGACGTAACGTCGACCACACCACTGTACGTGAGCTTCATTTGCGTGGTGGTCAACGGATTTGAAAGATCTCATATTTATTTCCATTCGGTTCATGGATAGGCACAATGAAAATAGCTTGACGTAAATGTTCTGTCTAAAGCTGTGATATTTGAGTGACAAAATGTGAACCATTCACATTCCCCCACATCCTAGACCTAGTGTGTTCAACACTGTAAGGCACAGACCACAGTTGATTTTCGGTCGCCGTTAACAGGTTTGTTCAAAATCACAAACCTCCAGCTCTTCGTCGTACAAACGTACTTAGCCTCAAAATTGGCAGTTTTCACAAAATACTAATACATCAACCAGTGTGCCTGGAATGTCACCACCAAAATAAATTCGCGAATTCAAATCCGCTTCATACTGCAATTAATATTGTCATTGCCGAAGATATGACAATACAAATGTGTATACCTTGCTGGATGAATACAGTCACACATTGGCAAATAAAATAACAGAAGTTGGCTAACCTGCACATTTTCACATTACATTCATGATACACTTCAAGAAGTTTAATTGTGGTTTGACAGCTATAGCCACTGTAGAAGTTGGCGATGGTTCTGGCAAATTTTGTCGGATGATTAGGTCAGAATCAACTTGGTTGCCAAACCGTCTGATCCCAGAGTTATCCGTCAATACAGTGACACTTTTCTGTGTCAAGTGACAGCCACCATACTAGATATTACAAACACACACTAATACTTAATATCCTCATGAGAACTATTTGTTTGGATATACGGCAAGTACTGTGTCAAACAAAATATTTTAAAAGTGATACATTATGAAATCATCAAGTTCTGCTATGTAGCATAACAACACAACATATTATGTTAATATATTTTGCATTATGAATGACTCACACTGTATATTTTCGTCGGAGAAAATGATCTCATCAGTGGCTTATTGGGGGGGGGGGGGCATTGGTCCATACCCCGCTTGGCCTAAATTATTTTAAAATTCGCTTGCATTACTTGCAATGAGGCACACAATCACAGAACTGACGATAAGCCACAAATCCAGTCTTGTGATAGATATATACCGCTTGAGGCTAACAACAGCAGACATTGTTTTTGCAGGCGCCTCTGTGGTTTTCGTGGGTTCGAGACTGAGGCCACCGCTCTGTGAGTCCACAGCAGGTTACACATTCTCAATATGTGTGTGTGTGTGTGTGTGTGTGTGTGTGTGTGTGTGTGTGTGTGTGTGTGTGTGTGTGTGTGTGTGTGTGTGTATATATATATATATATATATATATATATATATATATATATATATATATATATATATATATATATATATATATATATATATATATATATATATATATATAATTAATAATAACCTTTCAGGCTTCTTGTTGCTTGATTTTTTTACAGGCGACTTTGTTTTCGTGGATTACACATTCACAGTGTGTGTGTATGTGCGTGCGTGCGTGCGTGCGTGTGTGTGTGTGTGTGTGTTTGTGTGTGTGTGTGTGTGTGTGTGTGTCTGTGTGTGTTTGTGTTTGTGTTTGTGTTTGTGTTTGTGTTTCATTCTCGCAACATGAAACGTCTCTGCGTGAGATATTATAAGGGCATAGCAAAATAAGTTGTAAGTGGTTAAAAAGTCGTTTTTATCCAGACCTCGTTACAAGTGTCTTCTTAACATCAGATGTTTTGACCGTGTGTTCGCTAATGGACCGCTGACTCTATATGTGCGTTATGTTTTCGTAAAATGACTTTGTAATAACGTATTTACAACTAGCCCGGGTCTCCCCTACTTCGCAATTTTATCGTCCTGGGTACCCGAGAACAACGATATCAGCAATTACGCCGTTTGCGGCCACTGACTGATGACAAAATGCATACATATACAATTATGGGTGTCCACGACACCATTAACTAAAGAGATTTTTAAAACAGATGATTCATTAGGAGGCCTACCTTGTAAACGTTCGTGTGACGTGTCAGAAGACCGTGTACAAGGCACAACGAATACCAGCAGTCAATTTATACCCGGGGAGTTGTCATGAATTGGGGTCAATCGGGGATAAGGTCCGCCTGGAAATGTATCCGATACATTAAATAAATTGAGAATTGCTTTTAGAAAAAGGCAGTAGTTGCTACTGAATTATGAACGATTAATCATAACGGCATATATAAAAATAAATTAAATAGGTAAAACCAGGCAAGATTTATGGAGTATATTATAGCATTGGTCAGCAGCAGACCCGGTGCTCTAAAGGCCTTATATTTCGAACATACTTGCGCATTGCCGCATAACCAATGAAATGAAATCGGAACGTTTTGTCCGATTTGAAGTTGATGTTCGTGTGACCGTGTCCGACAAATCAAAACTGTCTGTCTTTTTCCACTGTTGCCATAAACTTGGGGAAATAAACATGTATCTATCCTAGTATTCGATCAACACCCTTACGGAACAGAACGTAGTGGAATATATCTAAACAGATTTGACAAGATTTGCCATCCAAGCCAAAGGTCCATATGGCAGAGAGTCCAACAATGTTCATTTACGTGTAACCCGCCCTCCTGAGATACGTGTCAACCTTGTTTTTAAATATATTGAAGCTGCTAGCAGTTAGACAATCCATTAATTTATTGTCCTGTGTGAGAAAGAGTATTTCCTTGTATCCTCTAGTTCTACTATCTTTCTTGAGTGAGAAACACATATTTCTATCCGTATTTTTATACCCATTCAATATCTTAAAATCTTCAGTCTGATATCATCTTAACCTCCGTGTCTCTAGGGTTGTTAAACTACATTCTTTCAGGCGTTCTTCATAACTAAGGTCTCTCAGTTCTGGAATAATGTTAGTTGCTCTCCTCTGTATGCGTTCAAGTGTATCAATATCCTTCCTACGATACGGTCTCCACGCTTGTAGACAGTATTCTATATGAGGTCTAACTACTGCTTTATACAGAGGTATAATAAGCTTTATGTTCTTGTATATTATGTTTCTCCTAATCAACTCAATACTTGCATTATCCTTTGAAGCTGCAATACCACATTGTTATGAAACTTTCATATTGGCACGTATTGTTATTCCTAAGGCATAATAAACATGCAATCAAAGTTCTCCAATTAGTCTCTAACACACTGAAACTTTTATCTATTTTCAGGCCTGTGGTTAATAGTAAATCTCACAAAACACCCCTACTGTACTTCCGTGGACACCAGAATGGCTGAGTTCGATCAAATGTTTCGTAAAATTTCAGGTCGGACACCTGCTTTGCTTTGAAAACGCCAACTCTTCTGATGACGTTGGACATTGCGGCTTTGTCAACATGTTCCGTACTGAGTCCCCAGTCCTTTTTCTTTTTTCTCAGACCCTGGACCTGGTAGGCGGTCTGAAAATCTTGAGGCCAGACTTCATGCCCAACAACAGCAGCCGTTGATCACTCAGGCTTCTTGTTGATTCGTGTATGTTTTAATCTTCTGTTGTTTTCGTGGGTTCGAGACTGAGGCCACCGCTCTGTCAGTCCACAGCAGGTTACACATTCACAACGTGAAACTCGATCAAGCTTTTTCCTTTCCTGAAGATCTGCGGCTGATTTAGTGCATGGACACATTTAACGCACATCTTGAGACTCACTATTTTAAGCTTGCGTTTGATATCTAGTTTTATATATTATGCATCTGTTTTACTGTTTTATTAAACTATTTATTATTTTTATTTCTACTAATTGTATATTATTCTAGTTATTTATTTATTAATATTTAATACTATTGTTATTTGTTCATTAATATTTAATCATATAGTTATTTATTCATTAATATTTAATAATCTGGTTATTTATCAAATAATAATTATTACAATTTCTTAGTTGAAAGTAACTATAATTTAACTTTATTATTTGTGTATATTTAGTATTTTTTTAAAGGTAAACACTCCTGAACACGGTCTTATTCTGGGTGTGAGTGTATAAATAAAGTGTATTATTATTATTAGTATTATTATTATTATTATTTATTAAGTTCGTGTAGATTCTTAAGCTCAAAATTATAAATATCATTCAAATTTAATATATTTACATAATTATGGGTGTGCTGTCTGTTTTTGTGCATCTGATAGGTGTAACATATACTCATAATAAATATGAAATCAAAGTTCTCCAATTCTCCAGTCTCTCCAGTCTCTAACGCACTGAAACTTTTATGTATTTTCATGTTCGGGTTTGACCCTCCCATTGTTCCCCGAGTCTTTACCTGGATATAACCAGGCCGGTGGTTAATAGTAAATATCACAAAACACCCCTAGTTTATTTCCATCAGAACGGATGAGTTTGTTCAACGAGTACAACGAAAATGTGACCGTAAAAAATTTTTCGTAAAATTTCAGGGCGGACACCTGCTTTGCTTTGAAAACGCCAACTATTGTGACGTTGGGCATTGCGGCTTTGTCAACATGTTCCCCACTAAGTCCCCAGCTGTTTCGCGACGAGACAGAAAAAATACACGGAATTCCACGAACACGGCTGGCACATCGTTATTCTAAACTATAAGCATTTACTTCATCGATTCAGTGACATATTTACGATTGTATTCGAAAAGACCACCCTGCACAGAATAGTTACAGATGCCGTACTATAATTTATCCGCCGTTATATATTCTCCTGTATCTGAGCTTGCGCGAGCCTGTGGTTGACATCAATGTATTAATAACAAAAACATATTATAGCTACAGTAATAGGTACTCTATATAATAGCAATGCATTTATGTCGTGAATTATTTTCACCATGCACACACGTTAGTGCAGCTAATTATTAATTATATATTATATATATTTATACACATATAATAGTGATCGGCTATGATAAACTTTGTATGACTATTTGTGAATTTATAAGTATAATTATATATAATTAAGTTGCATTAGACTTAGACAGGAAGCGAACACGCACCGTCTTCGTGGCAGGCGAACATTCGACCGCTGAGCCATTCAATTTCACCCGATTACGTTATCGTTTTGGTGTATATTTATGTCAGTATTGACATACAGGTGGCGCAACCCAGCATCCAGAAAACGACGAGTTTGTAGAAACGCGGGTAAATGGAGAAATCGGCGAGGTTGTGGAAACGCGGGGAAATTGAGAAATCGGCGAATTTGTAGAAACGCGGAAAATGGAGAAACCGCAGAGTTTGTAGAAACGCTGAAAAAACGGAAACAACGGCGACTTTTTAGTAACTCGACTTTTTAGTAACTCGGAAGAAGCCACCATGCAGCTAGAAACGTAGACTATCGATGACCGCTAAAGATGCTATAGTACGTAGTTCGGCGGAAGCTGCAATAAATGCGAGAGCATTGTCGATTCCATCATGTTATGGGCTTCACACCCGCGTGTAAATTATGTTGTGTGAGCGCGCTGGTACGCGATGGCCACGCCTTGCGTGATGCACTACACGTGTTGGTTTGTGATTGGGCACGACCAGGATGTTGATGTTGTCCACACCTAATTTCAGTCTTGATGTATTAATAACATAAACATATTATTATTCAGTTACTTGCATTTTATAGGTTTGCTATTATTATTATCATCTTTATTCGGACTCAAGATCCACAAACATGTACATATTAAACAAATTGACAGTTAGAAATAGCAGCTAGAAAACAAATTATATTGTGCTGAGATATGGAATCACAGCTTTACATTCTTTCTTATTTAAGACATCGTCATTTTTACAATCTTTCATTTCAACCAATTCACAAATCATGTTTGTATTGTCATAGTATGTAGCATTGACATTGGTATTCCACATTTCTTTACATTTATGCTTAATAGCACTCATAGGCATACACAACAGTCATGGTAGGTCATGTTATATTTGGGCATAATGTGTCTCACATTCTGGCCCCTAGTTGATCTATAAACAAATGTCATTGTATTTGCAATATAATTAACAACCATGATATCTGACAAGGCTACTGTTCTGTAAAACTTTATAAACCTAAAGACCAAAGCCACATCTAAAGGTACACATTCAGCAATTAATGGTACTAAATCTCTGTGTTGTAGCTTCCATACCTTACGCAATGCATTACATTATATTTGAGATCCGTACAGTGCACAACAATACTGATGAAACTATTTGTTTTTGACAACAATTTGAAGTGAACCAAACTCAGACATAAATCTATTTACATTACAGTTAAATGTCTTGATACCATCAAACACTCATACTTATCGGTTGTGCTAAGTACATTTCCAAGATGTGTAGTTTTCAAACATGTAGAAACATCTGTACCATTCATTTCACAATGCGGATCAGCATCCTTCTTGTTGTACACCAATAATTTGATTTTTGACCCATTAAACAACACATCATGTATTTTGGCATATTTTTCACAAACCTCAATCATTTTTCGCAACTCAGAACTAGTAGGACATAGTAATATAATGTTGCCCAATATAACAGCCAATACCAAGGTCTTTTAATTCATCCAACAGCCCATCCATGTACACTCCAAATAGAAGTAGAGACATAACACCTCCTTGGCGATACCCATTCTTAACACTGAATTGGTTTGATATTACGTTATTCCATCTAACTTGTATTTTCTGGTGTGTGTACATGTGAAGTAAAAATCTTACAACTAATGGGCACATACCCTTATCAATTAATTTTTTAAACAACATACAATAATTTACTCTGTCGAATGATTTAGAAGCATCAGGTAATAAAACATGTACAGTATTACCATTATTTACATAATATGAAATAGTTTCTTTTACCATAAAAGTACACATTGTTGTAGAAAAGCCATCTTTAAACCCAAATTGTAAATCTAAGGTTTCAAAAACTCCAGTTGGTTGTTTGATAATAATGGCATCATAAAGTTTACCAATGATGCTGCCTAAGGTCAACGCTCTATAGTTATCAGAGCTATGATGCGCCTTTCTTTTATCTTTCTGAAGTGGCACCATAGTACCTATCAGTAAATCACTTGGGGATACACCATGAATAAGCACGCCATTGTAGGGCAAGGTTAATGCTTTAAACAGTTTTTCAGTACCATATATAATATGTTTAGAAAATATGCCATTTTCTTCTTGTTTACCATGTTTCATCATCAGTATAATTTTCATGCATACACATATTAATAACAAGATTGTCAACTCTACTTTTAATAAGTGCATGTGATCTTCATCAAATCCAACAGAATTGTACAATTGTTCAAAATTTGAGGAAAATAAGTCAGCAATATCTTCTGATCCTATATGACCATCATTAACATTAGGCAGAAAATGACAAGATTTTTTTTAAACTATGCACCTCTTTAGATAAGTTACGATCATTACCTTCACTAATAGCTTCAGGCATTCTATTCTTTTTTATCCTTGTTTCTTCCTTTATTACATATCCCACAGCGTAGTGATACCTGGATCGAGTACGCCTCCTGATATCGGCTAGTTCACCATTATGTGGCCTACCACATTGCACCCAGATAGCATGTAAGAACAAGGAAGTATCGTGTTGAGTCTGTACATGTTCGTTCCAACCAGGTATCACCTTGCTGCTCCCTTTCATGGCACCCGTCTTTGGCAAACACATATCTGTGGCAACAATGCAACTATTTACAACAGTATTATACAAATCAGAGAATAAACCTGTGTGCATTTTACATTGGTAATCAACACAACTAACAGCATCATGATTAAAATCAATACATGATATCAACTTATCAAGCTCACATTTGTAATTCTCAATGTGGACCTCTGTACATTTATGCCAAGCTACATTCGTTTTACATTTACGTTCAAATGATTCATGATGACACATCTATTTGAATGTCAAGACATATTGGAACATGATCACAAAAATTACTGTTCATAAACACTTATTCATATTTGATAATAGATTCACGTTACTATAAAGTGGTATATTGTTGACTTGCAGCCATTGCTGTTTGAACAGTATGTATATGGTATATTAGAACATTCGGAATCAATACATAAAAACATTTGTTCATTATTAACAAATGACTGGAGAGCTCTTGTCTGGGGAGTATCCCTTTTTAATTCTGTGTCAAAAAGTCACCACCCAATACAAAATATTGTGATGCAGTTTTGTTACAAATATCACTCACTTCATTAAGAACGTCTATATATTCAACCAAATCGTGATTTGCATAACCCTTGTCACATGGCATATACATGTTAAACAATACAAACTCGATACCATCTACTGTCACTTTCACAGCACACAGCTAATATTGGATGACCAAATGATTGAACAGCCCCCATAGTATTAATGGCACACTCTCGTCCATTGAGCTGCATACAACGCATACACTGTTTGGACTAAATTAGTTAAATCTTTGTATAAATTGTGTTTTATACATACAATGTTCTTGTATCAACAAAAAATCACACGCCACCAGCAAGGTTTGCATAATAACATACTTGTCAACACCAACACACTTACAGTTGTAAGAGCCAGACTTGGGTTTCTTTTTATTGCCCATCATGTTTATGTATCATTTTGACTATGACACAATGAATGCAGACCTCGTGCACATCCTACGTTCACTTTGAGTCGGGTCTACTCTAGGCCATTTCTGATTTAATTCGGCAGTGGCAGCGACACAGGAATACCCGTCCAACGGTGGACAAGTGCATCTTAGAACAAGCATGACGTTGTTCTGATCATTGTTTATAGTTGAAGTATGCTTAGCCCGCCAGATACACTGTATCAAATACAGTGCATAGTAGCGCATCGTCTGCTATTGCAATGTTCATAGCCCACCAGGGCCAATGCAATGCTGTAGTACGTCGTGTGTTGGAGCAGGGTGTATGCGCTTTGTGTGGGGTTGTTTGTGTAGCATCTGGACCCACATTTATTACGCCACGACATATGTGGACTAATCATCTGTATTATGTACGGGGAATTGTCTTTGAGATCTAGTTAAGTTGCCGGCAATGTCCTTTGTCAATCTACAGCACCGTTTTACAGATGCAATTACAGGGCATTGCCATTTATGAACTACGGTATATGTGTCTTTCTTTCGCTACGTAAACTAAGAAATACGTATACGTATACAGGTGTTGAAATGTAGCCATATTCATAACGTGCTGTATGCTTAAGTGGACCTCATTGTTCATGTGCAGAACATTTTATGCAATTGCAAAAATACATATAATACAATTTCTTTATGCACTCTTCATCATTTCAAACATGATCAAGTTATTATTTACTTTTAAGATTACAGATTCTTCAAAGATAACATATTGATTGCAAATGCATGCGCCATGTTGAGCACATCATAGAAGGCGATATCTCGTGGACCCTGAGGAATCAGGCACTGTGTACCCTTGACCAGATGCTAATTATGTTATCCTCCTGAATAGCCAAAGTGACATGTAATTGTAAGATTATAAGCTTTATCAGCCACTAATTTGTCATCTTGGTGCTGCAGCACTTACAATGCATCTTTTAATTTCAAGATGCAGCAGTTCTTCCTTTCTGTGAAGTGTCCTTCGGAAAATACACATATAGGCTCTGATGTAGCACTTCAGAAATCATAGATATTTGAAATCATTTTGAATTCCTGCATTAGTTACTGGAATAAGTATGGGTCTTGTGTGGTACACAATATTATTTGTATGGATTATGTTATAGCAAATAACTATTTATTATGTTATTATAATATATAACAGTACTTATATTATTACGTGCCAATGTTATTGTTTCACCACTGTTGTAATTTAAGACATATAAATTCAATAGCCCCACTGATACAATATACGGTCACACTACCTTACATTTATTATTCTGGCTTGTCTTTGGGTGTGGCAGGTTGATGGATTGTGTTGGGTGTGTGCTGTAATTACAGAAAATATCACTGTAGTTGGCAATATGTTATTTCATGTAACATAACAGTATGGCAACTATTCATGATATATGTATTGCAAGATGTTCACCACTGCACAAGGCATGTGCTCTGTTGCGATAGTGTGTACATAATGCATTGATGTTGTCAATAAGTTTGTACATTATGCATTGATGTTGGCAATAAGTGTGTACATAATGCATTGATGGTGTCAATAAGTGTGTATTGCAGTGAAAGTAATTGTATTTGTATAAATTTGAGTACATTCAGCATTACGTAGGTTTGTTTTACATGTTGAATGTAATGTATTACAATGTCGTAAGGGCTTTGACAGCTGTATGTGCCTCTTCACACCAAATGTGTGATTGTACATAGCTTAGATAACACACATTGGTAGACTCCCTTCATATAAGAATATAAGACATAAAGTCTTTATTTCGTTGGATTAGTTTGTAACAATTAAATGTAAAACCATGAGAATTATGGGATTGAAATGTTAATGTAATTGTATAACCAGTGATATACTAGTAAGAGTAAAATCAATAGTATGTACATATATTTGTCGTAACATGTCATATAACTTACTTTGTGTTGTTATTCCTTGTGTCAGAGAGGTCGACCATGTTGTGTCAGTGAGGTCGACCATGTTGTGTCAGAGAGGTCGACCATGTTGTGTCAGAGAGGTCGACCTTGTTGGGTCAGAGAGGTCGACCATGTTGGGTCAGAGAGGTCGACCATGTTGTGTCAGAGAGGTCGACCATGTTGGGTCAGAGAGGTCGACCATGTTGGGTCAGAGAGGTCGACCATGTTGGGTCAGAGAGGTCGACCATGTTGTGTCAAAGAGGTCGACCATGTTGGGTCAGAGAGGTCGACCATGTTGTGTCAGTGAGGTCGACCATGTTGTGTCAGTGAGGTCGACCATGTTGTGTCAGTGAGGTCGACCATGTTGTGTCAGAGAGGTCGACCATGTTGGGTCAGAGAGGTCGACCATGTTGGGTCAGAGAGGTCGACCATGTTGTGTCAGTGAGGTCGACCATGTTGGGTCAGAGAGGTCGACCATGTTGGGTCAGTGAGGTCGACCATGTTGTGTCAGAGAGGTCGACCATGTTGGGTCAGTGAGGTCGACCATGTTGGGTCAGTGAGGTCGACCATGTTGGGTCAGAGAGGTCGACCATGTTGGGTCAGAGAGGTCGACCATGTTGGGTCAGAGAGGTCGACCATGTTGGGTCAGTGAGGTCGACCATGTTGGGTCAGAGAGGTCGACCATTTTGGGTCAGAGAGGTCGACCATGTTGGGTCAGAGAGGTCGACCATGTTGGGTCAGTGAGGTCGACCATGTTGTGTCAGAGAGGTCGACCATGTTGGGTCAGTGAGGTCGACCATGTTGGGTCAGAGAGGTCGACCATGTTGGGTCAGAGAGGTCGACCATGTTGTGTCAGAGAGGTCGACCATGTTGGGTCAGTGAGGTCGACCATGTTGTGTCAGAGAGGTCGACCATGTTGTGTCAGAGAGGTCGACCATGTTGTGTCAGAGAGGTCGACCATGTTGGGTCAGTGAGGTCGACCATGTTGTGTCAGAAAGGTCGACCATGTTGTGTCAGAGAGGTCGACCATGTTGGGTCAGTGAGGTCGACCATGTTGTGTCAGAGAGGTCGACCATGTTGGGTCAGAGAGGTCGACCATGTTGGGTCAGAGAGGTCGACCATGTTGGGTCAGAGAGGTCGACCATGTTGGGTCAGAGAGGTCGACCATGTTGGGTCAGTGAGGTCGACCATGTTGTGTCAGAGAGGTCGACCATGTTGGGTCAGAGAGGTCGACCATGTTGTGTCAGAGAGGTCGACCATGTTGGGTCAGAGAGGTCGACCATGTTGGGTCAGAGAGGTCGACCATGTTGGGTCAGAGAGGTCGACCATGTTGGGTCAGTGAGCACTGTAATTACATAAGAGATAATAATGGTTTAAATTTGGATGCTCCATGTAATAGATAAGTACAAATACTAATTACAATGTGTTAATATTTATATTATTACAACGAACCGTTACGTTTAATTATTCAACACAGTCATATATATAATATAGTCATAGATGAATCGTGATTAAAATGTAACTGATGTTGAACACTCAATACGCCAATGGTTTCCTTTTCCGGCAGTCTTGTTGTTAAACCCACACACACGCACCATATTGTTAACATATAACACATACACATTGGACAATATAACGAAGCCGAAAAGAAGGGGCACTTTACTGTTAGAAACAGGCTCAGAGTCCGTTATGACATGACAGTCAACCACTAGTCGAAATTGTATACACAAACTTCTTGTCAACAACTTTCTGACTATGTGTATCATGTACACATTAGTATTTTCAAATGCCATTGCTACATTATGTTTTGCATATTTGCTATATTGACACTCACCGGTTTTTTATGTTTATCCATTTTATTGTATTGTCAATCATCAATACAAACACATATGCAGATGTAAAATAGTAAAACATTGCTTCAGCGGGAGTAACTTTTAATTACTAAAGCGAAAAAAGCATCGCGAGAATGTCGTAGGTAAGTCGCGATTTTCGTAGCTGTGCTATTCGCAAGTCGTTCGAGAAAACGAACTTAAGAAATAACGTGGCTAAGAAATTTATCCTCCATACTTACCCAACTTATTACGTATGAAATCATTTCAGTTGCATCGCCAGTGCTGGATTACCAATGGTACAAGTGGTACACTCGGACCAAGCCCCTACAAAAGATCCTCCCACAAAAAATATCAGTTATGCTTTCCCAATGAGTTGGTATTGCTCCGTACATATCTGCCTTTGATGATAAATAAGTGTAGGAGAAACGACCACGGTGTTAACTATTATTTCCGCTTCACTGTGTGAATTGTTTCAATATCAAAGTCAAGTTTATAATTATTTCGTATGCTTTATATATGCTTTACAATGTTACTGATAACTGATGATAACCCGATGTTTCTGGGCGAACATCAAGGTTCCGTCATAATAGGTTGCTTGCTACATATACGTGGTGTGAGTGTTACCGAATCTATTATGTGTAGGCTTTACCGTGGAGCGCTAGCAACCAACCAGCATCGTTGTCGATTCTACACTGTACTATTATTTTCCATGAATTAACTTTTCAGTGTGACAGTTGTATTAATATAATTACAGTTTGTAGCTAATTCGAATGCATCGCATAAACTGGTAAAATTTTACCCTTGCATGAAGAGTTAGCCAAATCCCCGGATGAGAGCCAAATTATATATGGACCCAGAATGTGGATATGCACCGGGTTCCCTCACAATGTAATTGGATAGTCGAGGCTAAGCATAAGGCGGCAGGGAAAGCGACATAGGGTCGCGCCACCTCACGGATACTTTTTAATCGATGCTACTTTTGAATGAACTAATGAAAGTAGATATCGATACTGGTTCGCTTGCGATTTTACGGAGTTATGTTACAGGAGTGCATCACTCATTGTATATTGTCATCAATGGAAACAAACGGCAGTAAACGTACGTAAGTGGTTAGACATAAGACTGTAATTTTATAACTTCAAGGACTTCTTCCTTGGCTTAGCAGCTATCTCTCCACTCTGTGGAGAATACTGGCACAAGGCATAAAGGAAGGCGTTGACGTTGATCTTTCTTGAAACGTTTTCTCTCCCTAATTGTAACGATTTCCTCTGGGAGTCCATTCCAGAGGCGGATGTTAAGAATGTCATCTCATGGCCAGCATGTTTGGTGCTGGAACTGCCACAGCAGCTGCGTGATGGTGTTTAATCCCAGGTGGTTATTCGCATTATTGGAGGAAGCCATTGAATAGAGTTGGTGCATGTCTGTGGTATGTCCTGTGGAACAAGGTGAGTGCACTAAGTTGTCTTCGTTGTGCTAGTGGTTGCTCAGTTGTTTAGCAAAGATGTCAGCAAAACTTTCAACCTTGTTTGTTAAGTAACGAAATTCTGATCATAACTATAAATAATTGGTTTATTACATTTGCCACTATGTTCCATCAACCTGTTTACAGTCCACCACCAGCTCCCTTTCTTCACCATGGTTGTCATGTTTGTTTTCATTCGAGTTTTGTGTTCTGTCATTGATTTCCGAGTGATGTTATAGTGGATACACGGAATGTCATAATGTTAATCGCTAGATGGCGAATACGTCGATTGTCGACAGCACACTCCCCGACGGTGGCGCCACTCAGTATGTCACCACTGCCACAACTTGATTATAAATTCGAAATTGATGGGTAGACAACGTCGTTGTTGTTTATGTCTTATTACGTTATTGCAACAGGCAATTGAGTACCGTAAAACAGACAAACAGACACTATTCACAACTGTATGCACAAATGCATTTGACAAAGATTAAAGGTTTATCAAATGAAATAAAGAATCTGCACATCGAATGTACGCTGTGACAGTGGTGAAATTGTTAGTGGCGCCACTGATGGGAAGCTTGCGTCGACTGCTATTCCATCAAATACATGTGGTTGCCTATTGGTTTGTTACTTTAGATACCGAACAAATTCGCGCGATTATTTTGCCGTTCCCTGAAACAATATGTGTATCAATGCTAACCCAACATTAGTCACGTTCTAAGTTATTAAAATGTCAAATAAGCAGATTTCTGTTTATTATAAGCGTTAATGTACTATGTATTCTTTGCTGAAGCAATTCTTTAAATAGTTGATTTCTTGCCGGAAACATAATCTTTAATTTAAAGTACAAAATCATGTGTCGTACTTCCGTCGTATATCTCGATTTCATTGTTATGTTTGTGTTTTGTGCTATGTTTGTGTAATGCTCTAATGAATGCTGTATTGAAAATTGTATCTGAACCTGCATTGTGTTGCCTCCAGCTTCTGAGTTTCTTTTTAAGTGCTATATAACACGCCTCATTCTAACATTCTGACATCCACATGGAGGTTCTAATCGTGCGTCTTGCGGTATTGTTTTCCATGAACTTCTTGGTTGTCTCGGTAAATTATGCATGCATGAGCTTTCCGGGTCGTTTTTCTTTATAATTTTATTCAAGTTTGTTCTACCTGATTCATCCTAATTCATCCATTAAGCCACCTCAGTCTGCCCTTTGGTATACGGATGCAGTGCGTGGAGGAACCATTTGGGGAATCTACGGTGGAAATCAGTAGGTAGTGATCAGATACAGTACCTATTTGGGATTCAATGCTAACTGGTGAAAATATTTTTGCCTTTCCACTCATTATCAGATCCTTTTGATGTTGGTGGGGCCATTTACTATTTGTGTTTGTCCGTGGATAGTGCATAGAGTCTGTATGCCAAGCTGGGCCGTGATCTGCTTTCCAGCCTCTCTGTACTATGACCATCGTAGTCTCCAGCGATGCAATTTGATGCTGATTGACTAAAATATGACACACATTATACCCAAGTTAATGGAAAATGCCACAACTTATTTTATACACAAACGCAGTAGTCTTGGTGTATTTTATGTATATATGTTTCGTAACGATTTTGGTTTAAATAGTAGTACACAAACCATAACCAAACCAAAATTAGTTCCACTATAGCAGAAATATTGGTATCAGTCATAACCAACAATAATGTGAGGTGTATTTAAACGTGGCCTATTATGAACAGAATGAGTTAGAAATATAGCATATAAGTACAGTAGGTAGGTTGTTATTTACAAAACTACGGCGCTATCCCGTTGATCAGGAATTTAAAGTTTACCAGAGTGTTAGTTGTTACTATAAATAAACAATTCGTTCGAGACGTGTGGTCGTGGTAGTTTGACGTTCAATCTCCGTGAAGTGGCGCAACCGTATGTCGAAATCTGTGTGTATCACTGAAATTGAGTCTTAAGCTAACTCATCAAATAAGAGTACGCTTATTCAATTGATACGAAACATTCAAACCAAGTTTAAACATCGATTATATTGACACAATTCACACAATATAATTAATCGTAATTGCATACGCAAATGTTTTGGTCGCGGGTTCGAATCCCATAAGAGTGAACACGTTTCATTCTCTTTTGTTTTAGGATATGTTATGGGTATCTTTGTAATATGTGTAGTATATTTCCAAACACTGTATTTGTTATCGCAATCAGTCATAGCACGATATTTATTTACTACTCAAATATAAAACTTTTAGAATACTGCGATTTTATATGTTCATGTTATGTAAAAAGTAGTTTGTCAAACTAATAAAAAAATGGAAAAACTAATTATTTTATGTACTTCATTAAATCGCGGTAAAACCATATTTTAGCGAAAATTTTACAATATTCAATACTTGACCCATAAAGAATAATGTCACTTCAGTAAAACTTTACCAAGATGATCGTTTATTATTTAAAACGGCAAAAAGAGTTGGGGGTTCTCGTGAAAATATTGAAATATATAACATAGTAACAGGCTAACAGCTACGTCAGCAGCAAAAATAGTAAAACTGTTATGAAAAGCTTAATTTTGCCCACAAGGAGTAAAGTAATTTCAATAACAGTTGGCCGAAATGTTACTTTATTATTTGTCTCTCAATACAAAAAGCTATTGAGTTGCCTGCAAAAAAAATCAGAGTTTGCTATCTTAAACTCAAAACGAATTACGAAAAAAATTACTGTAACGAATTTACAACACACGTTATCCGCCGGTGAGCGCCACTGGTTCTTATTTAATATTCTTTTATAGAAACGTGTTTCGTTTGCTTATAAATGGGATACAGGACGTAGTTTCAATCGACAGTATGACTTTTGTGTTGATTTCATGTTACGACTAAGATGCGCAGACTGATGCGCAGTTAGCTTTATTTCAAGGTAGCCGCCTACCTTAAAAGAAACAACTTTGAAATCCTTGTTCTGTCTTACACTGTTGGTCACTCTCCCTCGACCACTGGATATAAGGAACGTCGGATATACGGAACAATGTATAATGTATGCACGAGTCCAAGTCCGTAGTCCACGGACATGGCCGTGAGCGAGGATATACTGCCAGGGTCTAACCTAGCTGTCAACTGCCTTTCAATGTAGCATTGGACAAGTACATACAGATAGGGTAGCAGATACAACATTCAACACAACATTCAACAATGCAAGCGGTTTACCAGGACATTTTCATCAAAAGTGGTATTATTGTAATGTAGCTTTCGTGTACTATTTTTGTACGCATCTTTCTATATATATTAGAAACTATAAAATGATACAACCTAAAGCTTACGTACAGATACACCAAAAAGATGAGCTGTTCGATAAGTTGTGTGATCGAGTGACCGCTGAGAGAGGAGATGATACACAACTTAGTGGCATAATTGGGGGCACAAATGTTTCTCGCTTCGATGCGATAATTTACGAGACAATGCACTTCCTACTCCCAAGTTGTACACACTATAACATGATAAGTGGACCTGTAAACCATTGGTATTTATTTGTGAAATACGACAGCGGGCAGCATTCTTCGGGGGTCGGAAGTGAGCATTTATGGTCACATTTGTATAAGACCAACATGGGGGCTGACGTAACATGTGTTCCCTGTAAAGGACATAATTACTAGTCAGGTCTGCTTTCAGGCATATATGTAATTAGGTGGTTCAGACAGGCCAGTGTCGGAGAGTTCGTGTTCAAAATGTTCTTGTAGCTCTAACATCTCTCTATATATAGATTCTTGTCTAAATACTAAATGAGTAATTTGTCTGTGTCACCGTGTGACCAAAGCGTCGCAAACGTATCGTGGACGAGGCAGGCAGGCAGTCATCACTCGGTGAGTATCTGATTTACTGTTAACTAACTAGCAGCAAAGCGAGAGGATTTACTTCGTAAACTGGGTTGAGGTGACGGATGGCGCTCCCGACTGTTTCACGCGGAATACAAACACGACGCCCTTCGTGCCGTAGATGTGACTGGGCACCACTTTCCTTTCTTCCCGAGTCCACGCGCCTTGCTCAGACAACTGCTTCATGAACGGCTCCAGTCGGTCAACGTACTCGGCGATTTCGGTGAGGAATTCCTCCCGCGTGGTTATACACAAGTAGCCTCCTGTAACACGATATACATATGATCACTTCGTCATAGATGACATAGCGAGGACATGAATGAATTCTGGGGCCTGAATGAACTTCTATTGAGGCTCCATCTCTGGGAGAAAATGTGTTTGTCACTGTTAAATGAACCTATGCATAGTTACAGCAGTCAATTGAGGCTTAATAGTAATCATAGTAAATATAATTGCATTACATGAAAAGAGTCAGGCTCGGGCATTGCAGTACACTCTGAGATCTGTCATGTTTCATCATAGTCCTGGCAATGATACTGCCTTTGTTATTTCAATACCTTGCTCTTGACGATGACATCACATCATTTGATATCATCAAACCTGAATTCAGTGTACAACCATTTAAGAATAGAGTAAGCACACTTTTTAAATGAAGGATAGCATATTTGTCTTGACATTTACATGTGAATGGCAGCGTTGATACCTGGTTTTACTATGCGAATTAATTCCGTCATGGCGCGAGTCGGAATGAGTCCATCTCCCATGCCGCCAGCAATCGTCATAGCATCGTAGGTGTCTACAACGAAGCCATCGCGGTCAGTGAACACTCATATCGACATTGTGCGTACTCCGATATCCATGGAAGCCGTGCTATAACCCGGTTGCACGACTGGAAGTGGGTGAATATTTACATTTCCCCCTAGATAAGACGCTAGTGTATAGCAGGTGGAACACACAGTCATTATGCAACCAAATAACCCAGCGTGTAGTCAACTAACTTCATAATCTGAAACGATATTCTCAATACTTCATCTGAAACAATATTATCAACGCCCTTTATACAAACGAGAAGACATTGCCCAGGTTTCGTACGACGTTGTAGCCGCTGTGTATTTCGCCACATTCGTACTACCTGCTAACATCGAACACATGCTGAGAGCGATTGTTATTTATACTACTACAAACATTTACTCTTAAGAGGGAGATACCATTAGAAACATAAAACCAACTGCAGTTGTAGGGTACTTGCCATCTTTGATATCCGTCCTATGACCGTCCATGCAGTCGTGGATAATCCGACCATAGATGTTCTTGGCTGTCGCAATGGATAGCATCTCATCGGACGGTTCTAGCGCATCCATCTTCGTGAATCCTCTCATCTTGAGCTGAGACAAAATATTCCGCTCTATGATATCACTCTGATAAACGATTATTGATATTTTGGACAATAATATATTATATATAGACTCAGTAATCTCCATTATATCCTAAATGTTGAACAGAGAGACGAGCTGCACGCAGAATAGCTAACGGTAACCATAGTCAAGAAGACAGGTTTTCAGTAATATTTTATATTATTATTATATATGTTTTAAGTTATCTTAACATACAATATATAATATTTTATATATATATATATATATATATATATATATATATATATATATATATATATATATATATATATATATATATATATATATATATATATATATATATATATATATATATATATATATATATATCAAGGATGGATCAAGTACATAGGGAATACACTTAAGTACAAGTACTTTCAATTTTGCCCAGTCCAAGTACAAGTACTTTCTGAAAAATTCAAGTACTAGTACTTGTACTTTGACAATTTTAGTCAAGTACCGTCAGGTACATCGAAAGCTACATTAACATTTCGTAATGGTTAAGGTCAAAACGACGAAAACAAAAAAACAGCAGTATTACGGATTTGTTCGTTATTTAAGTCAATGCATACAATACTGGCATTTGTCTACGGTATTTATCATCAACATATCTGAACAGTTTGCAATTGACTCATTGATTATCCTAAGCCAAGTTAACTATGTCTATTACAATACAACTAAATTGGTGGCTCCGGATCATCTGAAGCCAGTTCAAACCACCATAGCTTATCAAGAGATCAGTTAGTTTATCCCGTATAATTGACTCATGGCCTCAACTAATCCTAATCATTGATAATGTATGTACGATTGATTGAAGGGTTCAATGGCTAAATCTCAGCTGATGTGCAGGTAAGTCCCTATATTGCTCCTTTCCTTTTATGCCTATGAACCAATCAGCAACCAGCCCTGAGCTATTTATTGATATACATAACATGGACAATGGTTACTATTGTCATCATTACAGTTTTTTAACTATGTATTATTACCACTTGTTATTGTAAACATTACACCATCATTTATGTTTCATATCATGATGCTTTGTGCAAAATAACAATAAACTTACGGTCATTTTAATTGCAGCTATTTTTGCACCACTTATGTTTCATGTCATGACGTTTTACGAGAATGAAAGAAACAACAGTACATACACGGTCATTTTCACTGTAGCCGCTTTTCCAGTTCTTGGGATAGAGCCAAATAGTTTACGAAAACATAAAAGAACTTTGGGAAGTGTTAAAGCTCATGATGAGTGTAACACAACGGATGTATTGAAGGTGTCTTAATACATACCGAAGTGGCGAATAAGAATATACAAGAGTGCGCGTTACAGAGTCGCGGTAAAGCGATAATGGCCTCGCTGTGTCGACTGATAAGTCACTGGCGGGAGGTCTCGTTACCTAAAGGGAGACTACGCCAATTCCCTCCTCTATGTTTAGTCTGAAAACCCTTGGAGGACTTAGAGTCGAAGTTTGCTAGGAGGTACTCGTTGACGCTTACTACATTGCGGTTCGTTGCGACACGACGACGGTATGTCGTCTCTTTCAGTGTGACCTGTGTCGCTACCTTCAGGTTCAACGTTGTTGTCGATACGAATATAGTTCTTCCCAGACTTCGCAGTGTCTGGCTTCATGAAGCGGCGGTTGCGCCAATACACACGACCACTTGGCAATTTCACATGACAGTCGCGGTGTCGGCCAATCCCAATAATCAAGCCTACTCTATCCCACTTTTTAGTAATGGGATTTTGCAATTTGACTTGTGTACCAATACGTAGTTGCGGTAGAGGACGAGACTGCCTGTTATAGCGTTCTTCGTTTCGAGCGTGTGCTTATCTACATCTAGCGTCCTGCTCATCCGCCGTTTTTTGCCAATTGCTTGCAAACGATTGCTGGTGTGCAGGAACTACTGATCGCAATGGATGTCCGAAGAGAATTTGTGGAAGGGAAAGACCTCCTGCACGAGGATTATTGCGATATTCTAGGAGTACTCGCTGGAAATTCTCGTCATCTAGATTTCCTTTCACGGTTGTTGTTGCAATGTGTTTTTCCATTGCTTTTACAGTTGCTTCAGCATGTCCGTTAGATTGGTGGTAATGTGGTGTGGATGGCGCAGCACTAACACCCCAGCGTTTCAAGAACTGGTTAAACTCACGAGAAGCGAATTGAGGACCGCCATCAGATCTAAATCGCACTGGGACTCCGAGCTCCACAAATGCTCGTCGACATGCATAGATGGCGTGGCGAGTGTGGCGAGATGTAGTTATCCCCTTTGGGAAATGAAAGACTACAAGCCACCCTGAAAGTCGATCCACATATACGAGAAAATCTCGTCCTGCGTTGTGGAAGAAGTCTGCTGATACATCTTCAAACACTCTCTTTGGTAGAGGTTCCGATCGCAGTGGCTCGCGTTGCTGAGAGGGTCGGTGTTCTTGGCACTTATTGCAACTTGCCACTGTCGTAGCGATGTCATTACTAATGCGTGTTCGCCCGCCGGATGTCTCGTTTTCTGTAGCATCCTTTCCTGGCGATTTTGTTACACTTGATCGTGTCATTGCACGAATTGGTTTCGGGTAATCATTCGGCACGATTCCCAACTCTCGGCAAACATACCAAGCCAGCAGAAGTCCCAATATAAAACAGTCATTGCTTTATTTATGAGCACGCGACACACCACATCAGGTGACATACTTCAGCCCAGGCGTGTGCAAATGATCTGCTCGGTCACAACTAAATTATCACAGACAAACCGAGCCGATCGGACAGTAAGGTTGGGACCATGTATTGAGGTCCCGTGGTGGAGCACACCCCGGTATATCCCCACCGTGATAACATATCAGTGCATTATTCCGTGGATTCCCGGAACTGTGACATTTCGTTAGCGTGTCAAAACGTGATATGAACTACGCTCTGATATAGGATTGCCAAGTGGGTGACCTGTCAATTGTGTGATGTATTACTATACACCATTATGTGTTTACTTTATTTTGTTTCATATTGAATAAACGGGATTCCAATTGGATTCTCATGTACTATCCACGGTTCTATGTTGTATTTATATTCCACCCTATATTGATGCACCTGAGCGTTTGACACGAGTCAGTCACTTTGTTCTCCACCACCAATACTAGAATCAAAACTTGTGACAATGATGACTTCAATTACGGAACTTAGAACAATAGCTACGTCCAATTGATGGCAACCCTAAGCGTGTTTCTAAAAATGTTACATGAACTACCTTAAACGTCCTCCGAACGCTTCTTGAAGCCGAAAGTTTTTTTGTGAAACCCAAATTGACTAAGTAGTATAAAGAATCGTAAACGCCAGCCTATTCTCCCGTGCAACTCGGCTAGTATAATATACACGACTCAAGGCAAAACCTGAACTGGTATTTCACATACTGAGGTTGACACTGTGCTGCGAATGACGATTATTACACATATGCATACACACACGCACGCACGCACGCACGCACGCACACATGCACACAAGCATGCACGTATGCACGAACAAGTTCATCCTCCTGCTGACCTCATCCCCGACGAGTCCCGTCCCTGCAGCCACGTCTATGATGTACGTGTCGTCTTTCCTGTCGCCGAAGTAACGTTCAACGAACTCGGCCGCCATCGCTGCGCCGGAGTAGTGACAACGAGACATCATCTAGATTTAACAAGATGAATTGCAACATTTCCACATGTTTACATACTATGGGCGATTAAAAAATTTATTTCGAAGTTTTGTTGTATATATATATATATATATATATATATATATATATATATATATATATATATATATATATATATATATATATAGTAATATGTTACTAAAGAGCGAGAGAGGGGGGCGTAGGGAGGGAGGGAGGGAGAGGGAGGGAGACAGTGGGAGGGAGAGACGTGGGAGAGAGGAGAGAGAGAGGGAAATAGAGGAGAGAGAGAAGGGAGAGAGACGGGGAGAGACGAGGGGCGAGACGAGCGGGGAGAGACCGGCGGAGGAGAGACGTGCAGGGGAAGAGACGAGCGGGGGAGAGACGGGTGGGAGAGATGGGCGGGGAAAGAGACGGGAGGAGGAGAGATGGGCGGGGGAGAGACGGGCGCGGGAAAGACTGGCGGGGGTAGAGGGAGAGGCGGGGATGGACGTGCGTGTTGAGACCAACGTCCACGAGATGCGGGTAGGTACTTGTGCACCAGACTGGGGCACAGCACTGTGCTGGGGCGTACACCAGTGTCATAGTTGAAGTTCTCAGCGTAAGTGCGCTCGCTCCCCATCCAGTGCCGGCAAGGCGATGGATCAAGTCACTGCTTGTCACGATCCTGCCCCTGAGCACTCAGCTGAGTCAGCCGGCATTCTCATATGCGTGTGGTGATAAGTTTGTTGATAAGTTGATAAGTTTTCCGTGTCCGTAGACTCCGTATCGTGTGAGTCTCTGTGCTATGTCAATATCTAAAACGAATCTTCTCTTACCCAGCGTAGCGCCGTACACTACGTGGCTTCAATCATGCATTTCTAACTAGAGCGTATACACAGTTCTAACCAGAGTAATTGACTTTGCTGAACAGTCAATATTGAACTGCAATGTTAGGTATACATACCGTTTCATAAATGCCTTCTTTAGCCACTTTATTGTAGTAATCAATTACTTGTTCAAGCCCACGGCCTTTCTTAAATGAGGCAGAACGATAAGGATCAGCGTACTCTGTGCTGGCACCCTGGAGGCCTACATTTTTGCTCGCCATCATTCTGCAAAATAATTTATTTTAAATTTAACAGTCATTTGTGAAATTCAAACATCTTTATATTCATATTATAATAATTACTGGTCCTATGATTTTACCACCAGGACATTAGCCCCGCGGACAGGGTTAATATATCCACACAAGTAATATATATATATATATATATATATATATATATATATATATATATATATATATATATATATATATATATATATATATATATATATATATATGTATATATATATGTATATATGTATATATATATATATATGTATATATATATATATATGTATATGTATATATATATATATATATATATATATATATGTATATATATATATGTATGTATATATATATATATATATATATATATATATATATATATATATATATATATATATGTATATATATATATGTATGTATATATATATATATATATATATATATATATATATATATATATATATATATATATATATATATATATATATATATATATATATATATATATATATATATATATATATATATATATATATAGACAGATAGATTGTTCGCCTCGTTTTTGCAAAAAAAGGACAGTTTGTTTCATAAATGTCATTGATAAAGTTTAAGAAATATGCGTGAGATTGCAATGATTTGCGTGAGAAAGTGACATTTAATGTAAAACCGTCGTATGCGCGGGCATTGACAGGTGTGAAGCGACATGGAAATGTAATCACAGTAAATCGTAATGACTGGCATACAGTCACATAATGATTAGGGTAACCTCGGGCAACACGGCTCTGAACCTCCCGAAAACTAGTTTAGTATGATGCTAACATTGATTCCCACCTCTGAAACTTTGCAACACGAAATAAATCAGTGATTTCTTTAACCCGTTAGTTCCTAGGAATTAATTAACAAAAACTCCAATCCCACGATTTTGGGCAAAGTCTGAGCGTATTGACAACATTGTGTTCACAAATCTGTAGAAAAAATACAATACTGATAATTGCAAGTTGTATTTTTTATGAAGAGTAATAATTTCCCCATGAACCTGTACATAGACAAATGAGGTTTGATGATAACATATTTTCACTTTATCACAATTTACAAACACAAAAAAGCATTTTATTTTAACATGAAAAAAATATTTTCACGAACATTTGACACTTATCCATTGCCATTAACATATGCAATCCATCGAAGCAAATGTAGCAGTGTCTGTTCATTTTGCCCCACTAAAATATTACATTTTTCCGCGAACTGGTGTGAACACTGTGAAGAGCAAAGAGGTAGCCAGGATCGGACAGGTCAAATGTCCCCTTATGCCATAAACACTGAGACTTAGCCAGGCCAACAGGTAGCATAAAGATCCAGTGAGCACGTCCAGGAGTTACCCGTATGCGTTTACACAGGCCATAGGGCTCCTGGCAGAAGTTCTTAATTAAGATCGCACGGTACAACGATCAGGCAACCAGGTCACAGAAACTGTCCTGCCGTAATTGTGGTGTGCACAGCACAGTAATACAGTAACGAAGGCTTAAGTAAAAAATAATATAATCTGTGGTTACCAGATTGTATGTGAAACATAGAACATATAAAGTTAACAAATTAGCTATATAACATAGCATTATATATTATATTATGATATAATACGATAACGTCAACCGAACAATCTCCACAATAAATGTTCAAAGTGACTGCCGACTAGTGTCGCTATCTGGCTGGCTATCACTAAACATTAAGCAAATCAAAATAAACGATTTAGAATATCGATATCTTGCGCTATGCTTTCTCAGATATTTGTCAAAATGTCATATACTGTTGTGCGTAACAAATGTGGGTAGATCGAGTCAATAAGGCCACAAATAATTTATCTTTGTAACTTTTAACTTTCTACATTTCTATATAGGAAAGTTATTTTAACTCATACGAAGTTATGATGCGGGGACGTAAGTGTTCCCATTTTCAGAGGGAGAATCCCCGATTAAGACTCTACCTCCCAATCTTGAGATCGATGGGTAGTCTCCCCGATGTTTGCTTGACTTGGACTTGGGTTGGTAAGTTTGACTTTACTTGAGCGTGACCTAACTTAATTATGTTTAAAAGCAACGGGTCTTTCAACAAACACCTTCCAACATAAAATGGCATAATACAAAGATGCAATATTGTATTCGGCATGTAAAATCAGCCTTCAGAGTTGACCATCGTGAGCGATAATATAAATACTAGTGTTATGATGGCGTCAAGCCCACTAAAGTTAGCGAGAGAAAGAAGATAACAGTCAATTAACTTTTTTCTAATGTAACATTTTCCTAGAAACCGTGATCAATGTCAAACTTTCAATAACAATGGGTGCTTGATAGAAAGCCGTGTTAGAGGCTGCAGAAACCTGAAGAGACGAAATGTATCATCGTCTACATCGTCTTTCCTAGCCTTGAAGATATGCCACAAATACTATACTACACGAGTTGTTTCTAACAATACGCATACAAAATAACTGTGAAACGCACCAAGGTACTGCTAACACCAGAAACTCCACGGGAATCTGGTTTTCAATATACATGCATCCCTAGTATGACCATGATAAAGAGCACAAGTTCAACATATATTAATAAAGCATGACAAGTGGATGTCACTTGCTCTTTGTGAGTAGTCAGAGTGTCTTATGCAATGTGTAGCATTCGAGAAACCAACGATAAGTTTAGAACCAGTTCGAAGAGAGAAGGTTCTAGAGAAGTTGAACTCATGTAAGACAGGCATTAATCCTGTCCCATACCTTGCCTGGTGTCTCCTCAGAGTATTGCCTCGTGGTTGGTTACCAGTTCCAAATAAAACCATTATTACTCCCAATTAGGTAATTCCATTATGGTCTGGATTCCACAACAAGTTCTGCCCAACGAAAACTAACTACACAGCTGTTGCACATGCGCTAAAACCCGCCAAAATGGCCACTTTGTACACCAGAACGCTGAAGCGTAAGGAAATGTGTGCAGCACTAGGCCAGCATCATGCTGTTCAAACAATGATCAGCATCTTTACGCTTTTGCCAGCAAGTGAAATGGAGTTTGCCTGATGAACTTGGTGGCCATGTCATACGAATGCGAGGTTTCCATACGCTGCATTTGTCGCATTGTGCGATACGAGTGAAGGAGCGCATGATGTTTCACCAGTGGTCTGGGAAAGGTTGGCAGATGCTCATCAAGTATACAAGTCTGAGTCCAGGTACACAACATTTATAACAACATTTGATGACATCCTAATCTAGCACTTAGTGCCGCAACATTCAAGTTCTGGGATCAGCTACTTCATGCTCTGCAGATCCTTCTTTTAAATATTCGTGCACAGCGAGAAGGGAACTGGAGCCTTCACCTACTGACACAAAGAGCCATGGTTCTGCATTTCTTTGCTGCAAACAGACCGATCTATACCAGGTGGACTCCAATCTATATTCTTGATATGCTAATCCTCTCGCAGGAAGTTCAAAATGCCCTTGAAACTGGATAATTTGTAGTTCGTCAGACTCCTGGCTGTCTGGGGTCTGGAGCGACGTGGGCACACAGAAAACCGTCAAAAAAAAACGAGTAGCAGTGGCATAGTAGGACAGAGACCAGAAAGAAGCCAGCTGTCATTAGGTGGACGCTGACGAGACATATCATGAGTGAGTATACAAATTAAATGTCAACGAGTATCAAAAACAAGGGCCACAAAGAAGTACTTGCATTCACACTCAAGAGCGATGAAGAGCATTTGAAAGCTCTCACAAGACACGCTGTTAACAACATGACCAATTCGCATCAACTTATCTACAGCGCTGCATGCAACAATGGTTGCGCAAAACTACCTCCTCAACATAGCAAGAACAAAGGAGGAAAAGCTGGATAGATTTGTGTTTGGTGCACTCGAATCTGCTGAGACATGTAGCTTTTAACAACCCCATCAGCAAGTCTGCCTTGAAAACATTTGCAGACATTCGTAAAAGGGCGAATTCTGGGTAGGGATGTACTGTAACAACGGTAATTAGTCCAGAAATTTTATTCAGCAGAGCCCTGTCAGTAGCGAGGTGCAGAAAAGATGTTTCCACGGAAACCGTTCTTGGCCAAGCCATAGGGTTGATAGCGTTGTGAATTATGTTTAAAATATAATAATGGTTCTTTCAGGCGTTCTTCATAACTAAGACCTCTCTGTTCTGGTTACGCTTGTATACAGTGTTCTAAATGATGTCTAACTGTTGCTTTACACAAAGGTATCATTCGCTTTTTTCCTTGTATGTTATGTTTCTTCTAATCAACCCAAGAATTTGATTACCCTTTGAAGTTGCAATACGACACTGCTGTGAAACTTTCATATCAGCACTTGTTGTAACTCCTAAGTTTTACGGTAGTACCCAGAACAGTATCTCCCATTTCAAAGTTTGCATCCAAGTTCCAACGTCCTGTATGTAGACATTTACATTTCCAAAACTGTTGGGATAATACATTAAGAAGCCTACCTTGTAAACGTGCGTGTGGCGTGTCAGAAGCCCGTATGTACAAGGCACAACGAATGCCAGCAGTCAATTTATACTCGGGGAGTTGTGATAAATTGGGGTCAGTCGGGGGACGAGGACAACCGCCTGGGCAGGTGCGTAATCGGAAAACTTTCTTAAAATGGAGAATAATTTAGAAAAAGGCAATTTTTGTAACTGAATGACGAACGATTAATCTTACTGTTTCGCCTGCTTGTTTAAAAGAAGGCATTTGCATCCATCAACAGAAAAAGGTGAGCCCAGTTTCCGCCAAAAAAGACCAAGGTGACAAATATTTTAGTTATAAATCCCAATTTCTTCCGGATATACACACAGGCACGCACGTACGCACACAGAGTCTTCCTCTTATAATATCAATATTTCTGCAAAAGTAACCATTTTAATGGCCTTATAAGATGGGTGTCAATATACGTAAATGTTTTCATAAATTTAAGATTTTGGAGAATTCATGACAAAACCATTGTCTTGAAAATGCAATCTTATACTAGTTTAAACTTGAGTGATAGTATCAAACACGTCTATCCAAACCACCATTATAGAGCTGTGCTAACACCTTCTATGGATCACATCGATTAATTCATCGTGTCCTGTTGGCGAAGAATCCGCTTTCATTTAATAATACATTCTAAGAGGGTAATTCAAGATGCTGCAGGAGAGCAAATTAGAACGACCAGGGGACAAACGGCAATGCTGCTGACAATACCCTGAGTTTGTAAATGACCTCTTCTAAGGAACAAGAACAGGAGGGCGCCACCTCGCGGTGTCTCGACAACTATATGTAACTCGATGAACAAATCCGGCCCATGTATCTGATCTCAAGGTGTAACTGCGCCGAAGATGTGAATACGTTTTTTTATGTTCGGGAGTTAATTTGTCATCTTAAATTTGGGAAATATATGTTTTTTATCGGGTTCTTGAATTTTTATAATGACAGTATATATGTTATCTTTGAGTATTTCACAGAGTAAATCAATTTATGAGTGATTAAAGAGTTATGAGCGGTAAAGAAAGTCGTAATTATGACCATTTTAATTAGCCACATACACGCCATTTTGGTCACTAATGACATAACTAATTCTTGTTTAACCTTGCACAATCTATTTATTTTCTCCATGATGCAGGAAAATTACATCTTTCCACAAATAAAAATTTTTGTATGTAGTTATAAATGTTTTATATATGACTCACTGTAAATTAACCATAATTGGCGTTGGTTTGTTTTAGAACTTATGTTTGGCGTTGGTCTGTTTGAGAAGTTCCATAAAACCATATATTTACTGCCGTATGACGATAAAAAATGAAAACGAAACGCAAACCTCCACGATTGCCATACACAATAGTTTAGCAATAGTTTCGCAGTGAATCCGCAAGGTGCTACTATAAGCAGCGCCTCGTTGCGGATTCATTGTGGAGCTTTGACGCGATCTTTTTGGTACTGAGAATCGTCAAACGGAGAAGAAAATGTACTGATGTAGTAGTCGTCCATCCTCCTCAAAATAAGTGACAGTAAAAACAAATCCACAACTTGATAAGTCAGTTCATGAGTCAGACTGAACGGCCACAGCGACTGTGACTAAAAGCAGAATTGCTCGGATAATGCTAGCGAGGCAAAACGTTGATACTAGGAAGACAGTTACTTAAACTATGGCTTCATAGTGTGTGTGTGTGTGTGTGTGTGTGCGTGTGCGTGTGCGTGTGCGTGTGCGTGTGCGTGTGCGTGTGTTGGTGTGTTTGTTGGTGTGTGTGTTTCAAGTTTCATTCACGCAACATGAAACGTCTCTGCATGAGATATTATATACGCATAGCAATATAAGCATTAGATGGTTAAAAAGCCGTTTTTGTCCACACCTCGTTAAATTCGTATTCTTAACACAAGATATTCTGACAGTGTATCCGCTAGTGGACCGTCATACAGTCTTCCTCTTACAATAGCATAATTACTGCAAAGGTAACCAGATTAATGGCCTTATAAGATGGTTGTCAATATACGTATACTTTTTTTATTTATTATTTTGGGGAATTCATGACACCACCCATTGTCTAGAAAATAGAATCGTATAATAGTTTAAACTTGTGTGATAGTGTCAAACACCTTTATCAAAACTACCAGGATAGCAGTGTGCTAACACTTTCTATGGATCACATCGATTAACTCATCGTGTCCTGCTGGCGAAGAATCCGCTTTCATTTAATTATACATTCTAAGTCATGATGCGGGGGGAAGCAAATTAGAACAACCAGGGGACAAACGGCAATACTGCTGACAATACCCTGAGCTTGTAAATGACCTCTACTAAGGAATTAGAGCACGAGGGCGCCATTTCACTGTGCATTGACAACTATCTGTAACTTGATGAACAAATCCGGCCCCTGGATCCGCCCATGCAGCTGAACTCAAGGTGTAACTGAACTCAAGGTGTAACTGAACTCAAGGTGCAGCTGAACTCAAGGTGTAACTGCTCCGAAGATGGGAGTACATTGGTTTAATGATTAGGAGTTAATTTGTCGTGAAAAATGTTGGAAATATATGTTTTATCGGGTTCTTGTATTTTTTAAATGACACAGTATACATGTTATCTTTGAGTACTTCACACGGTGTGTAAATGTATGAGTTATTCAAGAGTTATGAGCGTTTACAGAAAATTGTAATTATGGACATTTTAGTTATCCATAATTATAAATGCCATTTTGGCCACAAATGACACAACTAATTCTTGTGTCGTCCGTATATCGTTGACCGGGACTACTTTAAAGAAATATTCCTTTGAAAAGTGTTGACTTGTGCAAGTGCTGATACGTATCCTCGATGTTATGTTTTCTTTTCTATTGGGTTACAATAGTATTCCTTGGTTACAATATACTATGACTGCACTACTACTTTCTTAAATGCTCTATTAGCCATGGGCGTGGTGTTCAAAGTAAGAAGCATCTTAGAATGCATTATTTAAGGGGACGATTTTTCACACTAACTGTATAAAGTATAAATTGAATCACTTATGGTGTCCTCAGTGTTCTATGTTTTACACATGTATGCATCCACGTTTTGTTATATAGTTATAAATATTTTATATTTGACTGACTACAAAATAGCCATAGTTGGCATTGGTTTGTTTGAGAACATATGTTTGGCGTTGTTTTGTTTACGAAGGTCCCTAAAACCATACATTTACTATCGTACAGCGATCGAAAAATTAAAACTAAACGCAAATCTCCACGATTACCATACACTATAGTTTCGTAGTGAATCCGCAAGGTGCTACTGTGAGCAACGCCTCCTTGCGGATTTATTGTGGAGATTTGACGCGATCTTTTGGTGCTGTGCATCGTCAAACGGAGAAGAAAATGGAACGGGGTGTCTTACTCGTCAATCCTCCTCAAAACAAGTGACAATTAACACAAATCTACAGATTGATAAGTTAGTTGATGAGTCAGATTCAAAGGCCACAGCCACTGTGAGTAATAGACAGAATTGCTTGGATAATGCTAGCCAGGCAAAACGTCGAAACTAGGAAGACAATTACTTTAACTATGGCTTCGTAGTATTCCCCACGAGTTCTCCCCATCCCCAAAGTGTGCTTTGCGCTCAAGTGTTGTCCAACTAGTGCATGAAACCATCCAAGTTAATAATACCTCTTCATTCGAAGCATGGCCAGTACAAGGAGAAGTTCAGACTATATTTTGAGCGTAAAGGAAAAGGACTGAATAGTAGGTAAATGGAGATGAAAGCGGCTACCGCTGTGGATAAGAAACTGGTTAAAATAGCATACGCTGTGGCTCAGAAAATTGATCAATAGAACAGGTTTCATAAGATCGGGGAAACTTTGATTATACTTTGTGCATTTTACCGATCGATTTATTACATTACCGGTCCTTTATTACAATACTGGTTGTAACAGACGTGTCAGAAGCCCGTACGTACAAGGCATAGCGAATGCCAGCAGTCAATTTATACTCGGGGAATTGTCACAAGTTGGGGTCAGTCGGGGAACACGGACCGAAATGAACGCGATCGGAGACATTAAAAAAAAATCGAGAATTGCTTTTAGATAAAGGCAATTGTTGCTACTGAATTACGAACAATTAATCATAATGTTTCGCCTGCTTGTTTAAAAGAAGGCATTCGAGTCATGGGCGGATCCAGCAATCGTAAAAGGGGAGGCCAGTTACCCCCCCCAAAAAAAAACCCAAGTGGCAAATCTTTTAGTTATAAATCCCAATTTCTACCGGGTGTCACTGATTGATGACAAACTGCATACATACGCAACCGTGGGTGTTATTCAATGACATCATTAACTAAACAGCTTTTTCAAAAGATGATATATTATGAGGCCTACCTTGTAAACGTGCGTGTGACGTGTCAGAAGCCCGTACGAACAACGAATGCCAGCAGTCAATTTATATCCGGGGAGTTGTGATGAATTGGGGTCAATTGGGGCCACGGACTACTGCCTGAGTACTACGTAATCGGGGATCTTTTTTAAATCGAGAATTGCTTTACAAAAAGGCTATGTTTGCAACTGAATGACGACGATTAACCGTACTGTTTCACCTGCTTGTTTAGAAGAAAGCATTCGCATCATGGGCGGATTCATTAATAAAAAAGCGGGGCCCAGTTTCCCTCAAAACGAGCAAGGTAGCAAATAGTTTAGCTATAAATCCCAATTTCTACCGGATATAAACACAGACACGCACGCACACACAAACGCACGCACAAAATCACACACACTTAAACTTATGTGAACGCTTACAGAAGATCGTAATTATGAACATTTTAATTTGCCACGAAAACGCTATTGTAGCCATCAATGACAAAACTAATTCTGGATTCACCCGGGTGCCGTGAACAGGGATTACTTTAAATAAATGTGACATTCAAATGTATGCAGTTTGCAAGTGCTGATAAGCGTCTTCGATATTATGGTTTTTAGTTTTTGGGTTACACCAGTATTTCTTGGGTTACACCAGTATTTCTTGGGTTACACAGTATTTCTTGGGTTACACTAGTATTTCTTGGGTTAAAATCGAAGATGCTCCTTCAACTACTGCCTGACTTGTTCCTTTAATATAATTTTGCCTGCTGTGTAACTCATGAAGCGATGACGCCATAACACAATCAATAAAGCTATAATAACCGATAAATTAGGTGTAAGCAACAACGTAACTAGGTGGGCGAAAAAGCGCATCGTTGAAGTGGTTGCATGTCTGTTTTTCTAACGCGATGTATCTTGACCTATTTGCACTCTCTATATAACAAAACCATGCGTGTCTGTGTTCGGGTTGGTAATCTCAGACCCTGGACCTTGTTGATGTTCGGTAAGTGATACTTCCAGACTTGATGTCATTCAACAGCAGACATTGATCACGCATGCTTCTTGTTTATCGGTGTATATCTTTTTACACAAGCGCCTCTGTCGTTTTCGTCGGTTAGAGACAGAGAGCGCAGCTGTGAGTCCACACCAAGTTACACATTCACTTTTTCCTTCTAAATTTGAGGGCAGTATACCAGAATATTTAGGTCAGTTATTTGTAACTCCTGAAATGATAGCAAAGCAAATTAAGAAGACGAAAGATAATAATTCACCAGGAGTTGATGGGATACCACTAAAAACGGCTAAAGGGAATTGTTGAGCAAATTAGTACACTACTTGCAAAATTGTTTAACTTTTCACTAGAAGAAGGAATAGTTTCTTCAGAATGGAAAGAAGCAAACATTACGCCGCTATTTAAGAAGGGATCGAGGAACAAACCAGAAAATTACAGATTAGTGAGTTTAATATCAGTTGTATGTAAATTACTCGAAATATTAATTAGATACCACATGGTGGAGTTCCTTGTAAAACATACACCTCAACACGGGTTCTTAAAAGCAAGGTCATGACTAACCAATTTACTATGTTTTTTGAAGAAATTACAAAGATGCTAGATGACGGGTTACCAGTGGATGTTATCTACTTAGATTTTCAGAAAGATTTCGATAAAGTGCCACATCAAAGATTGTTACTTAAGCTAAAAGCCCATGATATAGGTAATGATGAAGTCAACTGGATAGAAGAGTGGCTTACACACAGAAGACAGAGAGTAATATTAGATGGTGAGATTTCAAACTGGAAATCTGTTTTGAGTGGGGTACCACATGGATCAGTATTAGGCCCTATACTGTTTTTAATATATATAAATGATTTGGAAGATGACATATCTAGCAAAGTACTGAAATTTGCATATGACACAAAATTATTCAGAACGGTTACTATGGTTACAGGTAAACAAAGTTTACAGGATGGTCTAGTTAAATTAGTTAAATGGTCAGCGAAATGGCAAATGTTATTACATTTTTGGAATGATGAATGCATACACATAAGACATGGATTTATGGACAAAGAATATAAAATGGGGGATGTTGTACTAAGTAGAACCACACAAGAAAAGGACTTACATTTAGTGTTTACATGAAAGTTTCAGAGCATTGTCGGATTGCTGCTTCGAAAGGAAATTACGTTCTAAGGCTAACTAGGAGAACTATCACGTATAAGGAGAAACAGCTAATTGTACCCCTGTACAAAGCAATAGTCAGAGCACATTTTGAATATTGTATTCAAGCATCGACATAACTACATAGACAAGCTAGAAAGAACACAACGAAGAGCAACTAAAATGATTCCAGAAATGAGATACCTTAATTACGAAAACCGCTTATTACAATGAGACCAGGAGACTAAGAGGAGACCAAATAGAAGTGCTTATAATACTGAACGGTTACGAGGATGTTGATAGGAATATGTTCTTCAAACTTAAAGAAGGCAGTAGACCCAGAGGACACAAAGCAGCATTAGTTAAGGAGCAGTGTAAGTTGGACATGAGAAAGTACTCTTTCTCACAGAGGGTGATAAATGAATATAACAAACTGTCAAATTATTGTGTTAATGCTAGTAGTGTGACTATGTTTACAAATAGAATTGACAGATATCTGATAAGGGCGGGCTACACATAGATGAGACGATTGTTGGACTCTCGATAAGCCGATGTCTTCCTTGACCACTTGCCATCTGGAACGTATTGTTTGGGATGGCAATCGTGTTACAATATTGTTAAATATATTTACATATGAATTTGCTGTCTGTTTTGTTGATCTGACATGTGTAACAAAAATGCAACTAAAGGTCTCAAATTAGTCTCTAAAATAATGAGACTGTTATTTATTTGTATGTTCCGGTTTTGTCCCCTAAGTCTTTATTTGGATCTGACCAGTGGTCAATCGTAAATCTCACAAAACACCCCTAATATATTTCCGTGGACACCAGAATGGCTGAGTTTGGTCAAAGAGTGCAATGAAAACGTGAATAAAAAATGTTCAGTAGAATGTCAGGGCGAGCATCCGCTTTGCTTTGAAAACATCAGCTCTTGTGACGTTGGACCACTGCGGCTTTGTCAACATGTTCCCCACTGAGTCCCAGGCTGTTTGGCGACAAGGCAGATTAAATATACGAAATTCGTCTACCACGGCTGGCACATCGCTATTCTTAACTACAAACAGTTATTTAATCGATTGAGTGATCTTATGACATATTTGCGATTATATTTATAGCGAACGACAAAAAGATTACACTGCATAAAATTGTTACAGGTGTCATGTTAAAATATATCCGCCGTCAAATAGTATCCGCTTGGTGTATCTGCGCATGCTCGAGCCGGTAATTGACATCAATTAAATATAACGCGGCATTTTTCCCATGCACACACGTTGGTGCAGTTAAATATTAATTAATTATATATATATATATATATATATATATATATATATATATATATATAAGCGCAGATACACCAAGCGGATACTATTTTAGCACGTCACATGTACAAGCCAGTGCTAGGAAGCCTAAAAACGTTTATACAACACAGCGCATTAAATGTCAAAAAATCGTAGGGTCGTTGTTAACTTTCTTAAGGACACGATGGCCATCAGGCAAGATGTCAGTTGGTATACCTGTTGCTTAGGGACACGATGGCCATCAGGCAAGATGCACTCGTATTTTGGAAACCGGTGAATTTCATTGCAGAAATGCAGGGGTGTCATGCATTGAAACATGACGAAAAGGAAGTATGTCATTTTCACGAATTTCACACACCAGGTGTCTTAGTGAGTCTGTAATTTGTTGTTAATTAAAAAAAAATTGTAGGATAAATTTTCATTGTAGGCGCAAGAGCGTTATAATGGTCGTCAATCGGAAAAGTGACTGTGGTCCGTGCCCATGGACCTGAGTGTCCAGATCAGGAATGGTAGACCGTAACTGAGTACTGGGCTCCCGTTGTTGACAGCAGCTATGGCAGCTTGCCATAAATATAATATAATGGAGGGGTGCAACTTCCCGGACTACAGCGAGGGGTCAATATAGCCTATACATTAAGTCAAGTAAGTCTAACAGCAATTGAACCGAGATCGACAAACTGTGGCACAACATTACGGATCCTGGATGACCGAGGCTAGCTAACTTCAATAATCCGGTGTAACCGAGGTTATGATGGATGTGGTTGTAGAGCAAAGTTACAATCTTGTGGACCTCCTAAGCGCTACGCAAGACAAATTAGAAATAAGCCGTGAGATCCATAAGTATTTAGCCAGATCCGAAAATGACATTTCAGAAGTTATCCCGGATTTTGAAGACGGTAAGAGGGATAATTAAAATTTCGTTATGGGCGATAATGTGGCGTTCGTGCGGAATTCTTAGATTATTTTACACACTGCCACTGGCTATTCGCAGGTAAACAACAAACGTTTTCTTATTCGCAGAGCAGAAATCAACCAATCACCGTGCACCATTTTCTAACGTATGTGCAGAATGCAGTTTGTGCATCGTGGTCTTTAGCCTCCAATATCCAGGCGCCACCGTTTCTCACACATATTTTCGTCTGGACACAGAGTGGTGTTCCCATTATGACGGAAATTATGTATTCGCCCAGAAACTAGGTGCATACATAAGTAATTCATTAAGCTCGATAATGACGCTGATTGGCTGATGGCTCTTCATCCGGTAACGCTTACAGAAATGGAGTCGTTACGAGTCGCAGGTGCTATCGACAGAGTAATTGTCGTTAAATTTACACTTTGCACTGGAGTAAGCAAACCAAAGAAAGAAAAACAGTTTGCCTGCATCCAGAACATTGCTGATGGACATGATGTGATGAAAATACTTCCAACAGGGTACGAAAAAACCCTCATATACATAATTCTTCATCGTGTACTTGATATGTTACTCGGCAAGCATATCGGCTGGCACTTGGTGTTGGCGGTTGGTCATTGGAAGACAGACTGCACATGCTGTTTACCTGAGCGGTAACACTATTGATACTGGTAAGCCACTGTACTGATTTCAGTTTCGTACATGTAGCATATGTGGCTGACTATTACAGTAACGGAGATTTCTCGTGTCACTCGTGGTTCATGTTTGCTTGCATTGCAATCAAGTTAGTCAGTTCTAAAATAGGCACCTGAAAACAGGTCATAATAACTGGTGCGATTGGGGCTGTTACCCCTTGTTCACAGCATAGCCAGGTATAGGGCATTGCAGACACAATTTGCATGTAAATGCTTAAAGTTTTTTGTAAAGCATTATTTCAGTAAATTTATTATATTTTATACAATCAAATAAAACTTGCAAACATCTATTACTTCCTAATTAGCTTACCTAGTACCTACATGGTACACCCATTGGCATTGCAGATACTAATATGATATGGTCTAGATGTAGCTCTGAACCAAATAGACACCTTCACAAATATAACGT
Source organism: Lamellibrachia satsuma (assembly GCA_033239005.1). Taxonomy (NCBI): domain Eukaryota; kingdom Metazoa; phylum Annelida; class Polychaeta; order Sabellida; family Siboglinidae; genus Lamellibrachia; species Lamellibrachia satsuma. The sequence goes on from BSQZ01000054.1 coordinate 2,739,165, forward strand.
GAATAACCAAAATAGCTAATTTTTCCTCTCTGTATTCTGTTTCTTGTGTGTAAACAAAACCGGTTATTTTCCCCCACTGACTGATCTTTGATATATGGGTCAATCCGTGTCAAATAAAAAAAAATTTCAGGAAATTTCAAAAGTTGATGCCTCAGAATTCAATATGCTGGGCACTTCAGCAAAAGAACTAAGCATTTACATGCAAATTGTGTCTGTAATGTGAAAGTGCCCAAAAACGCACCCATTATTTTGTTCTCTTTTCAGATGCTTCTAACTGGAGAAGTTTGCAAGATACAAATCTGAAATGTGCTGAATATGTAGACATATTGGTACAGATTATCCTTGCAAAATTCAAGAACGATGGAATTCATAGAAGAAAGAACAATGACTGTCAGTGTGTGTAGCGAGTGCACAACAAATGGAAAAGAACATTTAATAACAATTGCGAGGATTTCAAAAGTCATTGTTGTGTTACAATTCAACGTTCAAATTGCTATCATCTGTTGGCAGGGACACTGGAAATAACCTCTTAGTTCAATAGGCTTCGCATTGCTATACTGTCAGAATAATTCAGCCTTAAACTTTCACTTTTTCTATATTTTACAAATGTCAGCACCCATCATGAGAATGTGGGACGAATCTTGACCACCATTTTTTAATGTGCACAGTCCTTTGTTAGGTAAACAACATTAACATTTCCGGATGGTGTTATGTCTCATTTCATTTATATTGCAGGTGAAAGTTGTGTCTTTAATTTCTCCCAAATTGGCAAAAAATATCCAAAATAAATGTGACAGAACACCATTATGAAATGTTAATTGTAAATGTCACCATACTTCTTCAGAAGAAGACTAGCAGTTAGGCAGGTAGCAATTCTTGGCACTGTCCTTTGTGAGTGCAAAACAAAGACATGTTATGGCTAACTGATGAACAACTAGTACACAGTTTTATGACCAGAGAAAGGATGAGCACTTTTTTATGGCTTCAGGGGCATTCAATGTGCAGAAACTAAGCTGTCAGTTTTTGAAAAATGTATCTCTTCAACTGAATGCACCTTACTTTGCTACTTCAATTCTAATTCAGTTTGTTTTGTTTATTTTTTTCAGTTCAGATTTTTCATTTGTTCCTGAAGTGTAGAAATAAGTTCAATTAATCTTAATTATGTCAAACTCAGGTGTTCCTTTTTCGTCAATGTTTGGCGTGTGCCAGTTCAGTACTGCCTTCCACAAAAACAACCATGTAGCAACCGAAATCCATGTCACAGATATTTACTAATAATCATAGGTGCAGTAACAGTGGATGAGGGCAGTTACACAGCCAGGGATATATCAGTGGCAGATGAGAAACATTTTTGGCTTCTCCAAATATTAGTGGTGTACATGTGACATTGTTGTTCAAAAATTCGCCTTTGTTTCCTGCTTAATGTAACTTTACCTCACAATTTTCATGCCCCACCATTACATAAAAATACACTTCGGTTACCTATGCCATATCCCTAGTCAGTTTACTGTGCCAAAGCTAACAACACAACTAATTTAATTATTTTACATTCCTAACTGCTAGTGTCACTCTAATTTGTAAGCTGGATAGAAATGTCATTAACTTGAAAATTCTACGACTGTGACAAGGCTGCTTTTAAAGTAGCAAATTATTAATGGTGGCCAAACCATTTGTACAAACTTACTTGGTGCAGCGACTTGAATTTGGTGTAGATCATTTACAGAAATACGTGGAATATCAAATAGAATAAGTATTACTATTGCATATATATTATACACAAACGTATTGTAGACATATATTAGGAAACAGGTTTTGTTAATTATTAGTCAGAGGGAGTATTTTAGAGTAAGTTAGTTTCGGATTCTGTCAGGGAATTCAGCGAGCGTTAATAGGGGTGTTTACAATTCGAAAAATTAGATAACAGTGAATAGTCAGTAACAGTGAATATTGGTTAGAATAAGTATTAGTATTATACATATATTGTTCACCAACTTCTTGTAGACATATATTAAGAAACCGTTGTTGTTAACAGAGGTAGTATTTTTTTTCCCGGATTCAAACTCAACGAGTGATAAAAGGGAGTTTGTTTACAAGTCATTCAACCCGTGCATCGAGCTATCGTTTACATTAGCTAATATATATATATATATATAAGATAAAGTGATTTATTTACTTAAATTACATACATAAGGTAATATCTGACATAGTGGTAGTCAACGTTTTCGGTAAAAAGGAATTAACAGCAGGACTTTAGCGTAAATTAGTACACACTCACTTCGTTGTTTTGTTACACAGTGTTCTCCGTATTCGCTAGGTGGCAGGATTTTAGCCTAAAGTGTTCTTTTGATCACAAAAACAGCCTTATTCAAGGCTAACGTAGCACACTAATTAAAACTAAATTGTATGATGGCCCCGTGCAAACGACAGTTAAAGGCCACAAGGCACGTAATTTGTGGCAGTTGTAGTAACTGGGTAGATTTCGTCAAGTCTGGGTGCGAAAAGTCCTGGGCTGAGGTCCAGGCAGATAGTTTTAATTTTGAGTGTAGGGGATGCGCAAGGATGAAGGAAAGAGAGGTGGAGTTGAAAGAGCTGAGACTGCTCGTTGTGGCAATGGTGGGAAGGGATCAGGGGAGTTGTGCCAGTTGTTCCGGTGAGGGAACAGTAGACGATAAAGTGGGGAAAGACACAAGAGATGCTAGGGAGAGCTCACCTCAGCCTGGGAGGAAGCTGAGAGGAGGGAAGGTGACAGGTCATAGGGAGACAGGACGTAAGGAGACGGGAAGGAAAGGAACGGGAGGGAAGACAACCGGGGTGAAGGAGAGGGGAGTAGGGGAGACAGGAGGGACGGAGAAGGGAGTGGGGGAGACGGGAGGGAAGACAACCGGGGTGAAGGAGAGGGGAGTAGCGGAGACAGGAGGGAAGGAGAAGGGAGTGGGGGAGACGGGAGGGAAAACAACCGGAGTGAAGGAGAGGGGAGTAGGGGAGACAGGAGGGAAGGAGAAGGGAGTGGGGGAGACGGAAGGGAAGGGGTCAGGACAGAATGTGATGGAGGGGATCGAAAGGAAGAGTTATTCTGCAGCAGTGATAGAGGGGGTGAGGAAGAGAGCGAGGGTGTTTGTGGGGGATTCGATAGTTAGGAAGACCGACATAGTCTTAAACAAGGGAGATGATGTGGTGGTCTGCTTGCCTGGAGCCAAAATAGAGGCGATAACTGAGAGGGTAAAAAACATCGTAGGCTCGGGTAAGGGTGGATCTGTTTTAGTACATGTAGGGACAAATAACGTAGAGAGGGAGGGTACAACTGCCATAGTTAGGAAATATAGGCAGTTGGTCAGAACACTAAAACAGACGCGGGTTGAGCAGGTAATACTGTCAGGGATTTTACCTGTGATGGGCAGGAGGGGTCATAAATATCGAAATTGTCGGGGGATGGCAATTAACATGTTAGTCCAGAGGCTGTGTAGGGAAGAGGAAGTTGGATTTGTGGATTTATGGGAAAGTTTTGTTGGGAGGGGTGATATGTACATGAAGGATGGGCTTCATTTAAGTGGAAAGGGGGCGGCAGTATTCGCGGACAAACTTTCAGCAGCAGTAGATAGCGACTTGGGTACAATGACAAATATTTTTGGAAGTAAACATTCTTTAAACTAGAAGTGCAGGGGGTTACCTAGAGGTGTCTCAAGCAGAACAAGAGACCACTAGCACAGATAAACCAATATCAAATCATCCGAAAAACATCTCTGAAAAAGGTTATAGATGCGTATGTTTAAATGCAAGGAGCATAGTAAATAAGAAAAACGAATTAAACATTATGGTAGAAGATATTGACCCTCACATAATTGGTATAACTGAATCATGGGCCAACATAGATATAACAGATGCTGAATTAGGACTGACAGGATACGTAATGTTTAGGAAAGATCGAATAGGAAGAAGGGGCGGGGAGTTATTTTATATGTTAAAGAATCTATTCAGGCTTATGAAATGAAACTAGAAAGGGAAGCAGATTGCGATGAAGCTGTTTGGTGCAAAATTGTTTCAGGAAATTCAAAATTAACTGTTGGATTAGTTTACCGAAGTCCAAACATAAACGAAGAGGACAACACAAAATAAAAAACGCTATAAAGGAAGTTAGTAAAGGGGAATGTATCATAATGGGAGATTTTAACCATGGACACATACAATGGAATTCTCTAGAGAACACAGGGATTGATGATCAACAATTTCTATGTTTAATCCAGGATAGCTTTCTTACTCAGCACGTACTAGAACCAACCAGGGAGAAAATGTATTAGATATAGTTTTGTCATCACAAAAGAATTAGTGGACAATGTAAAAATATTTGAACCATTGGGTAATAGTGACCATAATCAAATACATTTTGACATCAATGTAAAATCAGAAAGTAAAAATAAGAAAACGTACAAGAGAAACTTCCACAAAGGTAACTACAAAGATATGAGAAAATACTTAGCACAGCTAGATTGGAATAACATGCTGATGAATAAGACTGCAATTGAATGTTGGAATATTCTAAAATATGAAATTGAGAGTATCATTGATAAATTTGTTCCCTTCCGAAAACAAGGAAAACGGTGTAGAAAGAAACACGTGTCAAAAGAGGCAATTAGAAAAATAATGCTAAAACAAACTATGTGGAGGGTTTATAGGCGTACCAGAAAGGAAGAAGACTATGCAAAATACAAAGAGGCACTTAATGCAGCTACAACTGAAATCAGACAATCTAAAAGAAGCTATGAGCAAAAACTGGCATGTAACATAAAAACTGACAGCAAGAGTTTTTATGCATATGTCAGGAGTAAACAAAACGTACAAGACAAGGTTGGACCTCTAGAAGACAGTGCTGGAAATATAATATCACAGGGGTTTTTAATGGCGGAAGACCTAAATGGTTACTTCAGTTCAGTGTTTACAAAAGAAGATATTAGTTCATTACCAGTTGCTGATGCTAAATTTCAGGGGACTAAATCTGACTATTTAGGACCGTTAGTTGTAACTCCAGAATTGGTAGCTAGGAAAATAAAGGCAATGAAGGATAACAAATCACCGGGAGTGGATGGGATTCCTCCAAAATAACTAATGGAAACAGTAGATCAAATCAGTATACCACTTGCAAGAGTATTCAACTTGTCATTAAAAGAGGGAGTTGTTCCGTTTGAATGGAAAGAAGCAAACATCATACCATTATTTAAAAAGGGTTCGAGAAATAAGTCAGAGAATTACAGACCAGTGAGTTTAACGTCAGTGATTTGTAAATTATTAGAAAGGTTAATTAAAGACCATATGGTGGACTTCCTCGTTAAGCATAAATTATTAAATTCATCTCAACATGGATTCCTTAAAGCGAGGTCATGCTTAACAAATGTGTTATGTTTTTTGGAAGAAATCACTAAGTGGATAGACGAGGGATCGCCAGTAGATATTATCTACTTAGATTTTCAGAAAGCTTTTGACAAAGTGCCACATCAAAGATTGCTACTTAAATTAAAAGCCCATGGTATCGGGGATAGCATAACTGACTGGATAGAACAATGGCTGACTGACAGAAGACAACGAGTTGTAGTAGATGGCGAAGTTTCAAATTGGAAATCGGTTTTGAGTGGGGTACCTCAAGGATCAGTATTAGGACCTATATTATTCTTAATTTATATCAATGACTTGGACGACAGTATAACAAGTAACGTACTGAAATTTGCGGACGACACAAAACTGTTTAGAAAGGTTAATACTGATGGTGATAAACAACATTTACAAAACGATCTAGACAGATTAGTGAAATGGTCTGAGAAATGGCAGATGCTGTTCAATTTTGGGAAATGTAAATGCCTACATACAGGACATGGGAACTTGAATGTAAACTATAAAATGGGAGCTACTGTTCTTGGTACTACTGTAAAAGAAAAGGACTTAGGAGTTACAATAAGCGCTGATATGAAAGTTTCAGAGCAGTGTGGTATTGCAGCTTCAAAGGGTAATCAAATTCTTGGATTGATTAGAAGAAACATAACATACAAGGGAAAAAGTTAATTATACCTCTTTATAAAGCAATAGTTAGACCTCATTTAGAATACTGTATACAAGCATGGAGACCATATCGTAAGAAGGATATAGATACGCTTGAACGCATACAAAGGAGAGCAACTAAAATGATTCCAGAACTTAGAGACCTTAGTTATGAAGAACGCCTGAAAGAATGTGGTTTAACAACTCTAGAGACAAGGAGGTTAAGAGGAGATCAGATTGAAGTTTTTAAGATATTGAATGGGTATGAAAATATTGATAGAAATATGTTTTTCTCACTCAAGAAGGATAGCAGAACTAGAGGACATGAGGTAAAATTAGTAAAGGATCAATGTAGATTGGACATCAGGAAGCACTCGTTCTCACAGAGGACAGTAAATGAATGGAACAAACTGTCTACAGATTGTGTAACTGCTAGCAGCGTGAATATGTTTAAAAACAAGGTTGACACATATATCAGAAGGGCGGGTTATAAGTAGGTGAACATTGTTGGACTCTCGATAAGCCAATGGCTTCCTTGTCCACTTGCCATCTGGGCCTTTGGCTTGGATGGCAAATCTTGTTAAATCTTGTTAAATTCATGCATGTGTACAGTATGCATTTTGTTTGGTTAAATTAAATTATAAACATGTTTTGGTTGTCTGCAACACATATATACATAAGTATCAATCAATCAGATCTTGTTTTGGCTGATTGTACACATTTGTAAATTTATCACACTTTGACCTGCGATAATGAACAATATTGATATCCATCTGTTACACAACGTAACAATGGGGACTAGAACTAGATAAGTTTGAGTTACTTCCTTAACCATACCTTGTAGTAAATATGCATACAGAAATAATTAATATTTCACACATCTGTTGCAAAATCACAGACAATTATCAGTTGAAAATACTATATTATTGTAGGGCCAGTGACTTCTGAGAAGATTATGTGCTGCAACAGCTATTCCAGCCAACAAAATCGACATCCAGAATGAACTTTGCATGACAACTTCACTAGAAATTTTGGCATGTCTAGATCAGCCAAATATTGTATATCAGGCTGTGAAATACACACATTACACATGCATGCATGGATTTACAAAACAGTGAATTGTGAATATGTGTACACTTAGCTGACAATGTCACGTGAACAACTTATGAACTTTGCTGCAATGAGCCTATAATGTCCTGTGAACATTGACATGGATTGGATTTATGAAACAGTGAACTGTGAATATTACTGCAGTGTACTATTATGGTCTTCCTTATAGTTCCTTTCATGCTGGGCTGATGCCAACTAATTCTTATACTGCTGCACTACTTTAGTTGTTGTCTTTCTCAATGTCTTCATATCAGCCTACAGTGAACAATAAATAAGCATTACCTCACATTACTTTATGTTGAAGTGCAGGATATTATTTCATGACACAGTGAAATATGAATATTGATGTACTGACTACTGAGCCTGCAGTGTACTGTAAACCAGTTTTGACACTGGACTATAAATATTGTTGCATTATGCATGCAGGAAATTAAAAAGTACGCATTTTTGTTGAAATCATCGTAAGAATTGACTTTAGTTGGTCGTTCTTGGTGGCTGTACTGATTCTATAGAATGCCCTGTCTCCGGTAGTCAGAAATACAGACTCTGTTGCCAGATTTAAGACATTATTAAAGACACATTTGTTCCAGCAGGCAACTTTGCAGCAGTGATATTCCAGTGACATTTTAGCTATTCATTTGATTTATGTATATTATTATTATGTTTTATAAACTAACTTATTCTACCTATTTATTTAACTAATTTAAGCACCTTAATTACTTTAGTTATTAAACCTGTTAGCTCATTAAATTTATTCTTTTTATCTGCTTTAGCTCATTTTAATGTCTTTTTACTTATATATGTAGAAATGTAGTGCCTTTGAGCAGGTGTTTCACCTGGATACATGGCACGTTATAAATGTTTAATAATAATAAATCTGGTAAGACTCAAAATAGTGGATATCGAAAATGGCAAACACTATGATTTTTCACCATTTTGATTTTTACTTATAGGTTCCTCCTCAAAGGGGCCTCCTTCAAATTAATTTTGTGAAAAACCAAACTAGTATCCACTGCAATGTGTTAGTTCCTTTGTGCAAATGAATCAGATTCGCTATAGGCTAAATCAGTTGAGGATGCCATTGTAATGTTTGTTGAAACATTAAGTAATTTAATAGTTTTGTTTAATAGCACAAACGAGCTTGCATGTCATAGTGGATAGTACTGAATACTAGGTAGACTTGAATTTTTGCAAAATCAATTTGAAATAAGACAAGCAAAAACACTGAGGAGGCATGTTTAATTTAACCATTTCCCCAGTACATTTACAAACACCACTGTCGTGCATAATTATTTATGGCTGAAATAGGTCATTTATCAATGTAAACAGGTCAGTGGAGGTCAGATAATCAGGTCACTGAGAGTCATTATAATGGTCAACAATTATGCCTCTGTTGACCACAATCTATAGTTAATTAAAAATAGATAAACCATTAAAACACGTAACTAGGTCATTAATAGGTATTAAGGTCAATATGTATATACATTCTATGTTATATTCCTCCCTCAATGTATTGATCTCATGTAACACATAATTACTTAATTAGGGCATTTTAAACATGAATAGGTCAACAGTCATTGTATGTCAAGTTCACACATTATTAGGTCAACATTTTGAGGTCTTAAAATTTTTATTCTACCTCAAAATCTTCATTAGTACATATTATGCCGTTTGCCCTTACATTCAGTGGCAGTGCAGCCCACAAACATCCAGATCACATGAAATGGATTCTGTTCCTAGTATAAACAAAAATGCTCCTTTTTATGACACTAAAAAGTTGAATAACTTTGATAATAATAATAATAAATATTGAAAAAATTCAAAAAGGGTTATAAACTGCATAGCATACTTTACCACACAGAAGTGTTTAAAAGATTATAGAACAATTTAAAAAAAATTTTGTAATATACTTACCTTAGATTGTCACTTACATGCAACGCACAAATCGGCTCTTTGTGCAGTTATGCCACATCCATGTACCTTTATTGGCGTCTCCATTTGACATGCATCCTGTCTAAAAAAGGACTGCAAACTATCCAAAAAAATATCAGATAATAAGATCTCAAGATCACAAAACTGCAGCAACAAGTCAGATTACTTCAAAAATTTATGATGCCATAATTTTTGCGTATACTAGTGGTGCCACTTGATGACGGTAACAGCCAAGACATGCTTCTGTTGCCAGACTCTCTTCTCAGCAGACTCATGAAATTGAGTGAGAGTCGGATAAGCGAGACTGGTCTTTCGTTCATGTTGGGGTTTTCAGACGATTGCCTTGGCTGTAGGCGTGACATGTTTTATTGCTTTTTTGAACATTTGTTTATATATGCTATGATTTAACAATGGAGCCTCTTCTTTTGCAAGAAGGCGCTACCTTCAACATATGGAATTCTTTCCAGATTACGCTAGATGAATATTCGAAGGCTCGCCCCATTCAATTCTATTGTGTCAGTTCAATGACTGTTGTGGCTGTGAACAATTTGCTGACATCCTAAAATTAAATACGCTTACAATAATAAAACACTGCCCTGGTTGTTCATTACATTGTTGCCTTGTGTTCAACCATATCTATGCCACATTTATAATATATACTATTCCCTATACCAAACTGTGGCAGGGGTGCCAACCTCCCTTAATATAATGATAAAAAAGTACGGTTCACATAACAAAAAATAAAAAAGCATGTGCAGAATGACTGCCATGCTTTTAGACTAGCGTAGGTTTAAAGGTATATCTCCATAATGAGTCCTCCCACAATAAATTTATTCGCAGAACAGCTCTGCGAATAACGGCCAAACTTTTTCTTATTCGCAGAGCAGAAATCAACCAATCATCGTGCACCATTTTTGTGCGCGTACGCAGAATGCATTTTGAGCATTGTGTTCTTTCGTTCTTGTTGGGGTTTTCAGATGATGCTAGGCTCTACCCATGGCGTGTTTCATTGCTTTTTTGAACATGTGTATATATGCTATGATTTAACAATGGGGCCTCTTCAGCACCGCCTCTACTTTTGCAAGAAGGCACTATCTTTGACACATGGAATTCTTTCCAGACTACACTAGACGAATATTCGAAGGCTCGCCACATTAAATTATGTTGTGTCACTTCAAGGATTGTCTTGGCTGCGAACAAGCTGCTGACATCCAACAGCACCCAGTACAACACTAAAATTAAATACACTTACATTAATAAAACACTGCACTGGTTCACTACATTTTTGCCTTGTGTTCAACCATATCTATACCATATGTATAATATACCCTATACCACAATGTACACAACTATATAGTGCCAACCTCCCTCTATATAGTGCTAAAAAAGGCACGGTTCACGTAACAGAAAATCAAAAAGCATGTGCAGAATGACTGCCGTACTTTTAGACTAGCGTAGGTTTAAAGGTACGTTTCCGTAATGAGTCCTCCCACATTAACTTGCCATAACAGAGCTGCTCTGCGAATAAAATTGCAATTTTACATAATTATATTTGTATACACTTATTTCTATACTTGCCAGTAAGATTTTATGATCTGTTTGTGTCCAAATTATTACAAATTCTGGATGTAAAAATGCATTTCATCAACTTTCCCGAAGCTCGAATGTGCCAGAGTATTACAGTTCCAGGGGCAGGGTAATATCGGCCCTGCTGGTTGTAATGTAATACGATTTACCTTTGATTGTATTAAATTCAGTGGTACATTGCAACCAATTTGGTAGTGCATTAACTGTTTCTATTTTTACTTGTCTTTCTGCAGGATGTCAATGGTTCAACACGGATGGTCCCCTGTTTTTCCGACACGACCTCAAAGGCAAGATAGTAATTCTGGACTTCTTCACATATTGTTGTGTGAACTGCCTGCACATATTGCCTGATCTGAAGACATTAGAACAAGGCTTTGCAGCAGAAGATGGCGTCATTGTCATCGGCGTCCACTCGGCGAAGTTCTCAAATGAAAGACTTTCAGCAAACATCCACAGTGCCGTTCAGCGATACGACATCACACATCCGGTTGTTAACGATGCAGAAGCTCGTCTCTGGCACCTGTTGGGAATACAGTGTTGGCCCACACTGGTCGTGGTCGGGCCCCAGGGACAGATGCTTCTGTCTCTTGCAGGAGAAACACACGGACCACTTCTGTATCAGTTTGTATCAGCAGCCGTCCAGTTCTATTCAGACAGACAGCAGTTGATGAAAGGTGGTGACTTGACTTTGCATCTGAGACCCAGTCAGCATGCGCTGCCTGCCTCCCCACTGCTTTTTCCTGGGAAAGTCAACATCAGTCGTGCCGGAGACATCATAGCAGTGTCGGACACAGGACATCACCGGATCCTTTTGCTTGACCTGGACGCGGTAGTACAGGTGGGTAGGTTTATCCCTCTCAAAATATATGTTCTTCTATATAGTTCCCTTTAAAAGTGTGAGGCCGACTAGTTCATGTACAGTTACAGTGGAACTTCATTATTTAGGTCACCTTCAGGACTGGGCAAAATTACCTGAACAGCGAAGTGACTAATTTCCTATATGTTTAATTACTTTACTGTTATGAAAATAAGTAGTCCCAGGGTGACCATTTATAATTGTGAGGTGGCTATATGACTGAGGTGACCATAAGGTGAGATACAACTGTACTGCTGCTTGCTTTTGCTATTTTCCTTTTCCACTGTTCCTGATCAGCAACCGTTCCATCCACTTTCCCCTTACATGCTATAGTGCGGAACATGGTACATAATACAAGTTACATAATAAACTCATGCAACTTGTTATCCATATGATCCATGTGCTATTCTTTATTGATGAATATTGCGTGTGGGTCAAACGGGAACCCTAGTGGACCAGCCTGTTCACACAAATAGTGTAGCATTCTCCAGACTCAGATAAGCTATGCATGTGAGACCATTGAGTCTATGGCTCAATGTGGTAGGTTGATGGCTTCCTCAAGTCTGTTACTGTGTAAGGTAAACCTTTACAGCTGTCTACAGTTGTCAGTGAGATGTCGTTGACTTCCTGAATCAGTCCACCCCGGAAATAACCGATGATGTTTGGCATGCCTCGGGAACATGTTCACCATTTTGAAAGTAGTTGAAACACGTTTCATACAAATACTTCTTAAATGTATAAATTTGTGTTTGACAGTGTTTCAGGTTGTTTTATGATTTTAATGAAATTTTTTTACTGTTTGCAGGACTGTGTGGGTGGCCTTCAGGGGGGCTTCAAAGATGGCACGTGGGAGGAGGCGAAATTCCGATCACCCCAGGGATTATGTTGGTCCTGCACTGGGGACGTTATTTATGTGGCTGACACCAACAATCATGCCATCCGAAAGGTACCATGTCCAGGATGTCATTTTAGACAAGCAACTATTTGAAAAATGCTACTTAGACAAATAAAAATGTGAAAAATGGAGGAATAATTGTATATGTGCACATTATTTAAAACAACTTTCATATTCAGCTATGTCATTTTGTTTTGTTATTATTTGAATGTTTGACATAATTTTGTTTCCCTGAATTGACTCAAAATTCAAAAGGTGACAGCTAGGCAAAAGGTATGTTTACATGCATATTGGCAGGTGAATTTTCCTTCATTCGGATTAGTGTTTGTCTCTGATTGGTGGAATCATCATTTATTTTTAATATAGACTTGATTCTGAATGGTTTGGACAAAAACTGACTGAGTCCGACATATATGAATGAAACATGGGCTACGAGTGAATCTGTGATCTGACCACAAAGGTCAGAATAAAATGTCATCTTCACAAATTTACATTGATATCATTGGAAATTTAAAGAATTATATTTTTTTTTAAATAACCTTATTCTGAACAGACAAAAACTGACGCAGTGCGAAGTCTACGAGCGAAGCATGGTTTACACATGTTTTTTATCTGATCAAAACGCAAACTTCCAGATGGCAAGTGGACAAGGAAGCCATTGGCTTATCGAGAGTCCAACAATTTTATCATCTATGTGTAGCCTGCCCTTATCATATATCTGTCAATTCTAGCATTAACACAATCATTTGGCAGTTGGTTCCATTCATTTATCACCCTCTGTGAGAAAGGGTACTTTCTCATGTCCAACCAACACTGTTCCTTAACTAATGCTGCTTTGTGTCCTCTGGTTCTACTGCCTTCTTTAAGTTTGAAGAACATATTCCTATCAACATCCTCATAACCGTTCACTATTTTAAACACTTCTATTTGGCCTCCTGCTAGTCGCCTGGTCTCTAGTGTTGTCAAACCACATTGTAATAAGCGACTTTCGTAACTAAGGTCTCTTAAGTCTGGAATCATTTTAGTTGCTCTTCGTTGTATTCTTTCTAGCTTATCTATATCCTTTTTATGATACGGCCTCCATGTTTGTATACAATATTCCAAATGTGGTCTAACTATTGCTTTGTACAGGGGTACAATTAGCTGTTTCTCCTTATACGTGATAGTTCTCCTAATTAGCCCTAGAATTTGATTTCCTTTCGAAGTAGCAATCCCACATTGCTCTGAAACTTTCATGTCAGCACTAAATGTTACTCCTAAGTCCTTTTCTTGTATGGTTCTACCTAGTACAGCATCCTCCATTTTATATTCTTTGTCCATGTCCTATGTGTATGCATTTACACTTCCCAAAATTGAATAACATTTGCCATTTTTCTGACCATTACACTAATTTATCTAGATCATCCTGTAAACTTTGTTTATCTGTAACATTACTAACCTTTCTGAATACTTTTGTATCATCTGCAAATTTCAGCACTTTGCTAGATATGTCATCTTCCAAATCATTTATATATATATATATATATATATATATATATATATATATATATATATATATATATATATATATATATATATATATATATATATATATATATATATATATATATATATAAATATATATATATACTAAAAACAGTATAGGGCCTAATACTGATCCCTGTGGTACCCCATTCAAAACAGATTTCCAGTTTAAAATCTCACCATCTACTATTACTCTCTGTCTTCTGTGTGTAAGCCACTTTTCTATCCAGTTATATCATTACCTATATATACCATGGGCTTTTAGTTTAAGTAACAATCTTTGATGTGGGACTTTATCAAAAGCTTTCTGAAAATCTAAATAGACAACATCCACTGGTGACCCGTCATCTACCAACTTTGTAATTTCTTCTAAAAAACATAAGAGTTTGGTTAGCTTTTAGGAACCCATGTTGAGATGTATTTATTAATTTATGTTTTACAAGGAATTCCACCATGTGGTCTCTAATTAATGTTTCCAGTAATTTACATACAACTGCTGTTAAACTAACAGGTCTGTAATTTTCTGGCTTCTTCCTCGATCCCTTCTTAAATAGCGGCGTAATGTTTGCTTCTTTCCATTCTGAAGGAACTATTCCTTCTTCTAGTGACAAGTTAAACAATTTTGCAAGTGGTGTATTAATTTGTTCGACAATTTCCTTAAGCAGTTTTGGTGGTATCCCATCAACTCCATGTGATTTATTATCTTTCATCTTCTTAATTTTCATTTCTATCATTTCAAGAGTTACAAATAATTACCCCAAATGATCTGATTTATTGCCCTCAAATTTAGTAAATGGAACTGGAAGTGAGCTGAAATCTTCTGTGGTAAAAACTGAGCTGAAATACTCGTTCAGAACCTTTGCCATTTGAAACCCGTCTGAAATTATGTTTCCACTGTTGTTTTCCAGTGGTCCGACCTTATCTCGAACTTTCTGTTTACTCGTTACATAAGCATAGAAATTCTTGCTGTCATTTTTTATATTATCTGCCAATTTTTTTTCAAAGGTTCTTTTATATTTTCTAATTTCAGTTGTAGCTAGGTTAAGTGCCTCTTTGTAGTTGGTGTAGTCTTCTACATTTCCAGTGTGTTTATAGACCCTCCACAGCATCTGTTTGTGAGCAGTTTTTCTAATAGCCTCTTTTGACAGGTGTTTCTTCCTGGACCTTTTCCCTTGTTTACTTAATGTAACAAATTTCTCAATAATGCCCTCAATCTCATATTTTAAACAAGTCCAGCATTCTGTTGCTGTCTTGTTCTTCAGCAAGTTATTCCAGTCTATATCTGCTAGATATGTTCTCATCTCTTTATATTTACCTTTGTTGAAGTTCCTCCTCCATTGTTTTTTATATGCATTCCCTGTTTTTACTTTTATATTAAAATGGATTTGGTTATGGTCACTTGAACCCAAAGGTTCGTGTACTTTAATATTGTCAACTAATTCATTTTGAGAAGACAAAATTAAATCTAACACATTCCCACCTCTGGTTGGTTCCAAGACATGTTGAGTAAGGAAACAATCCTGTGTTAGAAGTAGAAAGTGATGGTCGCCACCTCCAGCACTCTCTAATGATTCCCATTGTATATGGCCATGGTTAAAATCACCCACTATAACATATTCACCCTTGCCTTTTGTAATTTTACGTCTTCCTCTTGTCCTATGTTAGGACTGCGATAAACTATTGTTAATGTTGAGTTCCTGGTAACTATGTTACACCAAATTGCTTCCTCACAATCTGCTTCACTTTTCAGTTTTATTTCATATGCTTGGATAGATTCTTTAATATATAAAATTACTCCACCTCCCCTTCTTTCTCGTCTATCCTTCCTAAACATTACATAGCCTGTCAGTGCTAACTCAGCATCTACTATATTTTATTTGCCCATGATTCTGTGATGCCTATTACGTGAGGATCAATATCTGCTACCATAATGTCTAATTCACTTTTTTATTTACTATACTCCTGGCATTTAAGCATACACATTTAAGTTCATTGTCTGAAATTATTGGTGAACATTTCTTTGGGTGTGTATTTGTAGTAGTACTCCTTTGAGTTTTCTCTGTCAGTTGCCCCTGCGTATCTAGTTTAAATAATGTATGGTACCTGTGCCCCCGTCGACAACTCTGACAAACTGACTCAACTAACACCCAAGAACTGCAGCACCCTTCCCTGTCAGATGAAGTCCATCTCTCATGAAAAAGTCATCTCTTCCCACAAAGTTTAACCACATGTATACGAAGCCTACTCCCTCCTCCATACATACCTTCTGTACTTGCGTGTTGATCACCATCCTCCTACAGTTCTTATATTCCTCTCCCCTGCCTCCCATTATTGGTAATATCCTGACAATACAATATGTCCAACTCATGCCTCTTTAAGTGTCTTGATCAACCTCCTGTACTTACCAATGATGGCTGACATTCCCCCCTTCTCTGCAATGTTCGTTCCCACATGCACGAGAAAAGCACCTCCCGTGCCACCACTATCATCTTACATAGCATTAGTGACAAAGCATCGCACAGAGATTTGCAGTCTTCTAATAGTCATACAGTGTCATGTTGTGTTACTAATTGCTTTGGGAGAGTATGGCTATCTAGTAGGTAGCTTTCAGGATGTGTATGACACTTTATATGACTTGCTGACTCTTATAGTGTGGAGAGCCACCCTACATAGATACAATTTATTTTAAAATTTCATAGCTAATGCAGTTGTTTTAGCCTAAATTGTACCGTGGGTTTTACTGAGTAAAACATTTATTAAAATTTTTTGGCCAGGCCCCCTGTTTCCATGACAACAAATTTGTGGGCAAACACCCATCAAAGATTGAAAAACGGGATTTATTACATACTTGAAAGAGGCATGCTATATCCATGAATAAAAGTGACTTAGAGGTATGTAATTGCTATAAAAGTTAAATATACAAAGCTATCAGAATGCAGTGGAAACACATTTTAATTATTTAAAAAAAATACAATTTCACCTGGGGTGTCTCGCACAACAAAAGAAGCTGGAATAATGTGACTTCAGTCATCACCATCAGAGACTACATAGACTCTGTTTCTATTACTGCAGGTATATTCATTCATATAGACATACTTCATTACGTAGAACTTGACAGTACTTGTCAATCAGACAAATGCTATTTGACTGTTACATCTAAACATATTCATTCAGGTTGACTTGCGAAGTAGAACTGTGGTGACCGTGGCAGGAACCGGTGTCCAAGGACTGGACCTTGAAGGAGGATGCCCAGGCCGGGAGCAGCCCATCAACTCCCCGTGGGATGTAACCCTAGGGAAGTCTGCAGGTAAGGTGGCACATGTTGTTCAAAGCAGCAATTTGGAATGTTTGTGTAACAATGCAATACTGTTTTTTTTTCATGGCAACATTTATTATTTTAGTTAGTTTCTTAATTACTGAACAATGGAACCTCAGACTGGGCCCAAGTAACCAGAATTTAACAAGACAAGATTGCCATCCAAGGCAAAGGCCTATATATGGCAAATGGACAAGGAAGCCATTGACTTATCAAGAGTCCAACATGTTTTCATCTATGTGTAACCCGCCCTCCTGAGATCAGTACTGATCCTTTACTAATGTTACATCATGTCTTGTAGTTCTGTCGTTTTTGAGTGAGAAAAAAATATTTCTATAAATATTTTCTTACCCATGCAATGTCTTAAAAACTTCAGTTTGATCTCCTGTTAACATCATTGTTTATAGGGTTGTTAAACCACATTTGTCTAGATCATTTTGTAAATGTTGTTTATCACTATCATTGTTAACCTTTCTAAACACTTTTGTGTCATCCGCAAATTTCAGTACATTGCTTGTTATATTATCGTCCAAGTCATTGATATATATTAAGAATAATAAAGGTCATAATACTGATCCTTATGGTACCCCCACTAAAAAATGATTTCCAGTTTGAAACATCCCATCTACTATTACATGCTGTCTTCTGTCAGCCAGCCATTTTTCTGTTCAGTCGATTATGCCATCCATGATACCATGGGCTTTTAATTTAAATAGTAATTTTTGATGTGGCATTTTATCACTAGCTTTCTGATAAGTTAAGAAGATAATATCTGCTGGTGATCCAGTAGCAGTTCGAAAGTTGGACTCTCAATCGTGAGAACCCAAGTTTGAATCCTCTTGCTTCCATTTCGAAACTTTGGCAATTTTATTCACCCCACTTTGCCACAGTTCACTCACCTGTAAATGAGTACCTGGCTACAGACATTGGTGAGTGTGTGAACAAATAATCTTTGTGCGGTAATTGCAGCATGGCTGAATACTTCCCAGAGAAACCGAGATGGCATTGGAAGGAACAAATCTGTCAGGGGTGATGTGTAAATAGTTTTGAACAGTCTCAAGGACAAGTGCATTCCACAGAGTTGGTCTAACATTGATTAGATTATCTGTTTTCACTGCAGGTTCTTCATGTGAGGACATTCTCTTCATCGCTATGGCCGGTTGTCATCAGATCTGGTTGTTCTTTCTGCAGGACACCAAGTGGATCAAAGGAAGGTGTGTGTTTGTGGCAGTGAGTCATCGTTGGCTTTGTTTTACACACACAAACACGCTACAGCATCACAGAAAAAGTTAGATTGCGCTATTTACAATTGCTATAAAGATTTCATTTGTGAAGCAGCCAATAAAACAACAACATTACTACATATAAAACATTGACAGTTTATACATTTGCTAATTAGCAGAACGTTTGTAATAACTGAGTGGTTATTTTCTTTCACATTTGTGTTGACAGACTTCATAAGGCTATGACTATTTTCACTGCAACTTGGTCTATGTTCAAGATGTTGGTTTTCTTGTCCTACCAGATGCACAGTCATTGATTCTTTTAGTGTCACATTTTAGAACTCAGTTGTTCTTTGATCTAACGATTATCTTGATGTGCCCAGAGACTACGAGGCAGAGACCTGTGTTGCCTTTGCTGGGAGTGGAAAAGAAGAAAACAGGAACAACAATTATCCCCTCAAGGCAGGGTTTGCCCAGCCGTCTGGCCTGGATGTGGGTGTGGATGCTGCCGGTCGTCATCAATTGTACGTCGCTGACAGCGAGAGTTCGACCATCCGCACTGTGTGTCTGATAGATGGTGCTGTGAGAGCTTTGGTCGGCGGCGAACGAGATCCAACTGTGAGTTCATTATACACAGGTGGCGGACGCAGTTACTACATTAGTCGTGGTAGCTTAAAGGGTTGTGTCAACAGGTGTGGTGCAGTATAAGGCTAGTTTAGAATCACTAGAACTAATATATGATCAGTTTCTAACAATGATACTATATAGTTTGAATTGACAGTGTAATCGTTTTTATTGTAAAATTATGTTATGTAGTATAAATTAAAGGGTTGTGTCAACAGGTGTGGTGCAGTATAAGGCTAGTTTAGCATCACTAGAACTAATATATGATCAGTTTCTAACAATTATATTATATAGTTTGAATTGACAGTGTAATCGTTTTTATTGTAAAATTATGTTATGTAGTATAAATTATATATTTATTGTAGCAACTTGATTGCCCAAATGCATTTTAATGAACTACCATTTTGGGTTGAAATTTGAATGATTGAAGTCACATGTTGAATGGGTCAGCTTAATATGTGCACCTGGATAATCATTCTTAGTTCAGTTATTTAGTACTCCCAATTGTGCCTTCACTGCTACAGTGTTTAGATATACATATTATATTAATTGTTTGTATTTTTGTAATGATTGTAACTATATGGCTCCTCCGAGTGCTATCTAGATATAACTCTGTTAGGCTGAACTTGCTTAATGGCAAGGTCGATATTCACAAACAGATACCGGTAAAATTATATTTTAAAATTGTGGTTCATTAAAACACATTTGAACAGTCAAGTTTATAGAGTAGACAGTTTATGCTGTATGATATGAGTTTGCGATAATAAATAATCTTTGTACCTTTAAAAAGGCGACAATCAATTATATTTAACAGCGGAAAAGTTACAATTTGGGTGTTTTCCTACAATGTGTCATGGCTGATGATTAAGGATCAAGAACAAGATGCATGTTTTTCATAGATAGTTACCAATAACTATTTAAATGATGGGATTCTAAGCATGACGTTGCCCAAAGACCTAACATAATTAATATTGGTCTGCAATATTTACCTTTGTTTAGTTGTATGCTGCTGAGATTTTTAGATGGTGTGGAATATTTACCAGTGATGTCGTGGTTGGCTTAATGATGTTTATGGTATTTTATTTTCGGTTGTTCATCAGAACCTATTTGCATACGGCGATATTGACGGCCACGGAGTTGAAGCCAAGTTACAACACCCCCTAGGGGTGACTGTGAAAGAACCAGGCGTACTTCTTGTCACAGACTCGTACAACCACAAGGCAAGTGACAACTGCTAAATATTGTCATCACTTTATATTACATCATGAAACCCTGTGACGTTAATATCAGTATTATTTTCTTTATTCCCATTTAGTATTAAGTTTCCATTGCTGATTTAACACTTACTAGTGCGGTAATTACATTTTTACATGTATTTCGATCATCACATGACAAATAATGTATTCCTCAACTTTGGCTTTAAAAAGGGGTCAGACCTGCTAATTCTTATACTGATGCACTTTTTAGCTGTTTTTTTCCCACTGATCTCTATCGCCAGGTTTTTCCTTCCACTTTTCCTCCTCAGCCTTTAATACATCCCTTTTAACACAGTCTTCCCACCTTGGCCTGCCCCTTGTCCTGCAGCCTCACTGTTTCACTACCACTGCTTTCTTAGATAGTCGGCCCTCTTCTTCCAACCCAAATAACCTGCCCACATCATCCGGGTTCTTACTTGTCTTCCCGTTTTACTCAACTACATCCCAATTGCTTCCATTGGGTCGTTCATCGTCCTTCTAACCAATATAATCAATGCACATTAAAACCTACTTACAGTATACAGCTTTGGTACTACAAAAATATGTTCAAACATCCTTTGTTGTCCATTATCTAATTAACAATTAACTGGCTGTAAGTGGCAGGTGGACTAAGAAAATATTGTTCACTGCTTGTCTATAATTTAAACTGTTTGTTTGATATCTGTCAGTTTTGTTTTTAAATTAAATAGAATAGATGCACATTAAGTGCTGCACATTTCTGAGCAACAAAATTTGTTTTGGTGGCTGCACTGCAAATTTGTAGCAACTTCCATTGCAGATGTGGAAAATAAGTATGGTGGGGTGGTCACATGTGTCGGTGACCGGTGGTGTGGTCACATGTGTCAGTGACCGGTGGGGTGATCACATGTGTCAGTGACCGGTGGTGTGGTCACATGTGTCAGTGACCGGTGGTGCGATCACATGTGTCGGTGACCGGTGGTGTGATCACATGTGTCGGTGACCGGTGGTGTGATCACATGTGTCAGTGACCGGTGGTGTGATCACATGTGTCGGTGACCGGTGGTGTGGTCACATGTGTCGGTGACCAGTGGTGTGGTCACATGTGTCAGTGACCGGTGGTGATTTGGCCCCACCTTTGTAGTTATTCCAGTTAGAGCTGGTGTATTTTTAAGTAGGTAGTTTTGTATTCATAGACTGGGTGATAGCATAGGGCATAGGCTATTTGGTTTAAGGGTGTTTATGACAATAGTAATGCCATTGTTTTTATTTGTTCTAGGAACACCGTTACTGCTTTATGTGTTGAAATGTGGGCTCTATGAACCCGACGTCCAGGATGCTCATATCATACAGGAACATTATATAAATGTGTTAACATGCAGAGGACATGCCACTTTACGCTGTAGTAAAGTAATATCATTGTCTGTTTGTGTAATTTAGATTAAACTTGTGACGGTGGATACAAAGGAATGCATGACATTGGTGGGTGACAGTGGCGCTCCCTGTGGATCATTGAGTGAACCAGGCGGCCTGTGTATGCACCCTGGTGGCAGGTTGCTTTACATCGCTGACACAAACAATCACTGTCTCAAAGTGTACGACTTTGACACTGCATTAATCTCACAGGTAATGTATTTTCTAAATAGCAGTATTAGATAGATGTGAAAGTTTTGTTTTAAAGCGAAACAAAAGTCATGGTTTTGGGGCTATGCACCGAAAAAAGAGATAATAAAAACTAACCATGTGCAACTAAAATCAAGAATATCGCGCAAGTGGTTTACTCAGAATGTTTTCTAAAAGTTGGAGATTCCAGTCATTTCTCCTGTTGAATGAGGGCTGACATGTTAACAAGCACAAGCGTTAAGCACATGCATAGTTCTATGAAAATGGGGTAACCTACACTACATGTGACATATTAAGTATTGAAATTTCAAGCAAAATGTTTTGTTTTGACAGAAAGAGGACTAGTTTAGTAAACAAAGGCCAACATATGTTAGATTAGTTGAGTTTTGATGCAAACAGCATCATTATGTCCTATTGGCAAGTATAGGAATATGTGTATACAAATATATTTTTATTTGGTGAGCGAATATTGCTAGACTATGACACTGGTGATGTTGGGTTATTTAAGAGTATGGTGCAGCCCTGAAATTAAGATGCTGTGTGTTCAACATGTTTTTCCTTGTAAACAACTGGCGTGATATTCTTAATTGTAGTTGCAAATGGTTATGTTTTAATAACTCTTAGTGCATATGCCCAAAACCATGACCTTTGTTTCACTTTAAGAGTGGGAAATATGAATGTCCAGACAGACAATGGCCTTGTCAGCCACGCAGCATTTATTAAGATGTTGTCTTGTAGTTTCATAACTGTATCGCTGTATCTCTTGATGAGATAGGCTGTTGTTCATAACTCTCTCTGTTTCCGTTGATGAGATGGACTGTTGTTCCTAACTGTGTCTCTGTCTCCCTTGATGAGATGGACTGTTGTTCCTAACTGTGTCTCTGTCTCCCTTGATGAGATGGACTGTTGTTCCTAACTGTGTCTCTGTCTTCCCTGATGAGATGGACTGTTGTTCCTAACTGTGTCTCTGTCTCCCTTGATGAGATGGACTGTTGTTCCTAACTGTGTCTCTGTCTCCCCTGATGAGATGGACTGTTGTCCCTAACTGTGTCTCTGTCTCCCCTGATGAGATGGACTGTTGTTCATAACTGTGTCTCTGTCTCCCCTGATGAGATGGACTGTTGTTCCTAACTGTGTCTCTGTCTTCATTGGTGAGATGGACTGTTGTTCCTAACTGTGTCTCTGTCTCCCTTGATGAGATGGACTGTTGTTCATAATTGTGTCTCTGTCTCCCTTGATGAGATGGACTGTTGTTCATAATTGTGTCTGTCTCCCCTGATGAGATGGACTGTTGTTCATAATTGTGTCTCTGTCTTCCTTGATGAGATGGACTGTTGTTCCTAACTGTGTCTCTGTCTCCCTTGATGAGATGGACTGTTGTTCCTAACTGTGTCTCTGTCTCCCCTGATGAGATGGACTGTTGTTCATAACTGTGTCTCTGTCTCCCTTGATGAGATGGACTGTTGTTCCTAACTGTGTCTCTGTCTCCCTTGATGAGATGGACTGTTGTTCCTAACTGTGTCTCTGTCTCCCTTGATGAGATGGACTGTTGTTCCTAATTGTGTCTCTGTCTCCCTTGATGAGATGGACTGTTGTTCATAACTGTGTCTCTGTCTCCCTTGATGAGATGGACTGTTGTTCCTAACTGTGTCTCTGTCTCCCTTGATGAGATGGACTGTTGTTCATAACTGTGTCTCTGTCTCCCTTGATGAGATGGACTGTTGTTCATAACTGTGTCTCTGTCTCCCTTGATGAGATGGACTGTTGTTCCTAACTGTGTCTCTGTCTTCCTTGATGAGATGGACTGTTGTTCATAACTGTGTCTCTGTCTTCCTTGATGAGATGGACTGTTGTTCCTAACTGTGTCTCTGTCTCCCTTGATGAGATGGACTGTTGTTCCTAACTGTGTCTCTGTCTTCCTTGATGAGTTGGACTGTTGTTCCTAACTGTGTCTCTGTCTCCCTTGATGAGATGGACTGTTGTTCATAACTGTGTCTCTGTCTTCCTTGATGAGATGGACTGTTGTTCCTAACTGTGTCTCTGTCTTCCTTGATGAGATGGACTGTTGTTCATAACTGTGTCTCTGTCTTCCTTGATGAGTTGGACTGTTGTTCCTAACTGTGTCTCTGTCTTCCTTGATGAGATGGACTGTTGTTCCTAACTGTGTCTCTGTCTTCCTTGATGAGTTGGACTGTTGTTCCTAACTGTGTCTCTGTCTCCCTTGATGAGATGGACTGTTGTTCCTAACTGTGTCTCTGTCTCCCTTGATGAGATGGACTGTTGTTCCTAACTGTGTCTCTGTCTCCCTTGATGAGATGGATTGTTGTTCATAACTGTGTCTCTGTCTTCCTTGATGAGATGGACTGTTGTTCATAACTGTGTCTCTGTCTTCCTTGATGAGATGGACTGTTGTTCATAACTGTGTCTCTGTCTTCCTTGATGAGATGGACTGTTGTTCTTAACTGTGTCTCTGTCTTCCTTGATGAGATGGACTGTTGTTCTTAACTGTGTCTCTGTCTTCCTTGATGAGATGGACTGTTGTTCATAACTGTGTCTCTGTCTTCCTTGATGAGATGGACTGTTGTTCATAACTGTGTCTCTGTCTTCCTTGATGAGATGGACTGTTGTTCATAACTGTGTCTCTGTCTCCCTTGATGAGATGGACTGTTGTTCCTAACTGTGTCTCTGTCTTCCTTGATGAGATGGACTGTTGTTCTTAACTGTGTCTCTGTCTTCCTTGATGAGATGGACTGTTGTTCCTAACTGTGTCAGTCTACCTTGATGAGATCGACTGTTGTTCCTATCTGTGTCTCTGTCTTCCTTGATGAGATGGACTGTTGTTCCTAACTGTGTCAGTCTTCCTTGATGAGATGGACTGTTGTTCCTAACTGTGTCAGTCTACCTTGATGAGATCGACTGTTGTTCCTAACTGTGTCGGTCTTCCTTACAGCTGCCTATCTACTTTGATGAGAAAAACCATTCTGTCACGGATTCGGCCAATGGTAACACCAAAGACATCACATATAAAGCTCGCAGAATCACGCCTGAGTCAACGCCCACCACGATACAACAGCCAGTGGAGACCCCTGCTGGTGGGCACATAGAACTCCAACTGGCCTTCACATTTCATGATGGCATTCGGTTTACAGAAGGTGCTCCTAGCGAGTGGCAGATTCTCTTGGATGAAGGTGGGTAAATGTTTGCCATCTTATTTTATTTAAATGTTGATGTTTAAAAGTACAAAATGTGAATCTCCCCAACACTGAGCATCTGATGTTTCTGTAGACTGTGGATGCCAAGCCTTTTGTATCATAAATGAAAATCTTTGAAATCCTAACAAAACAATAATACAAAACCCGTACAGATAGAATAAACTGGCTAAACATGAATATTTAAGTTCACCTGTATTAATATACCTAATGCGCCACCCTCCCCCCCCCCCCACTTCATTTAGCCAATTACAAATTAGGTTTTTTGATTTTCATATCTTTAGCATGTCAATACTTTGTAATATGTACATGGCATGGGTTAATATCAATTGTTAATTTAATTTATTCAATTAAATTAATTAATTTTACCAGAAAGGCTAATTTAATTTTTTTTATCAAAAAGAGGTTAATATAATTTAATTGATAAATTCCCAATGAACTCTCAATTAAGTGTTAATTTGTAACTGGTAGTCAATGGGCCAAGACCAGAAATTTCACTTATTGGTACCATCTGGGGGGGGGCAAGCTCTAGTTATGATTTTTGAAATAGTCCATGTCTATAGGACATATTTTGATATGACAACCATTGCTGAGTGGTAGCTTAGTGATGGTTTTCAGCTCTTTGATTAACCCATCTGAAAAACATTTTGGCAGATCGGCCTAATTGTATGATTCATAAAGTACTTAGACCAAGACATCATAAGGTCACAAAATAACATTACATCGTTTAAGTTCCACATAATACAATCTTACAATGCATATGAAATACTACAGACCCTACTAAACAATCAAATTTCTCCATAACAGAACAACAACTTACATACAGCTCAGAATGATAGACTTATTGTTCATCAGTTCAATCATCATCACCATCTCCATCATCAGAGCCACCTAGTTCAACTGCGAACTGTTCTTTCTTCTGTTTGCTGCATGTCTGTAGCGTGTGCATGTTTGGTGCCATTGACAAGACACGTGCAGCTTGGCAGTTTGCATGAATGCAAGCACTTACATAACATCAGTTCCAAAACTGCATCTGAGGCTGGAGAAGTGCGCATCCACTCGATGACCAGATGGCCGTCATCATCTGTCGTCCACCTATAATCTTTCAGGTCTGCCACAAATGGCTGAGTCTGAAGGCAGCACTTCCAGGTTGATGTTTGGTAGTTGGCATGAAGAACATGCATGTAGCGGCAATATCTGCATGGTGGAAGCTGGCTGGACTTGACCTCTCCTCGTTTGGCACAGAAGAGTTGGTAGCACAGTTCATTCACTTCATCCATGCTGGCAGTTGTCGCATACAGGTGGCAGGTGGCAGGTAAAACAGTTTCTTAGAAATTTCCCGGGACTGACCAAGTTGACTAAAAGTCTCCTGGTATGTGTTGTCCTTTTCCATCAGTTTCAGGGTGCCGAGCTTCCCAAGGCCTGTGAGGACACTCACAGTGTCACAGCCTGCGAAGACATGTAATCCAATTAGGGCGTTGCAGATGATGTCTCCTAATGAACTTGCTAGTTTCCCAAAGTTGATGGGCAATGTGCAGTTTTTTGTTTCACAGTTCTGATAGATAGAGCAGGGGATGTCTCTGTTGAAACAAAGGCGGAGCACCATGACATATGTGTCTTCGGCTGTCACTATGACTGCCTTTACCCGGCCTTTGCAGCGTGCAGTGCATGTAGGAGAACATGAGTATCTGCTTCTTCTTGTGTGGACCTCCGTTATGTGACTTCCACCCAGTCACCTTTGGTCATCTTGTAGCAGACCTCCTCACAGGTTCCATACAGTGACTAGTCATGTACCTTCTCCCCGTACTTCAGCAGTTTCCATTGTTTGAGTATGAATTTGATCAGGCTGGATTTGTAGCAGGAGCTGTGCGGGAACTTCCTCCACTTCTGGATATTGTGGCCTCCTGCAATGTTCTTGTTCTGGATAGCTGATCCCCGGTTGCACCTCTCAGCATTTTAATTGACATCTCCCGGTAAACGTCGAATACCACGTCAATCCTGTGACTCTGTGAACCATCATGTAGGACTAGAGACATGGCAGATTCTGCCAGCTGTGCATATGTCTTGTTGTTGCTGTTCATCTTCTGCACCAAGCACATTCCACCAGTGATGCAGGTTGTTGGGTCAGGGATATCTTCTGATGGAGAAACATTTCTCTCCAACTCTCTAGCGAGTGCAGCCTTGTTCGTCTTCCGCAAAAACCCATAAGCATTTGCTAGTGCCCAGGGTAGAGGATCTAGTGGGTGAGCCAGGACATCCCTCGTGTGCAGCTGTCTACTCTGAGCAACAAGGATCATGTGGCCAAATAAATTTATCTCCTCCTTCAGGACCACCCCTTTGGCTGTTCCTCTTCAACTGGCTTTCTTTGCGTTTACATTGGAGAATGTTTTCAAGTTTTGTTTTGTCATCTTGTTGTGAACTTTCATTGTTGGTGGGGCTTCTTCTAAGCGTTTCTTCTTGAACATCTTGTATGCTTCTTCTCCTACTTGATGAGCTCCCAGAAGATCCTTGGCAACATGTGCTGGGGCCACAATGCCAGTGGATAGGCTGACAAGTTCAGTCTCTTCAGGTCACATTGGATTCAGCCAGCTGTTCTCTGTCAGGTAAACAAGGGACTCGACATCTGCCTCGTCTTTCCGGATGCGGAACCTTTCGAGACCTGGATGATTCAGCTTGCAACCACCACATCTCTCAGCTCTCTCAAGTGCATGGTCCTGTACTCGTTCTGTACTTGCTCACAGCTCCTGGCTTCAAACTTAACCCCTTTCTTCCACCCAGCGTTTGGGTGTCTTTGTTAACTGTTTCCTCAATTGTCTGGTCGACAGGGATTCACCCAAAAGAGTTTCTGGAGACGAGCTGAACTGAAAAGCCACCTTGCATAAATTAAGCATGGACACCTGGGTGTTCGACGGGCAGTTGGGTTGTCAGAGCATAGTAGTACAGGATGTAGCGTGCGTAGTTATGCCTGTCATATGCAAAGCACCAGGGGATCGTTGCATGAATAGACTCCAGGGGTAGCATCCAGTGTCCCTCTCTTGATGCTCGAAGCAGGCCTAGCAAAATCTCGACCATGTCCAGATAGGACAGCCAGAAGGTTGAGAGGCTCCCATTTCCAACTCGCAGGAATTTAAGGTAGACTTCAAACAGATACATGATGCGGGCACATGACCTGTTTTGGACGACCTGCTTCAACGACGCTTCTGACACATCTTTGCAGAGGTTACTTATGATCTTCAGTGTGTCATCCATGTGGACCATGTCGTCGGTGTGATTGGATTGCAACCATGAGAGGAAACCTTTCCATACCATCCTGGTGATGGCCTCATATACTAGCATGTGGAGTCTGACTGCCCGGTTGTACTTGCGACCATCCATCACTCCAGAAATAGAGCCATCTGCAATCACACCTGACTCAATGCACAGATTCCACAATCCAGCATCCTGGAATCGCTTCCCAACAATTGCCAGCAGTGTGCATATGGTGAGGAATACTCCAAGCCTGATGATGACGGTCGTCTTAAACTTGTCAGGATGTTTGCATGTGACGTCAGCAGCCTTTGCATATAGTGCCTGGTCAAAGACACACACGATCTTGATCAACTGTAAAGATCGCATAATGTTCAGTGACTGGTTGAGCACCTCGTTGACAGTAGCCATTTGCGTCTCGGGAGCATTGATGGTGGTTAGGTACCCCCCATTGTCTGGAACGACAGTGACATCATCTTGAGTCAGGATGTTGACAGATCTTCTTGTTCCGACATGTGTGCCATGATCCAGACGAGGTTCTTCTCTCTGGCAGGCTGAACCACAGCTGGGGTGTCATCCTCTACACTTGTCGCTTGTGGTGGTACAAGGATAGCATTAGTGCTAATACTTCTCTTCTTTGTTTTGTCAACTGAGGACAGGACTTTGGATGGCTGTGGGTCAGCCGGCTTGTTTTGGACGGCAATTCCATTGACTCTGTGGGATGTCCCCTTACCACTGATGGTCTCTTCCAGTCGGTCAATGTTGTCCCAGGCCAAGGTCGTGAATACTCCAGGATGGATGTTTGCTGGAAGGGGAACACCGACTTCTGACGGTGACAGTTTTTGCAGACAGAGACCAAGTCAGTTGAGTGTATGTATGCTCGACATTCGCTGTCAGTGTCTTGATTGCAAATGGCAGAACGATATGTTTTAGGGGCTTCATCTTACCATGGCATAGACCATGTATTGACCAAATGAGCTTACAAGCTGTTGGGCTCTTTTGGATGCATGAGCATCATCCTAGGTATATGTCAGGAGATAGCACAGGAAGAGGCTGACCGACTTGGGCATGATGGCTTCACTGTGCTCTACATCTTCATCTGGTTGTCCTTGGTGAATTTGAGTTTTTCATATTCAAACAGTTGTTACCACACGTTTTTCCGTACATCCATTACGTACCCAAAACACCTTTCAAATTTGAAATCCGATGGTAAACGAGAAAGGAATAGGCTTTTTCATAGACTCCAAAAGAGGGGATTTTGCCCCCCCAAGGTATGACAAAAAAAGTTCAGCTATCAAATTCTGTTTATTTTTCATGGCCAACATGGTGCTGCAAACCGTCTCTCTAAAGTTAATAATTAATGAAAGTGTTTTTACCTAGCATGTATTGGTGTTTTATGTAAAAACAAAACACTTTATGCGCAACCAAAAGGATAAAGCTACTCATTTGGAAAGGTTACCACTTATTTTTTACTTGTAGTGGTGGAACAAATAAATTGCCAACAATGAAGTTCCTCCCCAGGTGGTACCGACATCTGGTCTGGCCCATGGACTATGGATAGTTCACAGCCATGATTCTCAGGCATTTTCAGGTTCAGGCCTGTGTGAATGGAAGGGAGAATATACGTAAGTGTCACCTGTACCTGTACAAACTAAACCCATACATGTATAAAAAAAATGTGGTGGCCTTTATGTTGACAGATATGCCCAACCTGTTGGAATCAGCTGAACGCTGTCGGGGCAGACTTAACTCCAGCATGTCACTTATACCAGTCCACTTGCACATTCCCATTTTGTGCACGTGCCCACGATTGCGTGTTCGGTTGGAAAGCATGTTGTACTATTGTGACAATGCTGGAACGTGTCGTATGAAGGCCGTGCTACTGGAGCAGCCAATTGTTGTTTCTGGTCAAGACTCCAGTGAACAAGTTAGCATTAAACAGAGGCTGGACGTGTATGTTGGACATTCTCCATGCTGACCACTGTTGTAAAACTCGATAGACGCACAAACACTGGTATAATACCTGATTCAAGTACATATGTTTATTAGGATATTAATATTTGTATCTGCTACAGAATATGTTTTGTAGTTTTTGTACAAGGAAATTCACGTATGTGCCAAGAAGTTTGATACAATTATTAGAGATTAAGTGGAACTCTTCCCCGTTTTAGCAACAATGTGTACATGCGTTTTGGCTCGTGTTTGTGTGTTATATCATTTTACATACAGCATGGTAATGTTGTTTAATCAAACCTTGTTATATATATATATATATATATATATATATATATATATATATATATATATATATATATATATATATATATATATATATATATATATATTATATATATATATACATATATATATTATATATTTTATTATACATATAATGGATTATGCAAGGAATGCTTTCTTATTACAAATGTTTTATTTGTTCACTCTACAGAGAACAATGCTTCACTATTATTAGTACCTGGCAATACGTCATACTCTTGAGTGCCAAATAAACGTATAGGCCAAATAACAGTATGGGGGGGGGGAAATTGTTCAAAACAAATAACAGTACAGTGCGAAAAAAGTCAATGGTATATTTGTCTTTTTAGCGCCGTAGACGTAGCGATTTTTTACTCGACGAGAAGCCAATGGCAAGGCGTCCCTAGAAAACTACGTGGATCGCCATGTATTTTAGGTTTTTTCATGTTTAATATGCATAAACTTTACTTTGTGCGTATTCGCGTCACCGCAGATATAGTAATCGCATTTTATATCTATGAAAAACCGGGGTATTTTCCTTTTAAAGTGGACATTTTATTGAACTGAATACGCAAGCCAATGTCAGGGGAAACCGTCGCCAGCCAGTTACGGCCGGTTTGAGGCGCTGCGCGCGGCGGCCATTTACGGTCGCTTTACGCGGTGATAATGGCGTTTTAACTAATAATAAAAAAATTATACCATGTCGAGCTCCCGAGAACTAAGGATTCTGACCGATTCATCTATTCATGGAAATCTAACGGTCTAACGTTTCGGTATCAAAATCTAGCATCTTCAGAAGCTAAATTCACGACTGTCGTTCGAAAGTTTGCCCGTGTCTTTCGGAAGAGACACTAAAAGTCATTGGTCCAAACTCCTGCGTTAGCTCAATATTGGGTTGTTTGGAGTATAACTACTTGAGACTTGAGAAAGGATGAGAACTTAGCCGTCAGAGGGAGCCACGTGCAATTCCAGTTAGGAGCAAGTGATTTTAGCGCGAGCGGTAAACCGCTCCGTGGATGATTGATTAGTGCTAGCTAGGGAGTGAGAGCGATTGGTATCCTAAAAATTATACCCTGCACAATTTGCCACGATTATCGGAGAATATAGGCTGGCACAAATGTTTAAATTTAATAATAGTCTAGTGCCAAATAAGGTGCGTATAGGGTGGCGTTTTTCATCAAATAAATACGCGTATAATGACGCTTATTCGGCACTCAAGAGTACGGATTTTTAGAATGAATAAATCGTAAAAATGTTCAAAGAAGACTAGTCAGAAATGCTCTTTGTAGAATGTTTGTTACACAAAGTTTAGGCTGTAGATAATATATGAATGATACAGAAAAAGTAAATCTGAATGAGCGTGACATCTTATGTTCTTTTTTCAACATATTTGAGGCTTGGAGACCCATTTGACTTCTTAAGTTTGTCAAAACTTTATGTTTGATGTTCTGTCCTGGAGCTTACTCCCCTTAACTACCACTGGAGCACAGGGCCATAAAACACTTCTCCAAAGCACTCGTTTATTTTTCATCTATTTCCAGCTGGTTTCCAACTTCCTCATTTCTGTATTGACTGACCAACTCTAATGATTTGTTGGTCTTCTTGGTTTTCTCGTCCCTGGAAAAAGTTGTTGCTTCCATTCCACGGCCTGCTGTGTAAAATTGGTGTTTTGTATTTGCTTGTGAAGCCTTTCCAATCCTGCATTTGAAATCTTCATTTGTTCCTCCTTTGTCTGTCACTACACTGCCCAGATAGGTAAAACAAATTCCTCCTCTATATATTTTCCTTTGCGCTTTTCTTTAGCTTGCTGGTTATTATTGACTCTCATGAGTTTTCTCCTGTGATTTTATTCTCAGACCGTCTTCTCTTCCAGTCGCTGAGTCTCTCTATCTGTTTGTGTGCATGCCATAATAGGGAAACATCATCTGCAAAATCTAGTCCTCAATTTTCTAGTGAATGTCCACTACTTAGAGATATGTGTAGATCAGCAACAGTTGTATGAGATGATCAATGTTTCACCTTGATTGCTAGATTTATTGATGTGGGTATAAAAAAGATCCACTGCTGTGATCTGCTGTCGAGTTGAACATGTGTTGTTAGTTGACTACCCACTAGGTGTCAGTACTGTCAGTTCCATCTTATTATAATCCACTGTGAGTATGTGTAGTTTATGCTACTTCTCCTAGACGCTTTGCATCTCGGACACCAGGGGTTCATCTACGACCCACGGTCGAGTCGTAGTAGTAGTTATTTTTTCGAAATTCACCTATTACCATTTCTACAAAGAATAGCCCCAAGTAATTACCCTTTGTTGTTATTACATACAACTCTCCGCGACACTATAGGCGCATTCGACAGCTCGACTCGAGTCGCGAGTTCCTCGAGTTAGTCGTGAGAATGCGCACTTTGCATTTCCAAACCACGTATTTCGAACTGCGAGATCAGTAGTTCTCGCTAATTTCGTATGGCAGCACACGCATTCGCAGTTTATATTTTTTGGAAACTTTATTAGAAGATAACAACGATCTGTCTGATGACGATATGATCCATGTCGTAGCAAGTGTACTTTTAAAGAGGGAAACTGTTCCGAAAAAATTATTGATTTTATGGAGAACATTGTCGCAAATTTGTAATGTTGGGATTTCAAGCATCACTTCAGGATAAACAAATCCACGTTTGACATCGTCGCAGATAATGTGTGTTGAATTTGTGTTTGCTCGGGTTAACTACAGTATAACAGGCAACTTGTGGGAATAGAAACACCACAGCATTTATTTCATCTATGCCATCATTGCAGTGTCTCGTCGCAGATAGTCTACGCTACAAATATCGCTAGATCAACTATCGCTACTCACTTTCTTTACAAAAATCAAAATACTAGTCTACAGGAACAATGTACTTAAATTGTTCAATGGAAAATATGGAGGCATACGCGATGGGCTGGTGCAGTAAGCAAGCTCCAAGGTCACCCTCGGACGCATCGCATTGTAGTGTTAACGCTAGTGCTGAATCGTAATAGCTGAGAATGGGAGCTTGTGACAACATCTGTTTGATCTTCTCAGACGCTGCTCCATGCACTGATTCTTCCCACAGAAAGTCACTCTCTGTTTTGGTTCGTTCTCTTAGTGGCTGAGTGATGCTTGACATTCCTCTAGCGAACTTTTGAAGATAGTTGACCATTCCCATTAGGCACTGAACTGCCTTCTTGTCGTCTGGTTGAGGCATTTAAGCTATCGCCTCTAGTTTCGTAGGATCCGGTTTCAGGCTCTCGGCGGTGATCAGATGGCCCATGTACGCCAGCTCACTACCCTTCCAGTGTAGCTTGTCTTTGTTGAGTTTGGTGTTGTTGGTGTGACATCTGTCTAGGAGCTGTGCCATTTTGATGTCGTGATCCGCCTCTGCGTCAGCGGTTGTTTCACCACATCCTGCCACGAGAATGTTGTCAGCTATCACGAACACACCAGGGATCTTCTCAAGTGCCTGATGCAGTCGCTGGTGAAAGTACTCTGGCGCAGGTGATATACCAAATGGCATTCGGCACTACCGTGAGAAAGCTGGACTATTCATCTAGTTCAATGTGCCGGAATCCATTCTTGACGTCGCACACTGTGAAGACTTGCTGAAGCGAGTTCTGCGATGATATCTTCTATTACCGGAAGCATGTAGTGACTTCGCTTCGACGCTTTGTTCAACGGCTTTGGGTCCAAAGCCTTATCTTCCCACTTTTCTTCTTCACGATGACCATGCTCGACACCCAGTCAGTAGGGGTGTTGATTACTTTGATGATTCCTTTCCCCTCTAGTCTCATG
Organism: Lamellibrachia satsuma; assembly: GCA_033239005.1. NCBI lineage: Eukaryota > Metazoa > Annelida > Polychaeta > Sabellida > Siboglinidae > Lamellibrachia > Lamellibrachia satsuma. The sequence continues at coordinate 2,773,613 of BSQZ01000054.1, forward strand.
AGTTCATCTTTCAGTGCTTGTTTCAGTGCCACTGGTACGCGTCGCGGTGGTAGTATGACTGGCTTCACTGAATCGTCGACTTCTAGGTGCAGTTTGCCATCCATTTTGCCATCTCCAGTGAACACGTCTTTGTAAGACGCAAGCATTGACGTCTTTGTCAGTGGAGTTTCAATGTTGACTTTCAGCAGATTGTGATGCTGTATCTTGAGTAGATCCATCTGCTGTGCTGATATCGAACCGATTATTGGGGTCACGTTCGCATTTACCACAGCAAAGTTCATTTTGTAGTTCGTACCGTTCTTTGCATTGAACATTATGTTGTCCTCGCCCTCTCTTTGATTGTCTGCACTTGCTGGCAAAATTATTCTTTGATTTACACAGCTTACACTCTTTACCCCATGTTGGGCATTTCTCACGCAGTCTCTCATGCTTGTATCCGCAGAACTTCATATGCCAGTTGTCCTTTCTCAGATGAGTGTTTTCGAGTAGTGCCAGTTGTCCTTTCTCAGATGAGTGTTTTCGAGTAGTGTGAGTTTTCTTTTTGAACGATTGTTTTGTACCTGTGACCTGAATGAATGCGTGCACTTCTTCGCCCGACACCACTTTCACCGTAGCGTCTGTCGATTCCACTGCTCTGCAGATGTCCATGCACTTATTTAGAGTGAGTGATGACTCTTGCAGCAATCGCTTTCTCATAACGTTGTCTCGTATGTCACATACAATTCTGTCGCGAATGAAATCATCTTTCAGACTACTAAAGCCACATTACTTAGCCAAAGACCGAGGAGCAGTTGCATATGCGTCGACAGTTTCATGTGTTTCTTGCATGCGATTGTTGAAAACGTATCTCTCATATATAACATTCGTTTCGCCTACACAGTGTTTTTCCATGAGTTAATATAGTGTTCATGTCAGTTCTCCCCTCCTCAGTCTCGAATGGAGTCTATTGTATACGTCTAAGGCATCTTGTCCAACACATGTGATGAACGTTGCCTCTCTAAGACTAAGTCAGACTCTATAGAGTGTACTCATTGGACGTTTGTTTCAGATGAGATACAATTTCGTAACTGTCCCACATTTGTTTCCATTGTTTCCAGTTTGTAGCGAGATTTCCTTTGATGTTGAGTTTTTGTGGCAAAGGTATACTGCTGTGAAGAACTTGTGGTTCTGCTGTCCGTTCATCAGTCTCGAATGGGAGTTTTTACAAAACCATTCCCACATAAAAATACCACAAGGCCTCAGTTTTCCCGGAACGCACGACGTTAGGCGAAACCTGTTATGACGTTCCAAACACGACGTTGTAGCAAAACAACTCGTTTTCCATCGAATTTGTTTCCTAATTCGTTGCTGACGTTAACGCGAAACGACGCAGTTAGAAGGGACATAAACCGGAGTGCTCTCGGGTCAGTCGAGTCGAGCTGTCGAACGCGCCTTATGGGAACAATGATGTATAATTGCTTACAACGTCATGCGTCTATTCTTCGATTGTCAGTTACGTCATACAAGGCAAGACGTCGCTACGTTACCAGTGCAAGTATTATGTCGCGATCTCGAGAGAGATTGACTGTCAGCACCAAGTACCAAGACATACATGGATATTTCTGTGGTAATGTAGTGTATCCTGACATTTGGTGTGTGGGCGTGCGTGCGTGCGTGCGTGCGAGCGAGCGTGCGTGCGTGCGTGTATATACAAACAGTCAATGTGATACACCAGTTAGATGTACAAACCATCAATGTGACACACCAGTTAGATGTACAACACATTAATGTAACACACCAGTTAGGTGTACAAACCATCACTGTGACACACCAGTTAGGTGTACAACACATCACTGTGACACACCAGTTAGTATATGTTCATGCGTTCCACCTTGAAGATGCCAACAAACGTGGTTATCGATGTAATACAGTTGACAATTTGGTTGATAAAGATCGATAGTTATGAACAACCGCAGGGCCGCTTTACTTTATCAGAAGCACAAAGGTAATTTTTAATTGCTTCACATATTCCAACGGCGGTTACCTGATGTGGCGAACAAGTAATTACTCTTCGGAAACCACGTCGCGACGAATCGAAGAGCCCATTGAACAACTGGCTTCGTCTCACATAAACGACTACTACCAAACTGGAGCATTGTGCGTGTTCCGCATCATGGATTCACATGAGTTTATATATGGCTGCAGGCTCTCCAAACCCTCTCCTGACTGTATGCGCATTACGTCCGTAAAGTCAACCCTTTGGTCTCTAAGTTGTTGAACTTGAATACCTGTGCCCTAAGTGAACTTCATTAACATGTGGTGTGAGTGCGCGCGTGCTGTTTGCTGAACAACCTTTATCGTGTAGATGACTGGTTGAATGAGAGTAGCAGGGCAGGTTGTGTTGTCTGTGGAGTGACGCGGCTGTCGTCTCCGTTGCAGGAGCTCTCTGGACGGGTATTTCGGCTGCAGTTTGACGAGTAAGGTAGTTTCACAGGTACTTACAGTAGCATATAGTGTTTTCATGGCAATCGATAATCCTTAATATTTATTTGAAAACTTGCAAGAATCTGTTTTTTCTCTTCTGGAGTCCACATCGCGAATACTACTGTTTGTACATGCGAACACCGGCCGATCGAACTTGAAATATTATGTCGGTTATATATCACGTACATAATAGTTGTGTAAAAACGATGCTGTTGGTTATAAGTCCTTGACTACCGTTGCGTCATTGCTCGACTTCCATGGGAAGTGCTCGATCCACAAAAGCATCTGAAGTGGGTTAATACCACGTAGGCAAACACATCGTCAGTCAACGAGCCACTGGTGGAGCGGAAACTCCCGTAAGCTCGGGACCTTTGGCGCGGGAGAAATCCCCGCTTGTTCCGTCGCATCACATCGCATCATCAATCATAACCCCCACGAGCGTGGGGGTTATGTTTTTGAGAACAGACGCGGTAAGGAATAGCTTATAAGGGTGAAATACATCGGTAATTGTTCTCCGAATGGCCACCGCGATATTGTACTGCATATTATCAGATACAGTGATTTGAGTAGTTCTGCTGATTGTAAAAAATTACATTACAAACAATCAGCAGTTACTATTTATAGAGGCGCGTGTGAATTGTTACGTCAATTAAATAGCCAGGTCGTATTTGCGAGGGACACGACTTTGCTAATATTGGGGTTAGACGACAGTGTAATATACATTTAATTAACAAGACGCAATTAACAAGATGATACGCCCGTTCATAAATAAACATGTTACGGTAATGAAAAGTCCGCGAAGTGCGGCTGGCATAGCCCTACGTCAGAAAACAAAGAGAACTAAAGCTAGGATTCAACATGTACGAAAACGGCATGCGGACACGCCTGCGGTTAGCGGATGCGATATGCAGAATGCGTTTTGTGTGATTCCATACACGGAATGCATTGCGTTTTATTTCTCTTTCCTGCTAGAATTGTGTACGTACAACATGGCGCTGAATTGGCCGGTGTTGCATCGATCATATTTGGAGGAACTGCAAATGACAATTGTCATTGCAGCGTCGTCTAAGCCGGTGTTACAAAATAAACAACGAAAGCACATTCGGTGGGTTTGACATCGTAAACAAACGGAGTAAATACGCTGCCTACAACCACCTCGTCCAGGAATTACAGCTGGATGGGAAAAATTCAGACAGTATTTCCGTTTGAGCAAGGGAGTAGTTTGCGCAAGTGTTGTTTTATGTGGAAGCAGACCTTTGGGAAGCACGGCATGTCGAGAGAGATTATATCGCCAATGGCAATGGCAATGCAAAGCCAAAGGGCTTGCTATAATTATGTCTGAGGTAAGTGACTACACACGAATATTATGTAAATCAGTTGTTTTATTTAAATACTTAATGTACAGTTGTGTGCACATACCTGAATCATATGCATGCAAATAATCAAAATACAAACGATTTCTATTACAAGTACAACTGTATAAATGAAACTTCAGTAATAAAACTGTATTCACTTTAATACAGTGAACTTTGATACAAATACTGACCTGTTAATTGTCTGTACAATTATAAATTTGTTTGGAAATAAGGAATGGCAAATATCATGTGCATGTATGTCAACCTACACATTTAATTGCATGTCATGTAATTAAAATATAAACACATTTACTGCCATTGTATAAAATTAACTATACAATTACAGTTGTGTACACTTGCATACAATGAACTTCAACACAAATACAGATCTGTTGTCTGTACAATTTTCTATTTTTTATGAGGAGTGGCTTATACTATGTGCCAACCTATACATTTAATTGCATGTCATGTAACTAAAATATAACAACATTTACTACCATTGCATAAAATTAACTATACAACTACAACTGTGTACACTGGCATAGAGTGAACGTCAATACAAAAGGACCATCTCATTTGCTTGGAAATGAGATGGTCCTGGTGCTGGAACGGGTTGAACTGATGGTAGTGGGGTTTATATGCAAATGTGGCATAAGTGGATTTTCTGGGTTATTCAGGATTTTTATTAAAACGCCATTTTATATTATATACAGCAGAATTGACTCCCACCAATAAAGGCAATATGTGACTCAACTATTTGATGTTTTTGAGACCTCTCACTCTCATGTAATGCTTCGTGTGTATATATATATATATATATATATATATATATATATATATATATATATATATATATTGTAACAACTGTAGACAAGCTCTGCAAACCGCATGTATGAGTAGCATATTATTATTATGAATATTGAAGAATTGTAGAATACGACCACATCAGACAATTACAATGCCGATGGTCAATTCGTTAGCTTCGACATCGTTCCCGGCTTCTTTGGCTATGAAATTGTAAATGCTGTTCCACATACTAAATGTCTTCTGAGCATCTTTCTACTCTCTGCATCTCGCATCATACAATATGGGGTGATGTCTGACTTCTTTGATCAACTGTTAACTTGCATGCAGGCTTGGTTCCTGTTTGCTGTGTCACTATTTTGTAACTTGGGAAATACTTCTGTACTGACGTCACTTGCATGATTTTCCCATCTGATTCCTGTGCGGATATGATTCGAATCGTTACATGGAGCGATTCGAATTTCCGCTTTCGAGTGAAAAAACGCTTTCGCATCAGTACATGTGGAATCCATCCTATTCACTTCCACTATTAATAGCCATTTTTGTCCTATTACGCATACCGCATCCGCATGCCGTTTCTGCACATATGGAATCCTAGCTTAAGTCTGAATGAGCGCAGCTAATGGCCGACTTCAACTACAGGATTTCATCCGCATGCAGCCCTAAGTAGATATTCTGTCGTTACTTGCACCCAAACGAACCCAGTATTACTTCAGATTAGCATCTGCTCCGAAATGCTTACTTCGAGCAACGGACATCCACCTAGCAGATGCCACAGTCACCAAGTAGGCGTTGAATTTGGCTGTTTGCATAAGTTCCTAAGACAAACAATACGTAGTCTATTGTCGTACTTTAATATAAAAGTGAATGCCATCCCCTATAACAGCTTTATCACATAAATTGTCTAGAAATATTGAAGTGTCTTCGGTTGTTAATGAGCAAGACTATAATGCAAAACCGTGCGTCTCATGGTTATGCATGTTTTGGGCCTACGCACCTTTAGCAATGACTAAAAAAGAACCATTTATAACTACAATTAAGACACCAATGGTTTACTAGGAAAAACTTGTTGAACACAACTCATTTTACATGACACGGAATGCGTTGGCATAGACCATCGTTCTTAGTTGCCAGGGAGGTGCTTTGACATGGAATGTGTTACTGGAGTCATGCCTCAGGTACACTTCCTGGTGTGTTACAGACAAATGTAGGGCACAGTAATTTTGTTTAAATCATATCATCTGACATAACTGCATTTGAGCAGGCACATTGGCAAGTTTGCTAAGAGAACCTGTTGACGGTGTAACTGAGGATTTTTAGATGATTTCAATAGCGGAAGGATTTTTGGCCATTTTTTTACCACAAGGCACATTTGCATAATAATTCATGCAGAAATTGGTAAACATTGACGGGCCTGACACGTTCAGCCATTTTAAGAGTTAGAAATGTCTAATTTTGAATAAACTCAATTAGCATGTCAATGAAATGATGATAATGGCATGTAAGAAGTTTCAGAATGTTTGATGGTCAGGTTTTCTTATAATCATGCAAAACATTAACATGGTGACGAGTGGGAAATGTAACTGTATGCTGAACCCAAATAAGTACCCTGACAACGGAAATGCGGTAGCCATTGAACCGTCATTGAGGAGAGTTTTACCAAAAATATAGTGATAAAATGCATGAAAACGTGTGTCTGTCACCAAACAATGAGTGTGTGCTATGGACAGGCTGCACAAAAGGAAACATTTTTTTAATACGGAGTTATTAATTGCAGATTCAGATGTGGCTACAGTCGTGCAGTGACAGTGCATAGGCTCAGTTACTTACTTAGGTTTACTTAGGTTCTTCCTGACCGTAGGCGGTGGCCTCGGTGGTCAGATCTTGAACTTTCCCTTGGAATGCTCTACGACTTCCTGGCAAGGCAGCTTTGTAGTTGTAGAGAAACTCCTCAGTACTCCAATGTCAATCTAGACGGTTTTTAAATGAGTTGACACTTGGGGCAGTTACAACTACTTTCGGTAGATCATTCCATAGTTTGGTAACATGAAGTGAGAAGCTTTCTTTTTAACATTTCTACAAGCACGTTCTATAAACAATTTCAAACTGTGACCCCTTGTTCCTTCCTTTGTATCACTGTCTTTGTGCAACTTGACAATGTTAGATACATCACTGTCAAATTTCCCTTGGAGCAGTTTATATACCTCAATCATATCACCACGAATTCGTATATATGCATGTGTAGGAAGTTTCAATCTCTCAAGTCTTTCCTCGTAAGGAATATTCTTCATAGCAGGAATCTGCTTTGTTGCGCATCTTTGTACATTTTCAATGGCATCTTTGTATTTCTGTTTATAAGGAGACCATATTTATATTGCACAATCTAGATGACTCCTAACTAAAGCTTTATATAATGGCACAAAATTATGTTGATTTAGGGTTGTAAAGGACCTAATAACTGCCACGATACTGTTTGCTTTGTTTATTTTTTGGTTGATGTGTTTATCAAATTCTAGGTTTGAATCAATTATAACCCCAATGTCTTTCTGTTCTTCTATTCCTCTTAATTCATGGGCAGTATTATCTATCTTCAGGTTACATGCATACTCTTGCTGTATTGTTTTTCCTACGTGCATTAAATTACATTTGTCTGGGTGGAACCTTAATAACCATTTACTTGACCAAGATGTTAAATAATCTGAGGCGTGTATGCTGGTCATTTGGACTATTAATCATTTTGAAAACCTTTGTATCATCCGCAAACATAATTATACATTTGAAACTATATTCTCAGGAAGATCATTTATGTATAAAACAAATAGGATCTATCCTAAGACACTGACCTGTGGAATACCACTTGTTATATTTGCCCAATCAGAATTTGTACCATTTACATTGACCTGCTGTACACAGTCAGACAAGAACGCCTGGATCCATCTTAGTGTGTAATACTCTATGCCATACGATTTAAGTTCGCCTATCAATCTTTTATGAGGGATGGTGTCGAAAGCTTTCATGAAGTCCAAATATACTACGGCTATACATTCTCCTCTATCTAAAGCTTTGGTCCATGAGTCAATAACATTTAATAGTTGGAGTGCCATAGAATGACCTTTAATAAAACCAAATTGTTGCGTACTGAATAGCACTTCCTAAGGTATATGCCTTTTCCCTATTAAAGTCTGTGAGCCTAGATTTAGGATCTTTAGGGTCTGTGTTCAGGTCTGAAACGCCTTCCCGATTCTTGGTTTTGGATTTCATATATTTCCATACTGCTTTTGGGTTTGTCTGTGTGGTCTAGTTTCGTCTTCATACTATTATAATCCCCTTGGTCGTAATAATATTTAAGTCGAGTATGGCTTGCTATTTCTGCATAGCACCTAAATGTAATGATGAGGACAGAGTGATCACTCTTACCAAGTGGGCTTTCGTACACTATATCATCTATCATACCTTTTTCATTGGTGAAAACTAAATCAAGAATGTTCGATTTATTTCCTAATTGCCCCCTTGTGGGGCATGTGACATGTTGGAAGAGGAAATTATCTCTTATTCCTTCTTTTAATTTAGTGTCTGGGCTATTAGTATTCTCTGAGAGTGTGTGCCAGTTTTGCCAGTCTATGTTTTATCTCAACCCATATCAACTCTTGAAAGTTCGTTCCTAAAGATATGAAAGGTTTTGCATTTAGTGTTTTGTGGGTATATATACAAACACCTCTTCCTTGCTTATCAATGTTGTGGTATAAATCATAGTCACTTAAACCCAGTTCAGCTGTGTTTAATAGAAATTCTGGTTTTTCGGTTTAACCTCAGTGATTGCAATCATCATACACTTATGTGATTCGACTCGAGCTTTGAACTCAGTAAATTTATTGATTAGACTATCAGCGTTGGTGTAGAAACATTTTAACTGTTTATGTGTATAATTTGTATTTACAGTGTTTGTCTGGTTAGATGATCTTTCTTGTCTTACTCCTAGTCCCTTCGAGGTTTGAATCTTACAATTTGTCTGGCCCATGGTGGGCCTCTCACCCTGTACAACCATTTCCCCTCATTATTTATCTCTTTTGTCCTGGCCTCCTCTAGGAGTTTCCCTCCTTCTCTCTTTCTTTTTTTGTTAAGTCGTGTTGGATGCTGAGACATTTATATTTGTCCTCTGCATCTCTTAAGTTTGATAGTCATTTGAACAATTCCACCTTTTTGTTAGTGTCTTTCATTACTCCTTTGAGAGGTCTGGGTTTTTGCTCAGTATCACCTGTATCTCCATCTGTTTGTTTTTTACCTAGCCTGATAACTTTGGTTATCTCATCTTTTACGTCCAGGTTCAAATTACACACCTCATTACACAACCCTCCAACAAACTGCATATTTATCCTCACCCTATTTTCATTTAGGTTTGTTTTTGGTTCTGGGGCATTGAATATAAGACAAAAATTCCATATTTTTTCTTTCATTGATTTCTCTTACTGTTTCCTCCGCAACAATTCCACTATTTTGGGTGGTTAGTAGGTTCCTGCTTTCATCATCATTTGGTCTGCATGTATGTAATGCATCCATTTCCTGCCTTACAATTTCTTTTACTTCTTTACTATCGCATTTAGCATCCAGTTCTTTCTCTATGGCCTCAAATCTCGTGTTCATAGTTTTGAAGTACATCTCGCATCTCTCTTCGATAACTTTCTCATTGAGAATATTTTTTTTAATTTTTGGTTTGCATTTTAAGCAAAACCTCATGCATCCGCGTTTCCCTATTGCCTCATATTCGCCAGGTTTAAATTAATAAGCATTTAATGCAGTATCAGTTTCCGCAGTACTCGCACTCGAGCATTCTGTCTTTCTCACTTTTAAAGATTTTCTCGCAGTCTTCACATTTCTAAGGTTCTCTAACATTGCTTCCCGATTCAGAGTTTTTGCCACCTCTCCGCGTCCCCTTATTTTTTAGTTTTGTGATTGGAGCGCTGGAAATTGCTACATTTTTGCCAGTATCTTGTTTTGGACCGTGTGTTGATCGTTTTCACTCATTTCCATAATTCCAGAAAAAAATCAAGTTCCATATATGCAGTACTTACCATATGCTGTTGTACTATGAGTACGTGCAGGGGTTTCCAAAGCATTATGACTAGCGACAGTGTGCATTGCTCGGCGAGAAAATGTAATTCTGTCCCAGGGCTACTCTGGGTAAAAGACGCCTTGGATGAAATTGCGTGTTAGTGTACAGATGACTCAGGTTGGTAGTGCAGCTCTACCTACGTTATTACTCAATTTTGTCTAGCCTTATTTATCTGTGTTGCTTACATTGTGCACCTAACCGGAAGAATTTAAGACTGGATTTATATCGCATCAGCTCAGAATTTACATCTAAACATCACAGTGTGATAATCAGTATGCTACTAGATGATGCCCTTTCTCCACTGTAAACAGCCAAAAGTTAACAAAACAGCGGAGCTCACACGTAAACAGACATCGTGTGATGCTTCAACTCAGAATCACACATGTTGACCCAGGCTTAGATGCTAGTCATCTATGCCATAATAGCCTGTGTGTGAAAGTAAGCCATATATGGAGCCACACTCTGTAAATAACAATGGCTCAAAACATTTGCTTTGGTCATGGGGGATACCCCCAAAGCCTGTTAGAGTTGAAATATAAAAAATGGTAAAAACTTTTTTCATGAGTTATGTAGAATGAACCGACTCAAATCATCATCTCAATCACTGATGTGCGTTAACATCAGTTAGCTGTCATAGCTGATGTTGCATCGTGTGTGTTAGTCTTGGTATCAATTTGTTCACATGAATTTCAGCAGGTGGCACCATGTGTGGTGGTCTAAGTCTGTCTGATTGTGATCGCAGGGTTGCCAGTAAGCAGGTAGTAGACGCTCCATGAAATGCAGAATGATACAGTATTACTAGTATGTCATGTGTGCATGAACAGTTCTTGTGTGTCTACAATCTGCTGGCATAACTGTGGTCAGCATTTCCGTGACCTTAATTAGTATGGGTGATCAGTGCGATCTGCAGGTGACATTCGTGTCACTGCCTTCGTTTTATCACTGGCCTAGTAGCTGCAGCTGTGGTTGTCATTGCTGATGTCGAGGTAGATGCCCTAGCCACAGTTGCTCGGGTTGCAGGTTTGGGGTCAAGCCGACCCTTTCTGTATATGTCTACTTGACGGCGGTTCCTTTTTGTTTCAAAATAATCTCATTTGGTTTAGCTTTGTACGTCGTCTGTGCAGCCGCACGGAGGGCCGTCTGGAATATGCTCGTTGGTAGACCACATCGTGCTGAATGCGCTTCACTGCCCGAGCAACCCTGCCACCCTGTTATAGGACACTGTACATTTTCCAGTTTTCGTAGCATTGAGATGCAATTAATTATGGAACACACTCGTCCCTGTTCATTTCTGCTGAAGTTCACATTCTTTGGAAGGGATGCAGAGAATGATCTGTTGATGATTCATTCTTGTATGTGGTTAATCTGTGTTGCGCCATCTGAAGTGCTGCATTTCCAAGACGCATTTCCATCAACCCTTGAAGTGTTAACCTATCAGCATCTGTCATGTTCAGCCGTGTCACACCACTTGCCTTCAAGTGCTGTTGATTTATGCCACCGGTTGTTTTGCAGTCCGCCTCGGCATACCACTGCATGTCGGCGGCAGTTTTTGCAAGAACCTGCATAGCAGTCTATGGTAGTTTGAATGATCCGTGGCATCTTACTAGTGATGGTAGTAATGTCACTGGAATACAGGGTATGCACATTTGTGTAGATCTTCTGGCATCTTGTCTTCACATCTTCAGCAAATATCCTTTTTTTTCTGCTCTGGTGGTGGCTGTTTCTCCCGGAAACATTCGGGGGGAGAATGAAGCTTTCATGATATGTCTAAATTGTGTCTGACCAAGGTGTGTTGTATCAGCCTGTCTTTCTGTGAGGACTGCTGGCATAGCATCCTGTACCCCATGAGAAGTTGATGCATCTCCATCAGTAGCCACATATCTGATTGCGACATTGTCTTGTGTGAAACTGTGGCCTATCTGTTTGCCAATGTCATACTCCAAGATTGGATCCACTGTTGTAGATTTGCCGAGCATCGCTCATGACCAGGATATGTGACATTGTGATCTTGCCTGCAAAGCATGCATCTTATTTTACAGTGCTTATTCTCTAGATGAAAAGCGACAATCTGGTGTTGATCTGTCTGCTACTCTATGGCAGCTCTGATCGCTTGCGATGCAGCCTGCCCAGCTCCATAACTGTTCTTAATTGTGGTTGAATTGTACCTCACGTCCATGCTTATGTTGATCGGGGCATTCTCTGGCAGACCATGCAGAATGTTAATTTATTTTGTTTGCTCTCTTTTCTGCTTCAAATTATCCATTGTCGTCTGGGCAGTGACATTGGGATTTCTTTGCAATCCACATCGGCTTAGAGGGGTGTCGTTGCAACCAGAATGTGACGTATCTTTGTGATTCCAATAGTCGAATCCTGACGTCCAACATGGAGTGCCACGTTCAATGTGGCTGGTTTTTGACCACAACTGCCAGTGCATGTCTACCTCATCATACAATTTGTACATGTCTGACTGATATTCACAGTGGAGACAACGTAGTGACATTTTCCAGCATAAACTGACTTGTTTTTCGTCATATACTTGAAAGTTTGGAGATGTTCATGTCTTGTTTTTTGCATGCTCTGTGAAACACTCATTCCACATTGCCACATTTTTCTGCATGCTTAGCAGATGTATTTCAGAAACTCCACCAGTCTCTTCTACTTGAAGGTAGCTGTCTGCTAAATCAGGGCATTGATCTAGCAGTGGTCGTACAATCTCGCTATTTCCACATATGCCATCAGCATCGGGCATAGTTAGCAGCCCACCAGGCATTACATGCACCACTCTTGAATATTCATATATTCATATTCAATCTTCGCAACCACATGCCGCTGTTTTTTTCACGTGTTTCTGATGTTGCAGCATTTCGTGATTCCAGGTACGGGTGGCCACGTTTGTATCCTCGCACATTCTTAATCCCACCAGTGGGTGGCTTACACTTGCTCTCACTCCCATGCTCATTATTCTCATTTACTGTCTCTTCCATTTTGTAACAATGCACAGTAATTCAGGCAAAATTACAGTTGAACATGACAAACTATTATTTGAAATCACAGACCTCTAATCAGTCAGAAAGTCCAAATGACAGCGACAGAACATCTATATGATAGGACAGGACAGGAGAGAATTGCATTAGTAAAGCCTCAGTTTGGAATCTCAAACATTGGAGTATAATGACTTATTGGTAAGTTTTTGTTTACTTCAGCTAATTAGACATATCCACCTGCTGTGGAGACCTCCTGAAGGAGTACACCCTCCTGTGGCTTGGGAAAATCTTGGACAGAGCAGCATGCTATCTGATAAAGTCTACTGACTCACTGGAGGTGATCCTTTAGGCAAGTACCTTTTGTATTGCTAGTTTGTTGGAATTCACACTTTAAGGTAAGTAAAGGGGCAGGAGGTAACTAAATCAATATAATTTTCAGTGTAAAATAAAAGCTGGCTGAATACAATGTGCTTACAGAACACATGCTGGGATTTCTGAAACATGGTGTTAAGAATCCATACATGCTAGCTGAGAAAGTGTTAATGTGGATTATAGGTTGTTACACACTGAAGTGGCTATCCTGCGTATGCACTGCCCAGTGGGGTGGTACTGTTGAAATGTGTCTAAAAACCAAACATATAGACGGATGTAATAATTTTGTTGGGTGAGTGCACGATAGATGTGTGTCTCTAAAATATGTTAAATTTGATTTTTTTCGCAAACATTGTGATGTCTATTTGGGGTCATGCCTCAGTTACACTTCCTGATGAGTTATACGAATGTAGGGCACAGTAATTTTAGGTATGTGTAATTTAAAAAAATCATCATCTGACATAACTGCATTTGAGCAGACACATTGGCAAGTTTGCTGGTAGAACCTGTTAACAGCGTAACTGAGGATTTTTAGATGATTTCAATAGGCGGAAGGATTTTTGGCAATGTTTTTGCCACAAGGCACGTGTGCGTAGTAATTCATGCAGAAATTGGTAAACATTGATGGGCATGACACGTTCAGCCATTTTAAGAGTTAGAGATGTTTAATTTTTACTAAACTCATTCAGCATGGCAATGAAACGATGATAACGACAGGTAAGAAGTTTCAGAATTTTTGATGGTCAAGTTTTCTTATAATCATGCAAAATTTTAACATGGCCATCAATGGGAAATGTAACTATGCTGAACCCTACTGGAATGTGTTACTCGCATAGACCATCGTTCTTAGTTGCTGGGAAGGTGCTGTCAAATGGAATGTGTTACTGGCATAGACCATCGTTCTTAGTTGCCGGGGATGTGCTGTGACATGGAAGTGTTACTGACATAGACCTTCGTTCTTGGTTGTTGAGTAGGTGCTGTCAAATGGAATGTGTTACTGACATAGACCGTCGTTCTTAGTTGCCGGGAAGGTGCTGTCAAATGGAATGTGTTACTGACATAGACCGTTGTTCTTAGTTGCAGGGAAGGTGCTGTCAAATTGAATGTGTTACTCATATAGACTGTTGTTCTTGGTTGCCGGAGATGTGCTGTGACATGGAATGTGTTACTGACATAGACCGTTGTTCTTGGTTGCTGGGAAGGTGCTGTCAAATGGAATTTGTTACTGACATAGACCATCGTTCTTGGTTGCCGGAAAGGTGCTGTCAAATGGAATGTGTTACTGACATAGACCATCGTTTTTGGTTGCCGGGGATGTGCTGTCAAATGGAATATGTTACTGGCATGGACCATCATTCTTGGTTGCTGGGAAGGTACTGCCAAATGGAATGTGTTACTGACATAGACCTTCGTTCTTGGTTGCCAGGAAGGTGCTGTCAAATGGAATGTGTTACTGACATGGACTGTCGTTCTTGGTTGCTGGGAAGGTGTCAAATGGAATGTGTTACTGGCATGGACCATCGTTCTTGGTTGCTGGGAAGGTGCTGTCAGATGGAATGTGTTACTGGGATGGACCATCGTTCTTGGTTGCCAGGAAAGTGCTGTCAAATGGAATGTGTTACTGACATAGACCATCGTTCTTGGTTGCCGGGGATGTGCTGTGACATGGAATGTGTTACTGACATAGACTGTCGTTCTTGGTTGCTGGGAAGGTGCTGTCAAATGGAATGTGTTACTGACATAGACCATCGTTCTTGGTTACCGGGGATGTGCTGTGACAGGGAATGTGTTACTGGCATAGACCATCGTTTTTGGTTGCTAGGTTACGGTTACGTTACGGATCCCTTGGGCACCATGTGTCGCATCGCATGTACAATAGTCCGCCATTCCGCCCTGTCAGCCGCCTTCTGTGCCGCCTCTGCCCATGATGTCCATCCAAACGCATCTCGTCTTCCGATCGATCTATTTTCCACAGGTGTCCAATTCATCACTATACGACAGTCATTTGTGTTTTCAAACCGAAGGATAATGATAATAAAACTCCAACGTCTAGCCTTGATGATGTCTGTTATCCTGCTTATTTCTACCTCTTCATACAGGTTTTCATTTGAAATTGTTGTTGGCCAGAATATACGTAGAATTCGACACAAACATATATTGTGAAATGTACTGAGCCTTTGTCCATCATTTTGGTTTACTTTAGAGCATTCTGCTCCGTAGAGTAGAACCGACATCACATTGCTCTTTTAGATTCTGAGTTTCGTTTTCCTTCTGTATTGGCCTGATGCCAACACTTTCCTCAGTTTATAATAGGCTGATCTCGCTTTCTTTAGGTGTGCACTTATATCTGCTGTTGAACCTTTGTCTGCATCCATTACTGAGCCTAGATAAGTGAAACTATCAACAGTTTCTACATCGTCTATGCCTATTACAATTGGTTGGTTATCTTCAGTCTTGATCTTCATCACTTTCATTTTGGCTGTGTTTATGTGTAGTCCAGTTCTCTTTGCATGCACTTCTAGCTCGTTTGTCTTCTGTTGTAAGTTTTTTCTTGATGTTGATAACAGCTAAATCGTCTGCAAAATCTAGGTACTCCATCATCTGTAATCCCCATTGAATTCCTTTTTTCCTTCTAGTTGTTTTCTGCATAATCCAGTCTATCACCAATACAAACAAAAACCCTGACATCACACATCCTTGCCTCACTCCCGACATTACAGGAAACCATTTTGACAATTTGCCTTCATGTTCAACTGCACATCTGAAGTTTTTGTAAGACATTTTCACAGGATTGATAATTTTGGATGGAATTCCATAGTATTTCATAATTCTCCATAAACTCTCTGTGTGAATACTTATCAAAGGCTTCCCTAAAATCCACATAGTTGATGAAGAGTGGGCTATTCCATTCGAGGCACTGTTCGATGATATTCCTTAATATGAAAATTTTTTGCATACATCCTTTCCCCTTCTGAACCCTGCTTGTTCTTTCCTCAGTTTGTTATCGAGTGCATCTCATATCCTGACTATAATCACCCTACCCAGCACCTTGCTGGGAACTGACATTTAATGATAATTTAATGATGACTCCTTTCTGCCATTCTTCAAGTATTTCTTCATTCTTCCATATTAATTTGAACACTTCCTCAAGTTTTCGTGCTACCATATTACTCTGTGTTTTCAACATTTCAGCCTGTATGTTATCAACTCCTGGTGATTTACCGTTTCCCAACGCTTTTATACTTTTTAAATTTTTTCTATAGTAGGCGAATTAGTGTCAATGTCTATGTCGAATAATTCATTGTTTGGAACATCAACAGGATCGTCGGGTGCCTCTGAGTTGAGAACCTCAGAGAGGTGTTCTCTCCATCTCTCTATCTGGTCTGCTTCTTATTTTATTACTTCTCCATCTTTGTTCTTGACCGGTATACTTTTTTTGCAGCTTTCATTAGTTATTTTCTTGGTCAGTGTAAACAACGTTCTTTGTTCACCTCTGTTTGCAGGATGCTCTGCTTGTTTTGCAAGGTCATCCATATACGTCCTTTTGTCTGCACGGACACTGTTTTTAACTTCTTTGTCTTTGGCTCTATACTTGTTCTTTAGTATTGTCTTTAGTCTTTCCGACTTGGTAGCATTGATTTTGTCCTTGATTGCTTTCCTCTCGCTTAGTTTTTCCAGGCTTCTTCCTGTCATCCATCCCGGTTGTGTGCGTGTTCTGAATCCAAGAACTTCTTCGCTAGCACCACAAATAGCTTCCTTCACCCCTGACCAACAATCCTCTACTCTTTCAGTGTGTTCCAACACCTGGAACATATTACTCAGCGCAATCCTGAACGCTTGATCAGTTTCATACACTCGAAGCTTATCAACATCATACCTTTTTCTACCGCTCTTCTACACCGACTGTCTACACAGCTTAAGTTGGATGTTAGCTACAACAAGTTCGTGATCACTGCCTACATCTGCTCCTCTCCTTACTTTTACGTCTTTCAATGATCTTCTGAATCTTCTATCAATTGTGATGTGATCAATTTGTTCTTGGTAACTCCTTTTGTTGATGTCCACGTTAACTTGTGGATGCCCTTGTGTGGAAATATACTGCCACCGATTACAAGATCATTCATCTCTCCACATCCGTTTGTTCCCATCACGTTTTCATAGCCTTTATTGTCTGCTCCTATTGTTGCATTTATGTCTCCTAGGACCACAAGCATGTCATGTTTCAGGACTGCGGTTGTTATACCGTGCAAAACTTCATAGAAGTGCTCCTTATCCACATCGCTTGCATCGTTTGTGGGCGCGTAACATTGCACTACAATCATCTTTATGTTTTTTGAAAAGAATCTAGCAGTAATAATTCGTTCGTTCACTGGATGCCATTCGAGAAGTGTGTTCCTGTTCTTCTTAGATATCATTATCCAAACACCAAACTCGTGCCTGGTCTCTACCCCAGAATACAACTGTCTCCCCTCCTTCAAGTCTGACTTTTCCTACTCTAGTCCACCTACTCTCGCTGATTCCCAGTATGTCTATGCCATAGTTGTTCATTTGATCTACAATTTGCTCGGTTTTACTGTCTGCGTTCACCATCCTCACATTCCAACAACCTTGATCTGTTTTCGTGGATGTACTAATGGCTCTATCTTGGTGTTAGCTTTCTTACGGCTTTGGCGATCACCATTCATGTTATCCTCTGTCGAAGAACGAGCGCCAATATCACCCATCAGAGAGGCTGGATTTCTTGTACATGTTTCTGTAACGTGTTGTTTTTACGGGAGCAGGTTGTTAGCCTGCCGCCCAACCCCCAACCTGGAGGACCAGGGATCACTCTTAGTCTGGAATCTCGCCCTGCATGGTTAAACCTACCAGGGATACACATATCCCAGCCGGCATAGCTCTCAGGATCACTGAAGCGCACAAGCTACTCCACCGTTGTAATCCTTGGTGACATTGTTACATGACATCCCTCATTGAGGTGACATTGTTAGATGGCGTCGTTCGTGGAGGTGACATTGTTAGATAGCGTCCCTTGTTGAGGTGACATTGTTAGATGACGTCCCTCGTTGAGGTGACATTGTTAGATGGCGTCCCTCATGGAGGTGACATTGTTAGATGATGTCCCTCGTTGAGGTGACATTGTTAGATGGCGTCCCTCATGGAGGTGACATTGTTAGATGGTGTCCCTCGTTGAGGTGACATTGTTAGATGGTCTCCCACGTTGAGGTGACATTGTTTGATAGCGTCCCTCATTGAGGTGACATTGTTAGATGGCATCGTTCGTGGAGGTGACATTGTTAGATGCCGTCGTTCATGGAGGTGACATTGTTAGATGGCGTTGTTCGTGGAGGTGACATTGTTAGATGGCGTCCCTCTTTGCTTCATTTCGACAAGTCCATGAGGTAATGCTATCCTATCAAACATATTGGTGCGTACCGCTGATTGTGCACCGATGTGTTCGCGCTAAATTACTTTAGTAAAACACTAACAATGCCATAAATTAACACTGAATTATTAAAAAAAACTTTTTAAAGTGGCAAAACGGTCAGTTTCTGTATATCTGATAAGTGTCCATCTGTCTAGTGCTTCATCTTTCACGTCCCATAGCAATACTCTGCCAGTCTCTGGCCTCAGTGTTAATCACTGCCGCTGTCTCTATGATGCTGCCACAGGTGCAACATCTTTCACGTCCCGTAGCGACACTCAGTCAGTCTCTGGCCTCAGTGTTAATCACTGCCGCTGTCTCTATGATGCTGCTACTGGTGCAACATCTTTCACGTCCCGTAGCGACACTCTGTCAGTCTCTGGCCTCAGTGTTAATCACTGCCGCTGTCTCTATGATGCTGCCACAGGTGCAACATCTTTCACGTCCCGTAGCGACACTCAGTCAGTCTCTGGCCTCAGTGTTAATCACTGCCGCTGTCTCTATGATGCTGCCACAGGTACAACATCTTTCACGTCCCGTAGTGACACTCTGTCAGTCTCTGGCCGCTAGGTGGACTATCGCAGATTAATATTGTCTTCATTGATTGTCTTTGCTGCAGGAAACAACCTTCGTTACAGGGCTGCTCCAGTTCCCCAGACTGTCCACATGTGTTCAACTCACACCCGCGGTCAGTGGAAGCAGCCAATAACATTTGCAGCTATTGTGCGTCTGAATCCAGTTTTGTAACTGCCACAATCATGCCCTTGATCCAGGGGTCAGGACCATATGCTACTCCTTGATCCAGGGGTCAAGGAGTCATGTGCTACTCCTTGATCCAGGGGTCAGGATCATGTGCTACCCCTTGATTCAGGAGTCAGGATCGTATGCTATCACTTTAGTGTGTTCCCAGTTCACATTTCCCGGTTCTCACAAGCGTAGCGACACTCTGTCAGTCTATGGCCTCAGTGTTAATCACTACCACTGTCTCTGTGATGCTGTTAGAGGTACAACACCTTTCACGTCCCGTAGCGACACTCTGTCAGTCTCTGGCCTCATTGTTAATCACTGCCACTGTCTCTATGATGCTGTTAGAGGTACAACATCTTTCACGTCCCGTAGCGACACTCTGTCAGTCTCTGGCCTCATTGTTAATCACTGCCACTGTCTCTATGATGCTGTTAGAGGTGCAACATCTTTCACGTCCCATAGCAACACTCTGTCAGTCTCTGGCCTCAGTGTTAATCACTGCCGCTGTCTCTATGATGCTGCTACTGGTGCAACATCTTTCACGTCCCATAGCAACACTCTGTCAGTCTCTGGCATCAGTGTTAATCACTGCCGCTGTCTCTATGATGCTGCTACAGGTGCAGCATCTTTCACGTCCCATAGCAACACTCTGTCAGTCTCTGGCCTCAGTGTTAATCACTGCCGCTGTCTCTATGGTGCTGCTACAGGTGCAACATCTTTCACGTCCCGTAGCGACACTCTGCCAGTCTCTGGCATCAGTGT
Organism: Lamellibrachia satsuma; assembly: GCA_033239005.1. Lineage (NCBI taxonomy): Eukaryota > Metazoa > Annelida > Polychaeta > Sabellida > Siboglinidae > Lamellibrachia > Lamellibrachia satsuma. The sequence continues at coordinate 2,793,632 of BSQZ01000054.1, forward strand.
TAATCACTGCCGCTGTCTCTATGATGCTGCTACAGGTGCAACATCTTTCACGTCCCGTAGCGACACTCTGTCAGTCTCTGGCCTCAGTGTTAATCACTGCCGCTGTCTCTATGGTGCTGCTACAGGTGCAACAAAATAACCTGTCTCCGTCAATCGTACGTTATAAATAAAATCTAACTGATTATAATATGTCAGCACTAGAAGCGACCGCTCATCTTGTAGTAACATATTCCACACTAGCTAGGTGGACTATCGCAGATTAATAATGTCTTCATTGATTGTCTTTGCTGCAGGAAACAACCTTCGTTACATGGCTGCTCCAGTTTCCCAGACTGTCCACGTGTGTTCAACTCACACCCACGGTCAGTGGAAGCAGCCAATAACATTTGCATCTATTGTGTGTGTGAATCCAGTTTTGTAACTGCCACAATCATGCCCTTGATCCAGGGGTCAGGACCATGTGCTACTCCTTGATCCAGGGGTCAAGGAGTCATATGCTACTCCTTGATCCAGGGGTCAGGATCATGTGCTACCCCTTCATTCAGGAGTCAGGATCATATGCTATCCCTTTAGTGTGTTCCCAGTTCACATTTCATGGTTCTCACAAGCCGTTGGTGGCGTCGCATCAAAAACACCCGAAGATCTTTGTTTTATCAATAGATACACGATTAGTAAATACTACCTCATAAGTATATAGGCTATTATAACATTCTACCTTTATCTGTTTTCACAGTGTGCCAGGTTCAGAATTAACATGTGTACATAATTTTGAGTCTTATCTTGTTCATTGCAAACATTGGGAACATATTATCTCCCACCAAAATCTAGCAAATCGAAATTTGCTTCATTTGGGCAAGTCCATGAGGTAATGCTATCCTATCAAACATATTGGTGCGTACCGCTGATTGTGCACCGATGTGTTCGTGCTAAATTACTTTAGTAAAACACTAACAATGCCATAAATTAATACTGAATTATTAAAAAAAACTTTTTAAAGTGGCAAAACATGTTACTCGGTCAGTTTCTGTATATCTGATAAGTGTCCATCTGTCTAGTGCTTCATCTTTCACGTCCCATAGCAACACTCTGCCAGTCTCTGGCCTCAGTGTTAATCACTGCCGCTGTCTCTATGATGCTGCTACAGGTGCAACATCTTTCACGTCCCATAGCGACACTCTGTCAGTCTCTGGCCTCAGTGTTAATCACTGCCGCTGTCTCTATGATGCTGCTACAGATGCAACATCTTTCACGTCCCGTAGCGACACTCTGCCAGTCTCTGGCCTCAGTGTTAATCACTGCCGCTGTCTCTATGATGCTGCTACAGGTGCAACATCTTTCACGTCCCGTAGCGACACTCAGTCAGTCTCTGGCCTCAGTGTTAATCACTGCCGCTGTCTCTATGATGCTGTTAGAGGTGCAACATCTTTCTCGTCCCGTAGCGACACTCTGTCAGTCTCTGGCCTCAGTGTTAATCACTGCCGCTGTCTCTACGGTACTCCTACAGGTACAACATCTTTCACGTCCCGTAGTGACACTCTGTCAGTCTCTGGCCGCTAGGTGGACTATCGCAGATTAATAATGTCTTCATTGATTGTCTTTGCCGCAGGAAACAACCTTCGTTACAGGGCCGCTCCAGTTTCCCAGACTGTCCACATGTGTTCAACTCACACCCGCGGTCAGTGGAAGCAGCCAATAACATTTGCAGCTATTGTGCGTGTGAATCCAGTTTTGTAACTGCCACAATCATGCCCTTGATCCAGGGGTCAGGACCATATGCTACTCCTTGATCCAGGGGTCAAGGAGTCATGTGCTACTCCTTGATCCAGGGGTCAGGATCATGTGCTACCCCTTGATTCAGGAGTCAGGATCATATGCTATCACTTTAGTGTGTTCCCAGTTCACATTTCCCGGTTCTCACAAGCGTAGCGACACTCTGTCAGTCTATGGCCTCAGTGTTAATCACTACCACTGTCTCTATGATGCTGTTAGAGGTACAACACCTTTCACGTCCCGTAGCGACACTGTCAGTCTCTGGCCTCAGTGTTAATCACTGCCGCTGTCTCTATGATGCTGTTAGAGGTACAACATCTTTCACGTCCCGTAGCGACACTCTGTCAGTCTCTGGCCTCATTGTTAATCACTGCCACTGTCTCTATGATGCTGTTAGAGGTACAACATCTTTCACGTCCCGTAGCAACACTCTGTCAGTCTCTGGCCTCAGTGTTAATCACTGCCGCTGTCTCTATGATGCTGTTAGAGGTACATCTTTCACGTCCCGTAGCGACACTCTTTCAGTCTCTGGCCTCAGTGTTAATCACTGCCGCTGTCTCTATGATGCTGCTACAGGTGCAACATCTTTCACGTCCCGTAGCGACACTCTGTCAGTCTCTGGCCTCAGTGTTAATCACTGCCGCTGTCTCTATGATGCTGCTACAAGTGCAACATCTTTCACGTCCCGTAGCGACACTCTGCCAGTCTCTGGCCTCAGTGTTAATCACTGCCGCTGTCTCTATGGTGCTGCTACAGGTGCAACAAAATAACCTGTCTCCGTCAATCATACGTTATAAATAAAATCTAACTGATTATAATATGTCGGCACTAGAAGCGACCGCTCATCTTGTAGTAACATATTCCACACTAGCTAGGTGGACTATCGCAGATTAATAATGTCTTCATTGATTGTCTTTGCCGCAGGAAACAACCTTCGTTACATGGCCGCTCCAGTTTCCCAGACTGTCCATGTGTGTTCAACCCACACCCGCGGTCAGTGGAAGCAGCCAATAACATTTGCATCTATTGTGCGTGTGAATCCAGTTTTGTAACTGCCACAATCATGCCCTTGATCCAAGGGTCAGGACCATGTGCTACTCCTTGATCCAGGGGTCAAGGAGTCATGTGCTACTCCTTGATCCAGGGGTCAGGATCATGTGCTACCCCTTCATTCAGGAGTCAGGATCATATGCTATCCCTTTAGTGTGTTCCCAGTTCACATTTCCCGGTTCTCACAAGCCGTTGGTGGCGTCGCAGCAAAAACACCCGAAGATCTTTGTTTTATCAATAGATACACGATTAGTAAATACTACCTCATAAGTATATAGGCTATTATAACATTCTACCTTTATCTGTTTTCACAGTGTGCCAGGTTCAGAATTAACATGTGTACATAATTTTTAGTCTTATCTTGTTCATTGCAAACATTGGGAACACATTATCTCCCACCAAAATCTAGCAAATCGAAATTTGCTTCATTTGGGCAAGTCCATGAGGTAATACTATCCTATCAAACATATTGGTGCGTACCGCTGATTGTGCACCGATGTGTTCGTGCTAAATTACTTTAGTAAAACACTAACAATGCCATAAATTAATACTGAATTATTAAAAAAAACTTTTTAAAGTGGCAAAACATGTTACTCGGTCAGTTTCTGTATATCTGATAAGTGTCCATCTGTCTAGTGCTTCATCTTTCACGTCCCATAGCAACACTCTGCCAGTCTCTGGCCTCAGTGTTAATCACTGCCGCTGTCTCTATGATGCTGCTACAGGTGCAACATCTTTCACGTCCCGTAGCGACACTCAGTCAGTCTCTGGCCTCAGTGTTAATCACTGCCGCTGTCTCTATGATGCTGCTACAGGTGCAACATCTTTCACGTCCCGTAGCGACACTCAGTCAGTCTCTGGCCTCAGTGTTAATCACTGCCGCTGTCTCTATGATGCTGCTACAGGTGCAACATCTTTCACGTCCCGTAGCGACACTCTGCCAGTCTCTGGCCTCAGTGTTAATCACTGCCGCTGTCTCTATGATGCTGCTACAGATGCAGCATCTTTCACGTCCCGTAGCGACACTCTGCCAGTCTCTGGCCTCAGTGTTAATCACTGCCGCTGTCTCTATGATGCTGCTACAGGTGCAACATCTTTCACGTCCCGTAGCGACACTCAGTCAGTCTCTGGCCTCAGTGTTAATCACTGCCGCTGTCTCTATGATGCTGCTACAGGTGCAACATCTTTCATGTCCTGTAGCGACACTCAGTCAGTCTCTGGCCTCAGTGTTAATCACTGCCGCTGTCTCTATGATGCTGCTACAGGTGCAACATCTTTCATGTCCTGTAGCGACACTCTGTCAGTCTCTGGCCTCAGTGTTAATCACTGCCGCTGTCTCTACGGTGCTGCTACAGGTACAACATCTTTCACGTCCCGTAGCGACACTCTGTCAGTCTCTGGCCTCAGTGTTAATCACTGCCGCAGTCTCTACGGTGCTGCTACAGGTACAACATCTTTCACGTCCCGTAGTGACACTCTGTCAGTCTCTGGCCGCTAGGTGGACTATCGCAGATTAATAATGTCTTCATTGATTGTCTTTGCCGCAGGAAACAACCTTCGTTATAGGGCCGCTCCAGTTTCCCAGACTGTCCACTTGTGTTCAACTCACACCCGCGGTCAGTGGAAGCAGCCAATAACATTTGCAGCTATTGTGCGTGTGAATCCAGTTTTGTAGCTGCCACAATCATGCCCTTGATCCAGGGGTCAGGACCATATGCTACTCCTTGATCCAGGGGTCAAGGAGTCATGTGCTACTCCTTGATCCAGGGGTCAGGATCATGTGCTACCCCTTGATTCAGGAGTCAGGATCATATGCTATCACTTTAGTGTGTTCCCAGTTCACATTTCCCGGTTCTCACAAGCGTAGCGACACTCTGTCAGTCTCTGGCCTCAGTGTTAATCACTGCCGCTGTCTCTATGATGCTGCTACAGGTGCAACATCTTTCACGTCCCGTAGCGACACTCTGCCAGTCTCTGGCGTCAGTGTTAATCACTGCCGCTGTCTCTATGGTGCTGCTACAGGTGCAACAAAATAACCTGTCTCCGTCAATCATACGTTATAAATAAAATCTAACTGATTATAATATGTCGGCACTAGAAGCGACCGCTCATCTTGTAGTAACATATTCCACACTAGCTAGGTGGACTATCGCAGATTAATAATGTCTTCATTGATTGTCTTTGCCGCAGGAAACAACCTTCGTTACAGGGCCGCTCCAGTTTCCCAGACTGTCCACGTGTGTTCAACTCACACCCGCGGTCAGTGGAAGCAGCCAATAACATTTGCATCTATTGTGCGTGTGAATCCAGTTTTGTAACTGCCACAATCATGCCCTTGATCCAAGGGTCAGGACCATGTGCTACTCCTTGATCCAGGGGTCAAGGAGTCATGTGCTACTCCTTGATCCAGGGGTCAGGATCATGTGCTACCCCTTCATTCAGGAGTCAGGATCATATGCTATCCCTTTAGTGTGTTCCCAGTTCACATTTCCCGGTTCTCACAAGCCGTTGGTGGCGTCGCAGCAAAAACACCCGAAGATCTTTGTTTTATCAATAGATACACGATTAGTAAATACTACCTCATAAGTATATAGGCTATTATAACATTCTACCTTTATCTGTTTTCACAGTGTGCCAGGTTCAGAATTAACATGTGTACATAATTTTTAGTCTTATCTTGTTCATTGCAAACATTGGGAACACATTATCTCCCACCAAAATCTAGCAAATCGAAATTTGCTTCATTTGGGCAAGTCCATGAGGTAATGCTATCCTATCAAACATATTGGTGCGTACCGCTGATTGTGCACCGATGTGTTCGTGCTAAATTACTTTAGTAAAACACTAACATTGCCATAAATTAATACTGAATTATTAAACAATCACTGCCACTGTCTCTATGATGCTGCTACTGGTGCAACATCTTTCATGTCCCGTAGCGACACTGTCAGTCTCTGGCCTCAGTGTTAATCACTGCCGCTGTCTCTATGATGCTGCTACAGGTGCAACATCTTTCACGTCCCGTAGCGACACTCTGCCAGTCTCTGGCCTCAGTGTTAATCACTGCCGCTGTCTCTATGATGCTGCTACAGGTGCAACATCTTTCACATCCCGTAGCGACACTCTGCCAGTCTATGGCCTCAGTGTTAATCACTGCCGCTGTCTCTATGATGCTGCTACAGGTACAACATCTTTCATGTCCCGTAGTGACACTCTGTCAGTCTCTGGCCGCTAGGTGGACTATCGCAGATTAATAATGTCTTCATTGATTGTCTTTGCCGCAGGAAACAACCTTCGTTACATGGCCGCTCCAGTTTCCCAGACTGTCCACATGTGTTCAACTCACACCCGCGGTCAGTGGAAGCAGCCAATAACATTTGCAGCTATTGTGCGTGTGAATCCAGTTTTGTAACTGCCACAATCATGCCCTTGATCCAGGGGTCAGGACCATATGCTACTCCTTGATCCAGGGGTCAAGGAGTCATGTGCTACTCCTTGATCCAGGGGTCAGGATCATGTGCTACCCCTTGATTCAGGAGTCAGGATCATATGCTATCACTTTAGTGTGTTCCCAGTTCACATTTCCCTTTTCTCACAAGCGTAGCCACACTCTGTCAGTCTATGGCCTCAGCGTTAATCACTACCGCTGTCTCTATGATGCTGTTAGAGGTACAACATGTTTCACGTCCCGTAGCGACACTCTGCCAGTCTCTGGCCTCAGTGTTAATCACTGCCGCTGTCTCTATGATGCTGTTAGAGGTACAACATCTTTCACGTCCCGTAGCGACACTCTGTCAGTCTCTGGCCTCATTGTTAATAACTGCCGCTGTCTCTATGATGCTGCTACAGGTGCAGCATCTTTCACGTCCCATAGCAACACTCTGTCAGTCTCTGGCCTCAGTGTTAATAACTGCCGCTGTCTCTATGATGCTGCTACAGGTGCAGCATCTTTCACGTCCCATAGCAACACTCTGTCAGTCTCTGGCATCAGTGTTAATCACTGCCGCTGTCTCTATGGTGCTGCTACAGGTGCAACAAAATAACCTGTCTCCGTCAATCATACGTTATAAATAAAATCTAACTGATTATAATATGTCGGCACTAGAAGCGACCGCTCATCTTGTAGTAACATATTCCACACTAGCTAGGTGGACTATCGCAGATTAATAATGTCTTCATTGATTGTCTTTGCCGCAGGAAACAACCTTCGTTACAGGGCTGCTCCAGTTTCCCAGACTGTCCACATGTGTTCAACTCACACCCGCGGTCAGTGGAAGCAGCCAATAACATTTGCATCTATTGTGCGTGTGAATCCAGTTTTGTAACTGCCACAATCATGCCCTTGATCCAAAGGTCAGGACCATGTGCTACTCCTTGATCCAGGGGTCAAGGAGTCGTGCTACTCCTTGATCCAGGGGTCAGGATCATGTGCTACCCCTTCATTCAGGAGTCAGGATCATATGCTATCCCTTTAATGTGTTCCCAGTTCACATTTCCCGGTTCTCACAAGCCGTTGGTGGCGTCGCAGCAAAAACACCCGAAGATCTTTGTTTTATCAATAGATACACGATTAGTAAATACTACCTCATAAGTATATAGGCTATTATAACATTCTACCTTTATCTGTTTTCACAGTGTGCCAGGTTCAGAATTAACATGTGTACATAATTTTGAGTCTTATCTTGTTCATTGCAAACATTGGGAACACATTATCTCCCACCAAAATCTAGCAAATCGAAATTTGCTTCATTTGGGCAAGTCCATGAGGTAATGCTATCCTATCAAACATATTGGTGCATACCGCTGATTGTGCACCGATGTGTTCGTGCTAAATTACTTTAGTAAAACACTAACAATGCCATAAATTAATACTGAATTATTAAAAAAAACTTTTTAAAGTGGCAAAACATGTTACTCGGTCAGTTTCTGTATATCTGATAAGTGTCCATCTGTTTAGTGCTTCATCTTTCACGTCCCATAGCAATACTCTGCCAGTCTCTGGCCTCAGTGTTAATCACTGCCGCTGTCTCTATGATGCTGCTACAGGTGCAACATCTTTCACGTCCCGTAGCGACACTCAGTCAGTCTCTGGCCTCAGTGTTAATCACTGCCGCTGTCTCTATGATGCTGCTACAGGTGCAACATCTTTCACGTCCCGTAGCGAAACTCTGTCAGTCTCTGGCCTCAGTGTTAATCACTGCCGCTGTCTCTATGATGCTGCTACAGGTGCAACACCTTCCACGTCCCGTAGCGACACTCTGTCAGTCTCTGGCCTCAGTGTTAATCACTGCCGCTGTCTCTATGATGCTGCTATAGGTGCAACATCTTTCTCATCCCGTAGCGACACTCTGTCAGTCTCTGGCCTCAGTGTTAATCACTGCCGCTGTCTCTATGATGCTGCTACAGGTGCAACATCTTTCACGTCCCGTAGCGACACTCTGTCAGTCTCTGGCCTCAGTGTTATCACTGCCGCTGTCTCTATGATGCTGCTACAGGTGCAACATCTTTCTCGTCCCGTAGCGACACTCAGTCAGTCTCTGGCCTCAGTGTTAATCACTGCCGCTGTCTCTATGATGCTGCTACAGGTGCAACACCTTCCACGTCCTGTACCGACACTCAGTCAGTCTCTGGCCTCAGTGTTAATCACTGCCGCTGTCTCTATGATGCTGCTACAGGTGCAACATCTTTCTCGTCCCGTAGCGACACTCTGTCAGTCTCTGGCCTCAGTGTTAATCACTGCCGCTGTCTCTATGATGCTGCTACAGATGCAACATCTTTCACGTCCCGTAGCGACACTCTGTCAGTCTCTGGCCGCTAGGTGGACTATCGCAGATTAATAATGTCTTCATTGATTGTCTTTGCTGCAGGAAACAACCTTCGTTATAGGGCCGCTCCAGTTTCCCAGACTGTCCACATGTGTTCAACTCACACCCGCGGTCAGTGGAAGCAGCCAATAACATTTGCATCTATTGTGCGTGTGAATCCAGTTTTGTAGCTGCCACAATCATGCCCTTGATCCAGGGGTCAGGACCATGTGCTACTCCTTGATCCAGGGGTCAAGGAGTCATGTGCTACTCCTTGATCCAGGGGTCAGGATCATGTGCTACCCCTTGATTCAGGAGTCAGGATCATATGCTATCACTTTAGTGTTTTCCCAGTTCACATTTCCCGTTTCTCACAAGCGTAGCGACACTCTGTCAGTCTCTGGCCTCAGTGTTAATCACTACCGCTGTCTCTATGATGTTGTTAGAGGTACAACATCTTTCACATCCCGTAGCGACACTCTGCCAGTCTCTGGCCTCAGTGTTAATCACTGCTGCTGTCTCTATGACGCTGTTAGAGGTACATCTTTCACGTCCCGTAGCGACACTCTGCCAGTCTCTGGCCTCAGTGTTAATCACTGCCCCTGTCTCTATGATGCTGCTACAGGTGCAACATCTTCCACATCCCATAGCGACACTCTGTCAGTCTCTGGCCTCAGTGTTAATCAATGGTGCTGCTACAGTTGCAACATCTTTCACGTCCCGTAGCGACACTCTGTCAGTCTCTGGCTTCAGTGTTAATCACTGCCGCTGTCTCTATGATGCTGCTACAGGTGCAACATCTTTCACGTCCCGTAGCGACACTCTGTCAGTCTCTGGCCTCAGTGTTAATCACTGCCGCTGTCTCTATGATGCTGTTAGAGGTACAACATCTTCCACATACCGTAGCAAAACTCTGCCAGTCTCTGCCCTCAGCGTTGATGACTGCTGCCATCTCTATGATGCTGCCACCATATCCGCTGCAAACATAATATATTATTAACATCGCCACAGCAAGGATTATAAACATATCAAGAATAACACAGCTGGTGTGTTTTCCAAGCATAGAAACAACACATGGTCAAAGTGTCTCACTGCTACAGACAGTAAAGTACTTAGCAGTGGCACATCTAGGGTCTCAAAGTGAGAGGTCAAAGGGGAAGTATTAGTTATTAATCATTATTACTTCAAAGTTCTGTGGCTTTGTCTACACTTGTGTAATCTACATAGTATTCACGTATATCCTCTTGGAACCCCAGCAATAAAAAAGTTTCAGAAATGGTTCAAATTTTGAACATATGTTACTTGATTAGCTATAATATGGAAAGTAATTTTTATTTATTTTTCTCTCTCGTGATTGGTCAGTTATGGAGTGTCCCCATACGGGGACATCGGGTCTCGGCCATTAAAAAAACACAAGTATAACAGTCAACTGAAAAGTGCTTTAATAACACACTAAAATGCCTTGCTGCAGCCCATTTGACGTTGTTTACATAAACAAGACTCCGTGCCTCGATGTAGCTTGCTTCAGTCTAGTTCACTTTGAGTGAAAGTCACGGAAGCAGTTTCTTGCAGATGTCAGGCAGAGAAAAACATTGCATTTGTCGCATTTGATTCGAGTCTTGCCCTTGCAATTCTCGAGTCTGCATCGAGCAGAATTCTTTAAGTCGTACGCGACTGCCAGGTGCTTAGCTGCCTGAACGCGGGATGCAAGATCGGGCAGAGCTGATACACGTCGTCGTTGCCCCTGTTCAGCCTCTGATGAAGTGTCACTGTCACACGATGATTCTGGTTCAGCATTCATGAGGGCAAGAGCAACTGTGCTTCGAAAATCGTAAAGCTGCATCGTTGACTGTGAATCGATGCGATGCTCGATCCAGCAGTTGCTCAGTACCATGTCGATGAAATGTGAAATGACACGGAGATTCCACCTTTTAGTGCGAGCTTCCATGCGGTGGTATGATATCATACGATCACACAGATCAACTCCACCCATGTTCTTATTATACTGGGTGATGACGTTCGGACGACGGACCTGAACATGTGCCCTGTCCTTCTTGGACCATCGGCGACAGTCGTCTTCGGCTCTACGCCATAGATTGATGACGCCATCAGGATCGATTTATTGTCAAACCATTTGACCAAGGATACAGCTGAGTTACCGCTGACATACTGCTCGTATGTTCCCCGTCCTTTCTTTGACATTGCCACGTCAGCTGTGAAAGGCACGGGCAGCTTTCGTTTTGTGATTGTTCCTGTCATATATATCTGTTTCTCTAAAAGGTGACAAATTAGCGGTAGTGTGGTAAAAATCTGTCACAGAACAGGTGATGTCCGTTGGTCAGCGTCTCTGTGAGACGCAGCACTGCACCTGTTCCCTGGCCTGCCTTCTTACCGTCCAGCTCATACTGATCAAATGTTCCTGCCCCCTGGTATAGCTCAAAGTCCAACACCAAGCCAGAAGCCCCAGCCAGAACAAAGTTCTTCAGCCCAGTTGGACTCGGCTTCGCGGCACATACTGGCGAGAAGGACAGCGGCCAGTAAACGAGATCATTTGTTCATCAATTGAAACGTTGGTTTCTCGAGGCAGTCCAACACACACTCGCTGTATGCGGTCTACAAATGGGCGCACCTTCCACAACCGGTCAGCAGCCATCTGTTCGTTGGTAACATCCAAATTGTCGACAACCGTAAAGTGATTTCGCAGTTTTGAGTAGCGATCTCGAGGCATGCAGTTGGCGATTACTGGTATGCGGGTTGCTCGCTGCCAGTATGATCTAATACGTTTCATGCTGAGGCATCCCATCATGATGGACATGCCGATGAACTGTTTCATCTCTGTCGGCGATGTCTGAATGTTCCTTCCTGTGGCCTGCATGTAGTGACGACCAGTCATGTCCGACATCTCCGCATATGTGGCATCATTCAGGTACATACCGAAATAATCAGCTGGTGACCACGCCTGGCGATCTCCTGAGTAGTCGTGTCGCAGAGGTGCGGGAACAACTGCTGGGTCAAGCGTTGCCGTCTTCCTCCAGATGGTTCTTCTCTTGCGAGGTGTTGGCACCACAGCTTCCTCGTCAGATGGAGCATAATCGCTGTATAGGACAGTATCATCATCGCTGCTGTCAAGGTTGCTATCATAGCCGTCACGTTCCATCTCAGCAAGGTTGGTTTCATCGTCAGACAAATCTATATCTGAATTGTCCATCAGCTCGAGAATGTCTTCCGCAGTCAAACGGTGATGACATGATCTTTCTGAAATAGAAGAAGGATACATAATAAGTATACTTATTACAAGTAGTGACAGATACTCACTAACAATCATACATATAGCCTAGGGGTAGTACAATGTTTATTATACCTAAGTGTTACGAAAATGCTCTTATTATCGCTCACCCTTTGCTGCACCACATTTGAGTGATTCAGACCCAGTGTCCACGTAGAGGGACATATACATTACAAGGTCGTTCATTCAGTTAATTTAAGCAATCAGCTAATTCTGGTTACATTAATTTGAACACAAGCATGATATGGTAAATGTAGTAGATCAACAATTTAATTAAATAAATATAAATTAGATTGTTGAGGCAACATACCTTGTCGGGGTACACGTGCTCTGCTTGAACTGGAGTCGGCCATTTTGGAGTAGGTCATATAAATAGATATCATTTTCCAATTGCATAAGCAGTCACCAGGAGGCAGCACGTGTGTGTCCCTTCACAGGGACAACAGGTTTTAAAACTTAGAAGTAAATATTTACAAAGATAACAATTTTAAACTGCAAGTCCCCGTACGGGGACATGTGGAGCCAGGAGGATATGAGACTCACTACTGCAGTACTTACTACATTAGACATTCATGTGTATATTCACAAAATACTAAGCGATGTCCAATGTATCAAGTTGGAACCGTTGCTACTTCCAAAAGTTTATATTCATTTAACAGTTGACTAAATAAGTAATTACTCTCATTCTAGTCAAGTAATAAACATTATCATCAAAACAGTATATATAAATAGTATTTCATACTTTTATATCAAAGGTATCAACCCCCCCATAAAACAAAATTTGTAGAATAATCATTTTCCCATGTTTTCAGGGTTGCCTTTTGTCGACTGTTACAACCTATATTTGCCCATTACGACTCACGTCAGATGTAGTGACTTGATACAATGTAACAAACAGCAAAACACTTTAACATCGGACACTTTTTACTCGTGCAACATTTTACACCGAAGTCTAACAAAGTTGCATTTGGAGATACTCGGTGGCAGTTGACAAGTTGGACACACTTGACGGAGGGTAGTAGGTGGCAGTTGAGTAGTTGGTGGGTGTGACGGGGCTGATGACAACAGAGAAATGACTTACAAAGTGAATCCTGCCAGGAAACTCCTTCTCTGACAGACCACAGTGCCCCGCCCTGGAAAACACAGAAGACGTCAACACTAGTCACACATCTGTGTACAGGTGACACACAAACTAACACACGTTTAGGTATCAAAGACGTTAACTTACACTATCCTCAGGTGAAGTCGTTGAGTGAGAAGACGTTTCGTTGTCTTCTCACTTCTGCTGGCCGATGTCAAGTGGTTGACACAACAGCTGTAAACAAACGTCTGATACATTCACATGCTCCTTGTGAAATATACAAAGTAAACTACACTTATTTACACGGACACTAAGTCAACAACATCACTAATCATCAGCAGTAATTCACGGAATCACGAGGGTAGGGTAAATGTGGAGGGGTGAATATAAACACATAATTTGTGTTGTTGTTTACATGAATCATGATGCGCTGACTTGATCCATTTCCACTGATCCGGTCGTATATATGATACTGAACCCTTTGACAATTGGCCGCAACATTAATTGATGTTGCATTTTTCACGCTATCAACTTTTCCTCTCCTCAAATTGCAGTTCTACACGCACACTATCATCTTTTCTCCTTCTTCCAAATATTTTATTTCTTTCTCTTACAGCACTTTAACACGTGTACACACACACCGAGTCTATAAGCCTTGAAGAGAGGGTTGACTCATACCAGGAAGAAGAAAAACTCCAGGACAGTGTATTACTCACCAACCACACTATACAACATTAGATTTTGCCACCAACCAATTGAGTTATCTGTGACCATGCGGAACAAAGTCCTGCACTGTGGACTAAGTACACGTGGTCACCGGAAAACAGAGGTGATGCAGAGCAGGTGCACACAAGAAGCACGCTATCTGGCTAATTGTGTCAACCAGGCAGACAAACGTTTTCACCCAAATAACAGGTCTTAGTCTGAACTATTTATACCAGCTGGAAAGGACATTCATAAAATGTTGCTGTCGTGTATACAAGTCTGGCTTCATGACATGATAATGGTCTCTTCCGTATTGGGATTTGCTTTTTACTCTGTCCCACTATGGTGCCAAGATTGTGAGCAAATACTGGATCACCTACATTGAATTGTCCCTCTGTATTGGAACATGCTTGTCATAATTGTCCCTCTGTATTGGAACATGTCATAATTGTCATTGATTATCACGTGCTGTCACGACGGTGACAGTTTCTCAACCAAGTCTTTGAGATAACTAGGCGGTATTGTCTCAGGGTATTGACATTAGGGAGTCAGATAACATCTCCTCTGACATGCGAACCTTTCGTCCAAATAATTACATATTAGGCATACTACTTCTGTTTGCTGTGGCTCTCATACTCATGTCTAATGTTGACAGGTGTTTGTCCAGTCGAATTATGTCATCGTCTCGACAGCACCTGATAAAGGACAGGATCACTTGGTTGTAGCACTCTACCTGACCATTGGAACTGGGACAGTAGGGTACTGTCTGTGTCTTGTTGACTTCCAGCGGTTTGCTTAGGTCGGTGAACAGCTAACTTTCAAAGTTTGGTGTATACCTGTAGAAGCATTCCATATCTAGCAACCCATTGCTCAAAGAACGTCTTAACTGTCAATTCAGCTGTGTATTCAGACAATGCATGTAGCTTGAGCCAACGAAAGAATTGATGTATGATCAGAAGTACGTATTTGTTACCCGATTCACTCATTGTAAACAGCCCTAGGATATCCAGATGTACACAGTCTCCAGGGACCACCGCCTGGTAGAGGACTGATGGTGCTCGCAGTGTTCGCCCCACCTTCTCTATGTGACTCTTTGCTGTGTGCATGTTTTGTTCTGGCCCCAGTGACTTCCAATACAGTTATCCTGTGTCATTTGGAGATCTTCTTGTCTCATCGCATGGGGCGCTATCAACTTTAGTGTGGAAGGACCAATATCCTGCTCCCAGTGAATAACACAGGACTCCATAGTTCCGTAACATACAGCTGCCCTTTCCCTGGAGTTCGTTTTCTTTCATCATTGAGAATCATGTAGTTTTTGTGAACTGCATTGGTTCATGTACCCCGGTAGTTGGAATTGATATGATTACCGCCTCCCGCCCCATCACAGTTATCAGGAGAATTCAAATGTCTAATGGTGCAAAGCGATATCTTCGAGTCTCTGGATAATGGCTGTGTCACAGTTTTGGTCATGTTCGATCTGTCAGCTGCATTCGACACTCTCGATCATAGAATTCTGTTGCATCGTTTTAAGAACTTACTCGGAATCTCCGGAGCTGATTTCGGCTGGATAGCATCACATCTCCACGACCGTTACCAGGTAGTGGTCATAGATGGGGAGCACTCCGATCCAGTTCTCCTGGAACATGGTGTACTACAAGGCTCAGTATTCGGCCCGAAGAATTACACCATGTACTCAAAACCACTAGGAGCCATTATCCGTCAGTATGAACTGTGTTATCATTTCTATGCAGATGACCCCCAGTTGTACATCTCGTTCAAGCAGCCCAAACATATTCATTCCCTGGAACTAATTGAGAGGTGCCTCACGGACATTGAAAGATGGATGCGCGTAAACATGCTAAAACTGAAGGGCACGGACCACAGTCAGAATCCATCCGCCATTACATACATAAAGAGTCCCAAGGAAAAAATTCATTGTGCAGATAGGGTTTATTTGTGAGAGCAGAAATTGTTTGTATGAGTGAGTGGAGGTGATGTTTTTGTGCACAGTAGCATCTAAGCTTTGAAATGATGCCATTTGTCAGTAGGTATACCAGTTGCGTAATGACACAGTGGCTGTTAGGCAGGATGTACTCATATTTGAGAAACCGGGGAATTTCATGGCAGAAATGCACGGGCCTCATGCTTTGAAGCAATTTGTGTGAAAAGGAGGTATGTCATTTTCATGAATTTCGCACACCAGGTGTCTTAGTGGGTCTGTCATTTTCTGTGAATTTAAAAAAAAAATTGTAGGATAAATTTTCAATGTAGGCGCAAGAATGTTATAATGGTCGTCTATGGGAAAAGTGACTGTGGTCCGTGCCCTGAACAGTGAAAAGATTGAGGTTGTGTTGTTCACATCCAAGCATAACGCCATGCAGATGGAAAATGTTACTGTGCGTTTTGGCGACACTGACATTACATCAGTGAACAGTGTGAAAAACCTGGGTGTTATCTTCGACTCTGCCATGAACATGAAGCAACATTTGAACAGTGTCTGTAGGTCTGGATACTATCAGCTCCGCAACATTGGGCACATTAGGCGTTATCTCACAAACGATGCCACTCAATCATTAGTCAACGGGCTTGTAGCATCACGTCTAGACTATTGTAATGCTCTGCTCAGTGGACTGCTCCAGACATCCATTAACAAGTTACTTTGTGTGCAGAACACCGCGACACGGATTGTAACCAGAACATCACGTTACAGCCACATCACACCTGTGTTGAAAAATTTGCACTGGTTACCTGTTAACTATCGTGTGCAATTCAAAATCCTGATACACATATAAAGCCCTACATGGACAGGCTCCAGGATATATATCGGACATGCTGAATGTGTACCAACCAAGAAGAACGCTATGATCCATGGATTCAGTGACACTTGAAGTTCCAAGGGCAAGAAACACATTTGTTTCTGGCTCATTTTGGTCATCTTTCTAGTCCGTTTTTCTTTTTTATTACATTTGTAAAACAGTATATACATATTCACCTTATTATATTATATCCACTCTTATATAATATTTCACTTTTCTGTCATGTTATCGTTTTTATGCTTTGTTTTTACTGTCAATGATTATTCTATTCATTGTGTACAGCGCTTTTGAGCAGGCTTTTATGTATGAAAAGAGCACTATAAGTTCGGTAAAATAATAATAAAAGCATAGTCAACCTCCTTTTCAAATAAGCCCCACTGATCGTGTACTTTTGTACAATACGGACACCCACCACATGGTAAGGAACTCAACTCCTTGCTGGCCTTGTAGCAGTTGCGTACTGGCAGTTCGTCTGGGATTCTTCATAATCCGTCTGCATCTGAATGCCTAACCCCTGGTCTATGTTATATGGCCATGGAGTACTGTGACAGTTCTTCCAGCGACCTACCAAACTGACCTACAGGGTTTTTAAATGGGAATAGCCACGTCAATGACCTATGGTCAGTTCTCAGAGTGAACTCCCACCAAAGCAAGTAATGTTTATATTGATGTTTAAACATTACTATGGCCAATAGCTCCATTCTTGTGGAGCAGTACCGTTGCTGTGCCGGCGTCAAATGATCAAAATCCAGGGAGACGGGTCGTTCAGGTCCATCCTGAACCTGACACAAAAACGGAGGTATCTGTTTCAGAAAATATCCACATTATTGGAAAATGTCAACACTGGCATGGTTATAATCTCCCGTTTCAGCTATTGCAGCAAAACCTCACGCACTTCTGTCCACTGAAAGGGCTTCATGGGTTAGTAAATGTAGAGTGGTTCCGTTGTCTCAGGTAGAGTGGTTTCACTGTCTCCAGTAGGGTGGTTTCACTGTCTCCAGTAGGGTGGTTTCACTGTCTCCAGTAGGATGGTTTCATTGTCTCAAGTAGAGTGGTTTCACTGTCTCAGGTAGAGTGGTTCCATTGTCTCAGATAGAGTGATTCCATTGTCTCAAGTAGAGTGGTTTCTCTTTCTCAGGTAGACTGGTTTCATTGTCTCAAGTAAAGTGGTTTCACTGTCTCAGGTAGACTGATTTCATTGTTTCATGAATGGTTTCATTGTCTCAGGTAGAGTGGTTTCACTGTCTCAGGTAGAGTGGTTTCATTGTCTCGGGTAGACTGGTTTCGTTGTCTCAGGTAGAGTGGTTTCATTGTCTCAGGTAGAGTGGTTTCACTGTCTCAGGTAGAGTGGTTTCATTGTATCAGGTAGAGCGGTTTCACTGTCTCAGGTAGAGTGGTTACACTGTCTCAAGTAGAGTGGTTTCATTGTATCAGGTAGAGCGGTTTCTCTGTCTCAGGTAGAGTGGTTTCATTGTCTCAGGTAACCCCTGAATGAACCGTCTGTGATAGTTCACAAATTCTGTGAATTTACTCACTTGAAGGGCTTTCTGTGGTTGTGGCCAGTTCAATACACATTGGATGTGGTCTTTAATGAAACTCAACATAAAACGTACATCAAAGGTATACCATCAACCATATCATTGTCATCTGAGCGTCTCACTCATTCATTGCCTTGAAAGTGAATTGGTGGAACCAATTATCAAATTCACCGTGTTTACCATAACATTTCTCGACAACCATTCCTACCTTTCTGGCGATAAATATGTGTTACATATGTTTTAAGTGTTAACATCTACATACAATCATGCAATGCAATATATGTCGGTTTGTAATTCAACAATTTGCATTAATGTGTAATTCAATTCATGAGAAAAAAGGACGCGGGAAGGACCGAACACAACTTAACAGCGCCACTGAAATGTCATGAATGCCTTACTAATTTTCCACAAGTCTAAACATTAATAAACACAAAATGCCATAAAGAATGTGACTAAAGGAAAATGCATCATAATGGGAGATCGTAACCAGGGAGACATACAATGGAAGTCTCTAGAGAGCACAGTGGAAGTCTCTAGAGAGCACCGTGGAAGTCTCTAGGGAGCACAGTGGAAGTCTCTAGAGAGTACAATGGAAGTCTCTAGAGAGCACAGTGGAAGTCTCTAGAGAGCACAGTGGAAGTCTCTAGAGAGCAGAGTGGAAGTCTCTAGAGAGTAGTGGAAGTCTGAAGAGAGCACAGTGGAAGTCTCTAGGGAGTAGTGGAAGTCTCTAGAGAGCAGAGTGGAAGTCTCTAGAGAGCACAGTGGAAGTCTCTAGGGAGCACAGTGGAAGTCTCTAGAGAGCAAAGTGGAAGTCTCTAGAGAGCACAGTGGAAGTCTCTAGAGAGCACAGTGGAAGTCTCTAGAGAGTACAATGGAAGTCGCTAGAGAGCACAGTGGAAGTCTCTAGAGAGCACAGTGGAAGTCTCTAGAGAGCAGAGTGGAAGTCTCTAGAGAGCACAGTGGAAGTCTCTAGAGAGCAGAGTGGAAGTCTCTAGAGAGTAGTGGAAGTCTGAAGAGAGCACAGTGGAAGTCTCTAGGGAGCACAGTGGAAGTCTCTAGAGAGCACAGTGGAAGTCTCTAGAGAGCAGAGTGGAAGTCTCTAGAGAGCACAGTGGAAGTCTCTAGATAGTAGTGGAAGTCTGAAGAGAGCACAGTGGAAGTCTCTAGAGAGCACAGTGGAAGTCTCTAGAGAGTACAATGGAAGTCTCTAGAGAGCACAGTGGAAGTCTCTAGAGAGCACAGTGGAAGTCTCTAGAGAGCAGAGTGGAAGTCTCTAGAGAGCACAGTGGAAGTCTCTAGAGAGCACAGTGGAAGTCTCTAGAGAGCAGAGTGGAAGTCTCTAGAGAGTAGTGGTAGCCTGAAGAGAGCACAGTGGAAGTCTCTAGAGAGCAGAGTGGAAGTCTCTAGAGAGTAGTGGTAGTCTGAAGAGAGCACAGTGGAAGTCTCTAGAGAGCAGAGTGGAAGTCTCTAGAGAGTAGTGGTAGTCTGAAGAGAGCACAGTGGAAGTCTCTAGAGAGCAGAGTGGAAGTCTCTAGAGAGTAGTGGTAGTCTGAAGAGAGCACAATGGAAGTCTCTAGAGAGCAGAGTGGAAGTCTCTAGAGAGTAGTGGTAGTCTGAAGAGAGCAGAGTGGAAGTCTCTAGAGAGCACAGTGGAAGTCTCTAGAGAGCACAGTGGAAGTCTCTAGAGAGCAGAGTGGAAGTCTCTAGAGAGTAGTGGTAGTCTGAAGAGAGCACAGTGGAAGTCTCTAGAGAGCAGAGTGGAAGTCTCTAGAGAGCACAGTGGAAGTCTCTAGGGAGCACAGTGGAAGTCTCTAGAGAGCACAGTGGAAGTCTCTAGAGAGTAGTGGAAGTCTGAAGAGAGCACAGTGGAAGTCTCTAGAGAGTAGTGGAAGTACTATCTCTTGGGAACCCATATAACTGAACAGTGTGCTCAAATGCCAGCATTGGAAGTTGTATAGTCGGCCTGGACGTTAGCACAATGCTAGCACCAGGTAGCATGCTGCCGCCAATGATACTTGACAACAACAAAGACAGGTCGATGGGTTCGTTGCTGTCTGGTCCAAGATGTTCTTGGCTATAGACAAAATTGCGAATTTCATCTAAGCTGTCCGCCAAAAATAAGATCGTGCTGGCACCTTGGCAAATAAACTCGAAGGCAGCATCATTCTCATCAGTGGACAGTGGCAGTCCACCTACTAGCAACTTCTTGAGGGTCCACTTCTCGTCTTGATGCAGTTGCCTCAGCATAATCACAAATACGTGGCTGAAGACATCCTTCCAAAGTTTTCCTGCTGCCCACTGATTGGCAATCCTTGTCACAAGTGTTGTTTTTGCCAACTCCTGCTTTGCCACGTATCAGTACTTTCTTGAGGGCGACTGGCACCACTTTCTTGGGGGCGACTCGACCCTCTAATTTGTCAAACAGCTCACTACTGGGCTATGTTGCATACGCTTCTCCATGAAAACGACATCCCGTTTAGCTGCTGACTCTGGGAGATTCTCGCCTTTGTACTGTTGCAGGCGGAGTTCCACATAGACCTCGTCCAGTGGTGCCGACTCTTCATCACTAAGTCTCGTATCACCGTATCGTTTCTTTAACACTTCCTTCAGGCGATCTGGATGACATGACTTGACAGTGACAAGACATGAGTAATGCAAACTATTTGCATATGAAAGATGCATCTAGTATCATATCTGAGTACACAATGCATGCTCCTACACAAGAGAAAGACCTTAGTAAATCACCCCATGATTACATAAATATACGACTACCACCACAACAGATATTAAAACTTGGAGCTTACCACTTTAATGTGTTACATGTGATGCCCCTAACTTGACCCATTTCAGAGCAACAAATGCAGCATTTATATCTATTGTGATAGGATAAACTACTACCAGCATACTAGTTGGTCCGAAATGGGTTAGAAATACCGATATAAACACACGCACAAATCCATTTTTTATCATTATTTTCATAATTTTATACCTTTGTAACGCATGCATGCACGCACGCACGCATGCACACACGCACGCACGCACGCACACACACACTATAAAAAGGAATGAGCACAAATCCATGCCAGCAAAAATTTTTCAAGCCCGGCCCAGTCCTGGCCTAGGCCCAGCCCGGCCCACATGTTTCAGGCCTGGACCATAGCCCACTAAATTTAAAAAAGATAAACCTATTATTTTATATATATAGGGCTGTCATAGCCTCTGCGCACAGGGCTGTTGTAGCCTCTACACACAGGGTTGTTCTTTTAATTATTTTACATTGCATAGCCCTGTAGATAGACCTACCCACTTTACCATAAAATAATACATACATAAAAATGCACACATTTATGTGTTGTGTATGTGTGCGTGCAATCATGCATGCGTATGTGTGAGCAATTCTCAAAAAGGTCGTCACAAAAAATACATGAAAGTAATGATCAAAAAATAGTAGTTGATTTTTCTCTTATTTAAGTGCCATGCAAGTGGTAAACGTGATTGTTACTCAGTGATATAAATTGTTACCATTATTAAGTTGTTTGCGGCCAAAGCTGGGCGTGTAAAGGTGTTACATTTTTGTCATAATAACGCTCAATTGCAGGCGCAACTGAAATATTCCTGTAAAAAGCACCACACATTCAAGAAAAACGTATATAGCACAACAATATTTAGTCTGCATTTGTTCAACAGGCAAAAAAGATATTTAGAAAACTAAATGGAAATTTATGCCCTGGTGATGCGACTATGACAAAAACGTGTGTCCGATAATTGATTTTGAAAATGCAGCTAATAAAGCTCCATGCATTTAAGAACGACAGAAAGTGACACATCATTAACATGTCATGTCATGGTGTTTCCAAGGCTTCACAGCTACAAAATTGTACATTACCTCGGATGTTCTCTATCTCAATGGGGCCCTTTGCTGCTTCCAGGGTAGCTAATCGAACATCATGAGCTCCAACCTCACCTAAAAAAAACATTTGTAAGTGTTAGTACAATCTGCTACAAACGTCAAGTAAAATACTCTCAAAGGAATAATTTTATGACCCAAGTTTTAATTTGGCGATCAATCAAGCTAACGGATTATGGCATAATGATGGTCTGTTTGTCAGCCTGTTATAACTAAGGTTGGGGCGAGTACCTGACTAAAGAGCCCTAGTAGGGGTACTTTGAGATGTACAAGTAATGAGTGCTTCATCTCAGATAGTAAACGAGTATGAATACTTTCAAAAGTACTTGAGTACAAGTATTTATTTTATTAAAATTGTATGATACAAATATGATAGTGTGTCCTGTAGCCTATTTTGATCTTTCATTTGATAACAAGATGGGCACAAAACTGATATTTTTATCATCATAAAAGTGTAACAGGGCTGTTGTAGTCTCTACACACAGGGCTGTCGTAGCCTCTGCACACAGGGCTGTCGTAGCCTCTGCACACAGGGCTGTCGTAGCCTCTGCACACAGGGCTGTCGTAGCCTATGCATACAGGGCTGTCGTAGCCTCTCCCTCCACACAGGGCTGTTGCAGCCTCTGCACACAGGGCTGGCGCAGCCTCTGCACACAGGGCTGCCGCAGCCTCTGCGCACAGGGCTGCCGCAGCCTCTGCGCACAGGGCTGCCGCAGCCTCTGCGCACAGGGCTGCCGCAGCCTCTGCGCACAGGGCTGCCGCAGCCTCTGCGCACAGGGCTGTCGTAGCCTCTGCGCACAGGGCTGTCGTAGCCTCTGCACACAGGGTTGTTATTTTAATTATTTTACATCGCATAGCCCTGTAGATAGACCTACCCACTTTACCATAAAATAATACATACGTAAAAATGCACACATTTATGTGTTGTGTATGTGTGTGTGCATTTGTGCGTGCGTATGTGTGTGAGCAATTCTCAAAAAGGTCATCACAAAAAATACATAAAAGTAATGATAAAAAAATAGTAGTTGATTTTTCTCTTATTTAAGTGCTATGGAAGTGGTAAACGTGATTGTTACTCAGTGATATAAATTGTTACCATTATTAAGTGGTATGCGGCCAACGCTGGGCTTGTAAAGGTGTTACATTTTTGTCATAATAACGCTCAATTGCAGGCGCCACTGAAATATTCCTGTAAAAAGCACCACACATTCAAGAAAAACGTATATAGCACAACAATATTTAGTCTGCATTTGTTCAACAGGCAAAAAAGATATTTAGAAAACTAAATGGAAATTTATGCCCTGGTGATGCGACTATGACAAAAACGTGTGTCTGATAATTGATTTGGATAACGCAGCTAATAAAGCTCCATGCATTTAAGAAAGACAGAAAGTGACACAACATCATTAACATGTCATGGTGTTTCCAAGGCTTCACAGCTACAAAATTGTATATTTCCTCGGATGTTCTCTATCTCAATGGGGCCCTTTGCTGCTTCCAGGGTAGCTAATTGAACATCATGAGCTCCAACTTCACCTAAAAAAAACATTTGTAAGTGTTAGTACAATCTACTATCAAACGTCAAGTAAAATACTAGATGTCCACGTGTGATAACACAGATGTAAAATTGGACAGTAATATATTTGTTTCAAATGTTCGGCACATAGCCCATCATTACCACATGATTGACCAAATTTCAGTGTGTACAGTGTTCTGCACCACGCAGTGTGAACTGTGAACATTACTGTAATAATAATTCCCTGCATTTTGTACACTCTTTCACATGTCGCATATTTACATCAGACTTGACACTATTTAGCAAGGATTCAAAATGTACTTTCCGCATAGCAGACATGGAAGATGGGTTAGTAGCGCCATTAACAGTAGTGGCAACGGGTGTAACTTACTCGTATGTCTTGGACACACTTTTCCAAAAAAAGATGTCACATCTTTTGCTATGCATGGAAGTTGCCATGACATCTGCACAAGCCATTTCTTCTCTTTGATGGCGCTGTTTGAGCAGATATTTAAAATGTAGCCTAGTTTGCCTCATGAGGTCAAAGACTGGGTTATGTTTACGTTTTCCCATATTATGCCACAGAATGTAAACATTTCTGGCTTCACTCTGCGTCTCTTTAACGTAATCATTCCAACCGGGTACAATGTAGTCTTGACAACTAGTTTTCATACATGTACTAATCATTTCTAGACAGATTCCCTAAGTGCAACATATGTATCATCAAAAAGTTGATTAATTGTTCAGAATTGCACAGAAGTGACATTGGTGTTGTACATGTAAATGACTATGGGACGTGTACTTTGTCCAGATGCACAGCGCTACTGTTTCCATATTCCAATATATGCACTTTACTCTTGGTAACTGTAGGGCCGACACGGACAGAGTCAGGAAAACGAAGCTGAGCCGTCTCTGAGACTGCTGTGTTTTTTGCTGTTGTTTCGAGTGTGTTCTTGACACGTCACTAGCGGAACTTTTAGCAATGTCTCATGCGAGTTCTGCAAGATGGTCAGGCATAGCTTCAAGGATTCCATATCCTTCACTAGAGATGCCACATCGAAACATTACACTGAAAGTGGTGGAAGTCGTAAAAGATCTTTGGCTGCGTAGCAGGACATAGATTGTAACGAACTTCTCTAAAAAAATCACAATGTCTTGTATGTTGTTTAGATTGTTATCTTTGCCACTTCGTCTAATGAGTCGAGGGGCATCATGATTGCAGAAATAGGTTTAGATTAAAATGTTCTTTGCAGCTACCATCTGTATAAAAGTCAGCGAGAAGCTTTATGAGCATATCATAAGGTATCATGTTGCATTTGTCACAGACATATGTAAGAAGTTCATTGACAGTTAATTTGTCGGCTTCTAGGACAATATCCGAATCTATAGTTTGAGATGCTTGGGAAAGTTCATCTGACGCCGTCGTCACCGTGATGATGTAAACATAACATGGAAATGCTGCTTGTGTTTACATGGGCGATAATGTGTGCGTGGTCGAGTGTGGTGGCATAATTTAAAAAGCACTTTGTATGACGATATAACAAAGTAAAACGATATCAAACGTAAATATACTGTTGCACTACATTATTTTAAAACAAAGTGGCTGGAGAGCAGATGTAAAAGTTCATGAAAATCCAACATATTCGCTTCAAGGTAACGGCATCAACTGTAGATACAAACGTTTTGATCACTTCATTCCTGCCAATCATTTGAGATTGAACTAGGCACCTTTAATAATAAATTATAAATCAAAGCTATACCTTTAGCAGTCTTCAGTTTTGGTTTTGACATCTCCTTAGCTTCCATAAGTTCATGTACTTGCACTGAGTTCAGGGTTGAAAAAAAATCATGATTTTTTTTTAAATAAAAAAATTGGATTTTATTATTTAAATTGGATTTTTTTATGTTTTTTTATTTATTTGATTTTTTTAAAATCTGGTATACACAATGTCATAAAATATTTGACTATCAGGCTATCTGGTGTCAATACAGCTACACATGTGTGCGCACTTTGTGTAAAAAAAATCATAAATCAATGATTTTTCTGGAGCGATTTAATTCATGATTTAAATCAATGATTTAAATCAAATGATTTAAATCATACAACCCTAACTGAGTTACTCATTATGATATGATATTAATGCTGTAATACTCCTCGTTCCCAGTCCACCGTCTTAAATACATTGTGCAAAGTGTTTCAACAAGACATGCTGCATGAATAGAACAGTTTCAGCAGATTGATTTGCACGTGACATCACAGGGAAAGGAAAGACAAAGAACCCGGCATGGAAACCAGCTGCCATCTATTGTTACCGCCAGTAACGATTGTTTTGGGTCTAGTGAAGCAAACGCCAATGTTCAGCTATCATGGCACCGTGATTACTTTCTTTAAGTGCTTCCGCTTTCTCCTGAGATTAGCTGCACTGACGCTGGCTGTGGAGGGGAAGACGAAGTAATCATGTTTGTTGATTCCTCCCTTTGAGTTGCTACATTTGATTGCCGCGACGGTCAGTGTCATCCACACAAACAATCGTTGGCACACAACAGCCTCTCTTGGCACATTCGTTTACTTATGCTAGTTTACCCTGGATTATCACAAATATCTTGTGTAGCTGTGAGGCTGATATGTTTACACATTATCTTTAAACACTGATGTCACCTATGGCGCAGCTCCATTACCTTTCGAGATACACGGATGTCAATGAATGAATATCCTTATACAATGTTTCTTTTTGAAATAAAATATCAGAATACAATACATAGAAGAATTATTATATTACAACAGTGACATTACTGACATGTCCCACACTTTGACATAGAAGGACCACTGTCTCATACCTTTATATCAGGCTTGCTAGGAAATGCATTTAAATGTGCATTTGAATGTTGAGCATTTGAATGCACATTCAAATGCCTCCATAAAATTGTAAATGCATTTGCATTTGAATGTGTACCTTACACATTTGCATATGAATGCAACCCACAAACATTTGATTTATCAAATGCACAATCAAATGTACAATCAAATGCATGTGTAATTCTTTGAATAATTATTATTGTTAGATTCACTTTCACAAGTTCACAACTTGCCATTGGAAAAGTGCTCTGTAGTGAGCTGTACCTTCAGCAGATTATGAAATCATTGTCTGACCAGTGAATCCACTTTCACAATGTGCTCTTTGAAAAAGTGCTCTGCAGGTCAACTGGTCAATGCCTGAGCTGTTATTCATACAACATGAAAATACCAACTGGTCTATAAGTTGATGGCTGAAGGTTATCTTCCCAGTGGGAATAAATTAATGTGTTTGTATAAATTACGTTGTTTCATCTCCAAATAAAACACTCTGTTTCATACCTTGACATAGAAATTGGACCACTCTCTCACACTTTGATATAGAAGTAGGACCACTGTCTCATACCTTGATATAGAAGTTGGACCACTGTCTCACACCTTGATATAGAAGTTGGACCACTGTCTCATACATTGACACAGAAGTTGGACCACTGTCTCATACCTTGACATAGAAATTGGACCACTGTCTCATACTTTGATATAGAAGTTGGACCACTGTCTCATACATTGACACAGAAGTTGGACCGCTGTCTCATACTTTTATATCTAATTTTGACCACTGTCTCACACCTTGATATAGAAGTTGGACCACTGTCTCATACATTGACACAGAAGTTGGACCACTGTCTCATACCTTGACATAGAAATTGGACCACTCTCTCACACCTTGATATAAAAGTAGGACCACTGTCTCATACCTTGATATAGAAGTTGGACCACTGTCTAACACATTCATATATAAGTTGGACCATTGTCTCATATGTTGACATAGAAGTTGGACCATTTTCTCATAATTTGATATAGAAATTGGACCACTGTCTCACACCTTGATATAGAAGTTGGACCACTGTCTCATACATTGACACAGAAGTTGGACCACTGTCTCATACCTTGACATAGAAATTGGACCACTGTCTCATACTTTGATATAGAAGTTGGACCACTGTCTCATACATTGACACAGAAGTTGGACCGCTGTCTCATACTTTTATATCTAATTTTGACCACTGTCTCACACCTTGATATAGAAGTTGGACCACTGTCTCATACATTGACACAGAAGTTGGACCACTGTCTCATACCTTGACATAGAAATTGGACCACTCTCTCACACCTTGATATAAAAGTAGGACCACTGTCTCATACCTTGATATAGAAGTTGGACCACTGTCTAACACATTCATATATAAGTTGGACCATTGTCTCATATGTTGACATAGAAGTTGGACCATTTTCTCATAATTTGATATAGAAATTGGACCACTGTCTCATACCTTGGTATAGAAATTGGACCACTCTCTCATACATTGATATAGAAGTAGGACCACTGTCTCACACCTTGATATAGAAGTTGGACCACTGTCTCACACATTCATATTATAAGTTGGACCATTGTCTCATACGTTGACATAGAAGTTGGACCACTGTCTGATACCTTGATATAGAAATTGGACCATTGTCTCACACCTTGATATAGAAGGTGGACCACTGTCTCACATTTTGACATAGAAGATGGTCCACTGTCTCATACCTGAGGGAAGAATCAGTGTAGATAGGGTATCGGAAAGTACTCATTCTCACAGAGGATAATAAGTGAATGGAACACATTATCTGCAGATTGTGCAATGCTCGCAGCATGAATATGTTTAAAAACAAAATTGACAAATATCTCAGCAGGGCGGATTACACATAGATGAACAGTTGTTGGACTCTCGCTAGCTTCCTTGTTCACTTGCCATCTGGGCCTTTACCTCGGATGGTAATCTTGTTAAATCATGTTGTCACAATAGCAACATGTTTTTGTGGGCGCAGTCACAACCAAGTGTACACATATCTATGGTCATTGGATAGAAGATGTGCTTTTGAGAGAAATATTATCAAATGGTAGAAGAAACAAAAGGTACAAAGTAGCTTTGGTAAATGAACAAGGCAGATTGAAGATCAGGTCATAGCAAACTGCTGACTCAAAGGAACCAACAGAAACTGAGAAGCCCATTATTTCCAGTCAATTCTAATTTCTTGTTGGAAGATAAGGCCTCAGTCTATCTGGCTGCAGCACAACATACAATAGTGGTACTAATTATCACATTACCAGTGGTGGGCGACCATTACTTAATGCTGCTACATACCTCTTATATCTGCCACCTCCATCTCTCCTCTTAAAGCTTTCACATCGCTTTCTAGATTGGCATAGTCATCACCGAGTCGCTTCTGGAGATCTTCATTAGATGCAATAATGTCCATGATGGCCTGCAAACAATATGCTACTGGATTTTCATGCAGACAACTGGTTACTACAAAGTCAAGCAGGAATGTACATAATACAAACACGTGTATGAATGCATGTGTGTGTGTGTGTGTGTGTGTGCAGTGCTTTTTATGATCGCATTCAATGTTTTTATGATCACATTCAATGTTTTTATGATCACATTCAATGTTTTTTATGATCACGTTCTTTGATTGTTCACATAAACAATGTAGACAAGGCACAATGCAAATTAATTTTCTGCTGCTAACTGTGTAAACCAGGGTTGTACATAAATACAAAGAAATATTGAAACCAATAAATATGTAGACATGACATTCTCATTTCCTCAGTGCATTTACAATAATAATAATAACTAACTAAGTACCATATATCTCTGCATTTGGCTATTCTAAGTCAACATATGTTTCTCAGCTATTTTCCAGTAATATTATACTCACACGTCTGCATGATGGAGGCTCGCTACAATAACATTGTACATCACTCAATGTCCTAAGAATTCTATGTCACGTAACAAGTACCTCTTTGTTTGTAGCTTCCTTGTCTGTGATCATTTCTTTGCACACACTGCATTCAAAATCACGCGTTGCAGCAAGATTGACATCCAGATATGTGGCTTGGATCTGTTACACAACATAACGACTAGTAAATTCATACATCATCCAGCTATTTTGTATGGTGGTCGGGCTCTGAAACTTCTCTTCATAAACTCAACTGAGAGAATACAGCCTCACATGGCAGCTAACATATTCACTCCCTGAATAAGAACTTGACACCTCAGAATACAAAATGTATGTGTGTGTTACTTCAAGTGGCATTTTAGGAAGTGTAACCTGACGATGCTGGTGAGTTATTTACACTTAAG
This sequence comes from Lamellibrachia satsuma, assembly GCA_033239005.1. Taxonomy (NCBI): domain Eukaryota; kingdom Metazoa; phylum Annelida; class Polychaeta; order Sabellida; family Siboglinidae; genus Lamellibrachia; species Lamellibrachia satsuma. The sequence continues at coordinate 2,823,309 of BSQZ01000054.1, forward strand.
AGTCAGACATATAAGCATTAACATGATATTAAATAGTACTGTGTAAATAAATAAATATGTACACATAAGTTACATATTAAACAAGTTGCATAATAAACATATATATATATATATGTTTATAATATATATAATATATAATTAATATTATATATGTTGTTATATAATATATATATATATATATATTATATACATAATAGTATATATATATATATATATATATATATATATATATCAATCATAGAATTTAAAGAAGAAGCCTATTTTGTTTGTACACTGAACTAAAATGCAGTCAAATAAGATGACACTTAATGGTATTATATTATGAAGTAAATTAATTCACTACTACTTAACCATACCACATACAGTTACCTTCTTTATCTCGACGACGGCTCTTTGTGCTGATGCATATTTCGCCAGAGCTGCTTCCTGCAGTAAGTCGACCATTTTGCCAAGGTAGTTTGTCAGGTTGGCTGAGGTCACCTCCAAGTTGCCAGAATGCATTAAGTCATTCCTGATTTTTTTTACCTAAGTACAACAACACATACAATAACAATGCGTAACGTACTAAAGCATGCTTTACAATATTATATTATTAACTGTGCATCTTTCCACAAAAATATTTCAGTGGAATAGTTTGTATGTCAAAAAATATTATATAAGATCATATACATTTTACACATATTTTCAAAAATGTTAATCATATAGTTTAACTTAAAACAATTGTACAAACAGAAAAAAGAAAGTATTTATTTGCATAAATATCAAAAGATCTAGTCTAAATAACACAATAAATTCTGAAGCAGTGGTATGTCGCATAATCACAAGGAACTGGAACTTTACATTACATACTAAACTAGGCACAATTTGTACTCGTTTAATACTTCATATGTAATATTAAACCGTTTATTATGTTAATCGGATGCCCCAGAAACCATGATTTTAACTGGTCAATCTCAACTCACAAAACTCAAACTAATTTAAGTGTGTGCTTGTTGCATGTTTATTGTTTGTGTGATGTTTATTGTTTGTGTTATGTTTATTGTTTGTGTGATGTTTATTGTTTGTGTGATGTTTATTGTTTGTGTTATGTTCATTGTTTGTGTTATTGTAGTGTATTACACACGTTTTATTATTCTTACGAAAAACATGGCAGGCTGCTCACAGCCAGGGAGCGGTCGCTCATCGCCTTGCCACAGGGAGCATGCATAAATGCCCATTGAACACCAATATTCTACACTCCTCCCTTCCAAATGTTACATATCAAGAACATTTAAACAACCTGGTTGAGCTACTCCACATCTACAACATGACAACGCAGTCCCTGGATTCAACGTCCATTATTTAGTCCATTACTAGCAATGACATTTTAGTACAGGATTAACCAGCACCTATGTCCTTAATTAAACTGGACATCGTCTTTCTGCTGTCACAAATCCAGCTTCTCTGGAGACTTCCTGATTCTTGTGGACCTTCTCACAGAATAGTTCACTGCCCTCGGTATCTGCACAAGAATTGCCGGCCTCACGGGATGGTTCACTGCCATCGGTGTCTGCACTGGAATTGGCGGCCTGTCTTCTTCTGCTTCGACTGCTGTTCCTGTTAATTCGTCAACCACTGGTACCTCCACTGCACTAGGTACCATGATGATGTCAGAGGCTCTGATTTGGTCACTATGCCTCTGCCATACAGTACCTTCTTCTACCAGCACCGCGTACGTTCTGGTACCCCTCTTCTCTTGGATGGTACCAGGTACCCACTTTTGATCATTGCGATAGTTTCTTACCGCTACTCTGTCTCCAACTTCAAATGCTCTGTGTTGCCCTCTCCTCTCCTCTATTGACGTGGCCTGGTGATTCTCCACAGTCTTTCTGGTGTTGGGTCTTATGACATCTAGTCTTGTTCGCAGTCCTCGCCCCATCAGTAACATTGCCGGGGAATCACCAGTTGTCGCATGTGGAGCGTTTCTGTAGGCAAACAGAAATTGGGCCAGGTGTCGTTTTACTGCACCCGAGTCGCCTCTCGCTGATCTCATGGCCTGTTTGAATGTCTGAACGTAGCATTCCACCTGCCCGTTGGTCGCTGGGTGGTGGGTGCAGAAAATGTGTCTCATGTTGTTTGCTTTCATGAAGTTTAGGGAAACTTCGCTTGTGCATTGACTTCCGTTGTCACTGTGCAAATGTTCTGGTAGACCATACCTTGCAAACACATCTCACAATAGTTCCACGGTTTTCTCTGATGATGCCGAGACTGTCGGTAGTACCTCGGGCCATTTGCTGTGTGCGTCGACCGCTATTAAGAACATCCGTCCCATAAACGGTCCAGCGTAATCTACATGAATACGCTGCCATGGTTTTGCAGGCCATTCCCACAGATGAAGAGGCACAGTAGGAGCTTCAAACTGGACTCTCTGGCATCCTTGACATTTCCTGGCCAGAGACTCTATATCTTTATCTATCCCAGGCCACCAGACATAGCTACGTGCCAGCCCCTTCATTTTCACAACACCGATGTGACCAATGTGTAACTCCTGGAGGATCTGGCTGCGTAACTTCTGTGGCACCAGGACACGTATTCCCCACATGATGCATCCGTGGAATAGCGCTTGGCGAAGAATGGTTCAAGTCCCTCTGGACAGATCGTCGGCCATCCTTGCTGTATCCTCTCAAGAACCTTTGACATGACGGGGTCCTTGCTGGACTCCGTCTTGATGGTCGCTGCCGTGACGGGTAGGGTTTCCACGTGGTCCATGTAGAATATATCCACCACATCAGGAGATGTCTTCCCCGTTTTCAAGGGTAACCTCGAAAGTCCATCTGCATTTGCATGTTTCAAAGAGTTTTATAGACTATATCATAGTCGTGTGCTGCTAGCTGTAGGGCATACTGTTGCATCCGTGCAGCTGTCATTGCTCGAATACTCTTCCCTGGATGAAAGATAGCTGTGAGGGGTTGGTGATCCGTCACCAGCGTGGATCGTCTTCCAAACAGGTACTGGTTGAACTCCCCACACGAGTCCCAGTGCCTCTTTGTCTATCTGGCTGTAATTTCATTCAGTCTTGTTTAAAGTTCGCAAGGCGAACGTGATTGGTTTCTCCAATCCATCTGGCATCTTATGACTGAGTACGGCGCGCAAACCATATGCAGATGCGTCGCACGCTACTCTGATCGGCAAGTCCGGATCATAATGAACGAGAACTTGTTCCAAAGTGATCAGACTCTTCGCTTCATCAAACACATGTTCACACTCCTTCGACCACATCCACTGTTGATCCTTCTCTAGCAACTGGTTTAGGGGATGTAACACACTAGCCAAGTTGGGTAAAAACCTGTGGTAGTAATTCACCAGTCCAAGTAATCCTCTTAAACTACTGACATCTTGAAGGTGTGGTGCCTTCTGCATGGCCTCTATCTTGGCCTTTGTTTTGTGCAGACCATCGTGATCAGTCTCATGGCCACAGTACTCAATCCTTTCCATGAAGAACCGGCACTTCTTCGCATTGATCCGCAAGTCCTTCTCTGCCGGCCTCCTTAGGACTGCCTCTAGGTTTTCCAGATGTTCAGCATCAGACTTTCCTGTAACAATGATGTCATCTAGCATCACCTCCACACTAGGGATTCCTTGTAGGGTCTGCTCCATTGCCCTCTGCCATATCGAGGGTGCTGTTTTAATCCCGAACGGCAGCCTATTATACTTAAACAGGCCCTTGTGTGTGTTGATTGTGAGGTATTTCTTTGTGTCCTCTTCGACCTCCATCTGCAGATAAGCATTCTTGAGGTCAATTTTGCTAAATCTCTTGCCTCCGGCCATCTTGGCGAAAATATCTTCGATACCTGGTAACGGATATTTATCTTCCCGGATCACCGGGTTGATTGTCACTTTATAGTCCCCACAGAGACGTACATCCTTTGTTTCTCGCTTTGCCTCCGGTACCACTCCGGATGCCCACTGGCTATACTCGACAGGGGATATGATTCCCTCTTTCTGCAGTCTTTCTAGCTCCTTCTCAAAGTACGGTTTGATCACAAATGGCACGATTCGTGACTTGCAGAACTTTGGTTGAACACTTTCCTCCATGGTGAGCTTTGCTTTCACACCTTTTAATGTCCCTAAGCTTTCCGTGCTTACCAACTTGTACTTGGCCAGCAGCCGCTGAACTTGCTTGTTGGCATCCTTCAGGGAAATATCCTTGCTAGTCCCGTCATATGACTTCAGGGAGTGGATCTCTCCCCAATCGAGCTTGATCTCCCAAAACCAGTCACGACCGAACAGCACTTGTCGACCGCCTTTGATAATGTATAAGCGTCACCTTCTGCTTCTTGTGCTTGACCTGGACACGAAGCTTTCCTTCGGGGACAACCAACTCCCCCATGTAGGTTCGGAGAGTTACTGATGTAGGCTGGAGTTCATGTTTCTGGGACATTTCCTTGTACACATGGTGTGGGATTACTGAATATGCCGACCTAGTATTGACCTCCATTTTAAGCGGTTGCCCGGCTACCCGCAGTGTCGTCCAAATCATATCAGTTCTGTTCTTTGGTTTTGTTAGCTGGTGAACCGCATCTAGGGTGTGTAACCCATCGCTCCACTCGTTGTCATCACTACCATTGCTACTGTCACCTTTGGCAGCTGACCTTTTTGCTTTTCTTGTAGTGTTTGTTTTTGTTTTGTTTTGGAAACTGCTATCGAAACAGCGAAGATACACGAGACGGCTAGTCGTGACACCGACGAACTACAAAATAAACACGGAGAGACAGAGAACCGAGAAGAAATTACATATGCTACAGATGTAATGGCCGCGGGCACAGGTCGGACGATTGTTGCTTCAGAGACGAAATCTTCCACGGATGTGGGAAGCCAGGTCACATCAGGGCCGTGTGTCGGTTTGGTGACAAAAATAGTTTCCAGACTTAGGTTTTTGACTTTTACCAGCTTCTTCTGTGTTGACTCCAATCGTAGACCCAAAACAAACTGGTCTCTCAGTGCTGTAGTTAGATTGTCTGCATAACCACAATGCAGCGACAGTCGCCGCAGCTCTGCCATGAACAAGGCGACACTTTCACCCTCGTGTTGATTTCGGCGGCCAAAACGGAAACGCTCCCCCATTTCAGTGGTTTGGGGGTCTAGATAATCCCCCAGTGTTTTTACTAAGTCCGCAAATGACTCAGTTGATGGTTTTGTGGGAGCCATCAGTGTTTTCAGTAGTCCATAGGTGTCGCTCCCCATCACACTTATCAATAGAGCCGCCTTTTTTCGCTCATCTGTGTCGTTCAGATAGAAATACGACTCCAGCCTCTCAACGTACGCCGCCCATGCTTCTTTAGAATGATCAAACTCACCCAAACTGCCAACTGGCGCTGCCATAATGTTTTTTTTCACTTATGGTCTTATCCCATCCTCGTCGCCACTGTAGTGTATTACACACGCTTTATTATTCCAACGAAAACATGGCAGACCACTCACAGCCAGGGAGCGGTCGCTCATCGCCTTGCCACAGGGAGCATGCATAAATACCCATTGAACACCAATATTCTACAGTTATGTTTATTGTTTGTGTTATGTTTATTGTTTGTGTTATGTTTATTGTTTGTGCTATGTTTATTGTTTGTGCTATGTTTATTGTTTGTGTTATGTTTATTGTTTGTGTTATGTTTATTGTTTGTGCTATGTTTATTGTTTGTGTTATGTTTATTGTTTGTGTTATGTTTATAGTTTGTGCTATGTTTACTGCAGATGTTCTATTTCTACTCACCAAAGACAAGTAACATTTATTATGATAACAGGCAATTACATCTTTGTGGCACAAAGAAAACACTAACATTACATCTTTGTGGCACAAAGAAAACACCAGAAGGTTTAAATAATAACTTATCATTTATAAACCTAGACCAGTTAGCTGATTTGTATTAAAAGGTTTACATTATTTTTGGAATCACTTTCAAGACTGCGACCCATTGGCTATTATTATAAATGATAAGTTAAGTATCATTAAATGGCTGCAAGTCTTCACAAAGAGATGGACATTTGTAGCCAAAATAATATACATTTTATAATGCAACGCCATTATGTAAACATTATGTAAACATTACATAAACATTATGTAAACATAAATGCAGATTAAACACAATAGAATGGAAGCAGTAACTTACCAAGTCGACTTTCTTTGGATCCAACAGGCCTGCAAACTTTCGACGGTTAAGAATGAGTTGAAGAAACCCTGCAGTGTCCGTGTCAGCTAGGTCTTGACTTGTTGGGTTCAATCAGCACCCATAAACACTTTGGCCATCTGCCATGGGTGAAGTGGCCACTCCAGGACATCTGTGTTCTTCCAACAGCAATAGCCTGTAGCCACTTCACTCGCAATGCTGCTCAGCCAATTGTTACAAACACCACAGGTGCAGTTAACTTTCCAGGACCTGTCAAATGTGATTTCCTTGAGTGATTTTGGTAAAGGACACACTGTATTTCCATGTTAGACTATCAGAGAGCCGTGGAATATATTGATTTCAGTAGTACAGAAGTCAATCAAGCCTTCACCGCAACACTTAAATCGCTGGCCAGCCTTCACCCAGTTTAGATAGTCTGGCTGACGGAATCTGGCAACAGCACTGGATGCAGTCCACCAGCGCCATATTCTAAGTATGCTGAAAGCTGCACCCATGATGGTCCTGTAAGAGACAAGCATAACTAGTAAGTTGTGCGTGCGTGCGTGTGTGCTGAAATTTACCTGAACTGAACCACTAAATTGAATCCCAAGATTGTCTGCATTCCTGCCCTACGTTCCTACCCTACATTCCTACCCTACAATCCTGCCCTATAATCCTGCCCTACAATCCTACCCTACATTCCTACCCTACAATCCTACCCTACAATCCTACCCTACATTCCTACCCTACAATCCTGCCCTACAATCCTACCCTACAATCCTACCCTACAATCCTACCCTACAATCCTACTCTACAATCCTACCCTACATTCCTACCCTACAATCCTACCCTACAATCCTAACCTACATTCCTACCATACAATCCTACCCTACAATCCTACCCTACATTCCTACCCTACAATCCTGCCCTACAATCCTATAGGATGACTGAACGATGGTTTGTGTCCAGGCCTGCTTTGTGTTCTAGTGCATAGGATGACTGGACGATGGTCTGTGTCCAGGCCTACGTTGTGTTCTAGTGCATAGGATGACTGGACGATGGTCTGTGTCCAGGCCTGCTTTGTGTTCTAGCGCATAGGATTATTGGACGATGGTCTGTATCCAGGCCTACGTTGTGTTCTAGTAGTAATAATAATAATACAGCATTTTAAAAAGCGCTAATTCCCACTATATGGATCAATGCGCAGTACATGGTATAAAATACTATTCACATGGTATAAAATAATATTTAAATATAAACACACATGTGTAAACACTAAATAAATAAATAAAATTATTTAGAAATAAATAAATAAAATAATTTAAAAAACCTTAAAATCTGGTGAGAATCCTAACGCAAAATTAATGTATAGAATTAATTAATGTGTTCTAGCGCATAGGATGACTGGACGATGGTCTGTCTCCAGGCCTGCTTTGTGTTCTAGTGCATAGGATGACTGGACAATGGTCTGTGTCCAGGCCTGCTTTGTGTTCTAGCGAATAGGATGACTGGACGATGGTCTGTGTCCAGGCCTGCTTTGTGTTCTAGTGCATAGGATGACTGGACGATGGTCTGTGTCCAGGCCTGCTTTGTGTGCTAGTGCATAGGATGACTGGACGATGGTCTGTGTCCAGGCCTGCTTTGTGTTCTAGTGCATAGGATGACTGGACGATGGTCTGTGTCCAGGCCTGCTTTGTGTTCTAGCACATAGGATGACTGGACGATGGTCTGTGTCCAGGCCTGCTTTGTGTTCTAGCACATAGGATGACTGGACGATGGTCTGTGTCCAGGCCTGCTTTGTGTTCTAGCGCATAGGATGACTGGACGATGGTCTGTGTCCAGGCCTGCTTTGTGTTCTAGCGCATAGGATGACTGGACGATGGTCTGTGTCCAGGCCTGCTTTGTGTTCTAGTGCATAGGATGACTGGACGATGGTCTGTGTCCAGGCCTGTGTTGGGAATGGCCTTTGCATCTGTCGTGTTTCTTCTGTGTTCCATCTTTGTCAAGATGACGTCTGTCTGGGATGCAATGAGTCAAATGTACATAAACTTGAATTTGAGAAATCGCCGAATATATACCTAGAACGCTGATTTGCTTTTTGTCACCAACTGACATTTTAATGCCTTCTATCGATTAGCAATTATATTAATATTTAAAACTGCTTCCAAACTGGTTTGGACTATCGTTAATCAGGTTAACTGGTGTCCAAATATGTAGTGTATGAATAACTTAAAAGTAACATCCGCAGTCGATTTAATAAATTACTATTTGTTTTCTAAATCATCGAAAGAATTTACACGATTTCCATCTTTTCGCAGATCACATGACAAAGTTACGAAATTTCACCAAGGAAGAAAATCATGATTTTTCAGCATTTCCATTTTCACTTAAGCTAATGCTTTAATAAGGATTAACTAATTTAATAGTTTGTCTGATGATTTCACAAAAAACAAAGTTGCACAAACAAGCTAGCATGTTGCAGTGGATACTATACTTAGGTATGTTTGTTTTTTAATAAATTAATTTGAAATGAGACTAGCAAAAAAATCGATTTGATAAAGCACCTTTAATGCCATTTAGAACTTCTTTAGAAAAGGTATGTAATGTTTCACGCATTAATTCTGTAAAACAAAAGCGATAAATCGAACATGTTCCAGGCGCATTTTCAGAGATATCCCTCAACGAAGGCGGTCATATTTGGTACGTCTGGAATGCCCATCATAATTACCTAGTTTTCATATTTTGTGGCCACGATTAAATTTTCAAATCGGTTCAACAGCGGTTGTGCCAGCCAAATCAACACGCCACTCGAGTTTTTTGTCGAGTTGTGTATCAGCGTACATTGCACGACTGATCCATTTTAAGTCAAATAAACACACAATTCGCAACAAAAGTTTAGCAATGTACGCCTAGCGTTGGCGGCCTTAGCATCCTGTGTTGATAACACATACAAATAGCATGTCCCATCTTAGCAGCTGCCCCATCATTGGCAACCTTCCTCTTTGTCTAACTTCGGATTCTACTACCGGGGACTAAACGGGACTCCTTTTGGTGAACCAGTCGGACGGGCCGCTGACAGTGAATCAAACTTGGTCACGAGGTCAGAGCCACGTTATTGATTGAGCTACTACGCCAGCCATAAAACAAGCCAGCACTCAAGGCCCAAAGACAAAACCTCAACTATCGTCAGCTCAGCGGATAAAGCATATTTTGTTGTCAAACTAAGACATCTAATAATGAGGAACAACTAAACTACACCGATACGTCCGTTATTAGCTTGTCGTGACTGGTGCATGGTGCAATGTGAAACCCAGTTGAAGTTTGTTGACGATGAACACAGTAGTACAATAACGACTGTCGCCGAAACAACGTCGCCACTTAAGCGTGACGTTGTACGCCTCGCGTGACGCCCTGGCGTGTAGCCAGCGCTTGGGTGGCATATCCGCCATGTTATTCCCATAGCTCTGAAATGGACACCACATGAAAAGGAACAGACCACTGGGCAGCTGGAGAAGAACTGTTGAAGAAGAAAAAAAGATGGCTGGGAAGACCTGGATCAAACTTGGCAGGCTCGTCCAAGACCGCGCTGGCTGGAGAAGATGTGTGGGCGCCTTGTGCCCCAGTTGGTACTAGGATTGAGTGACAACCAATTCTCGCATCAACCAGAGGGGATCAGTAGTTATCCATTGTATTCCTTATGTGCACAAAAACATTAAGGATTGAGTTACAACCAATTCTTCCACCGACCAGAGGAGAACACCAGTTCTCCATTTTACTTTTCTTGATATTATAACCTTTATTTTTTTCTGAACTAGTTGAGGTATATTTAGACTGTTAAGGTTAACTCTCACAACAAAGTGCTCCTAGATGTAGCTCAAATTCTGATTCAGCTACTGTGGTGGCTGTTGAGGGAACGCTAGAGCGTAGGAAGGGAATAAGGGGCCTACGGGGAGGAGAACGGTGGGAAGGAATAAAGGTTTCTGATAGTCGAATAACGATTGCGCCAGAATGGCGGCTGACATAGAGAGGGAGAGCTGGACAGGGAGGTAGATACTTAAACAGACATACATATGTTGTACTAACTCTGTTTGTGACAGAGATAGGGTGAGAGGGGAGGATGGGACGGAGTGAGTCAGAGGGAGGCGAGCGAGACAGGGAGGGAGTGAATCGGGGGGGGGGGCGAGCGAGTCAGAGGGAGGAGACCAGTGAGCCAGAGACGGAGTGAGTCTGGGGGAGGAGGCGAGCAAGCGAGGGAGGGAGTGAGTGAGTCAGGAAGATGATGTAAGTGAGCCAGGGAGGAAGTGAGTCAGGGGGAGGAGGCGAGCAAGCCAGGGAGGGAGTGAGTCAGAAAGATGAGGCCAGCGAGCCAGGGAAGGAGTGAGTCTGGGGGAGGAGGCGAGCAAGCCAGGGAGGGAGTGAGTGAGTCAGGAAGATGATGTAAGCGAACCAAGGAATGAGTGAGTCAGGGGGAGAGGGCGAGCGAACCAGGGAGGGAGTGAGTCAGGGGGGAGGTGAGCAAGCCAGGGAGGGAGTGAGTCAGGGAGAGGAGGTGAGCGAGTCAGGGGAGAAGTGAGTCAGGAGGAGGGGGTGAGCGAGCCAGGGAGGGAGTGAGTCGGGGGAGGAGGCGAGCGAGACAGCCAATCATGATACACCGAGTCCATTATATATATATTGGACTCGGTGTATCATGATTGCAACATGACATTTTTAAGATTTGTTAGATGAATAACTAGGTAGAGAATTAAAGGTGACGGTCTTAAAAAGAGTAAACGGCGACACAAGAAGATTATATATGTAGTGAAATGTCAACGGTATGTAACTGTATAGCATCGTATACAATGCTGTCGAAAACAAGAATCTACCAATATATAAAAACATGGTCAAGAAATATTACTGCCCGTGCAGAAAGACTTAATCATTTGTTATTCAAGTGTTTTCAAATGTATTTATTGGGAAGAAAGAAGAAAAGAAAATTTTTTTGTTGCCTATTGGACAGAAACTGTGAATAAAAAATAATCAAATCAAATTTGCGTGCGGTGAAGAGTTGACAAATGTGAATAAAACTTATTCCGCTGATGTGAAATAAAACAACCATACCTTTACATATAAAATAATGTTGACATAATACACCTTGCCAATACCACCACGCCACCTGGTGGACTATAACGGAACGCAAAGATTCGGGTAAATCCGACGACGTTACAGTGTTTAACACAGGCAAGTGCTTGTTCTATGACATTATTTGTAAGCATATATTTATCGCGTGTAGTGACTGTTAACATCACTGAGAGATAATATGCAAATAGTTTAACTATTTCACATGAAATTAATGTAGTTGTTGCTGGTTTTACATAAATAAAATATATACGAGCTTTGGCCTTTGCTGATGGTTTTCCTCGCCGGTTGTCACAATCACAGACCACAGTACCCCTTCCTGTTTTTCGTTTGATTTTTGGAGCACCGTCTCAGCAGGTGCTATTTTTATTGGAACAATCTACCAGAGACGGTGCTCCAAAAGGGCACAACCCAAAATGGCATATACGAAAGAAGCAAACTCATGTCAGTTTGTTTATTCTGTTCCATATGTCATGTCACGACACAAGTCATTTAAACCATTTAACAATGAATGTCAGTTTGTTTATTCTGTTCCATATGTCATTAACAATGAATTTCCAGACAGAGGACTTCGCCAGTCTGAATTCGAACAGGTGTGCTCTCTACATAAAAGTTCCATTTGTTATAAATCTATATACACACTGTATCAGGTAAAAATAAACTGTGACTTATTTAAAACACCACTGTTTCTTTTCTGCTGTTTTCTGTGTGTTGCATATTTATGCCACATTCCGCTGTGAGGAGCGGTGAGGCGCGGTGGCGTTGTGGTTAGAACATCGGACTCTCAATCGAGAGAACCCGGTTTAAAATCATATTTTTACCGTTTCTAAGCTTAAAAAACCCGTTCTCTCCACGTTGCCACAGGTTACTCAGTTGTATAAATGAATACCGAGTTGGTGTTGGAATGAACAGGTCTGCCAGGGAATGAAACGTAAAACGCTCTGAACAGTCCAATGGACTATCGTTACAAGCAGGTTTTTCAGGCCTTTCACACGGGCAATTTGCACGTGTGAAAACCCTCCATGCCCGTGTCAAATTCAAAATTAAATTAAAAAAATATTGTGTTGTTACTATATGCACGGTAATGCGCCTGATAAAAGTAAAAACACATACTAACGAGTATTGCCCCGTGTGTTAGTGGTAGGCGTAGTAAGCCACACCCAGGTGCAATATGATTACTTCAGTGTAATTAACTTGTTGGCTCTCTATTTATATTGTAAATTATATTGTAAATTGATGTAGGTGATTACATACCGTTTCAAAACATTTCCGTTCGTTCTTCCGTTATTTATTTCTTACATCTTTCCTTCGTGTTCCAGAGAACACCCCTCTGGATCGCAAAGAACTGGCAGCATAGCGAATGTTGTCAGTGGTCTAGGCACACGTTTAACCCTAGAGCTCTTTCTAGTTGCTTCATGTACCGGACTGTTAGGAACGGTAGTGTTAGGACCCTGTTCAGGTAATGCCTGTTGCTTGTTGTTGCATGGAATATCCATGTGTAGGAGAGAGTCATTATTGTTGTGCTGTGGATGTGGAACATGATTGAATGCGGTTGTTGTACACTTTACGATTCTGGACATGTTCCATTTCCTCCCCCCCTTTTAGTGTAACGCATGTACCGTTGACTTTGACAACCTCCATGGGTTGAGAGAATTTGAGTTGCCCCTTCCCCACGTGTCGCGGATTCTTAACCCTTACGTGATCCCCGATTTTTACATCGATTGACTTGACACCAAGTTTACGGTCGTGATACGTTTTGTAGCGTTGTTGCTTGGTTAAGACTCTCTGTGCGATTTGCTCATGATCCTTAGTCACGTTCGTAAAGTGAGTTATCTGGAGTTTAGTTTTACCACGCCTTCCCCTCATCAGTTCGAACGGAGTTTTACCCGTAAGGCCGTTTTGGTTTGCATGATAAGCCCTTAGTCTATCCCGTGTTGCCTTAACCGGAGTTTTGCCCTCTAACTTGCCCACCTGGATTCCCTCCTTCACGGTACGGTTCATACGTTCTACGAGCCCGTTTGTCTGAGGATGATATAACGATGCACGCAAGTGAGTTATCTATTGCTATCTAGGAAGTCTTTCATTTTGTGAGATACGAGCTGCACACCATTATCTGTCACTAGGGATTCAGGTGTACCTTCTCTAGCAAACACATTGTCCAGGAACTCAATCATCTTATCAGTTGTTACCTCCTTTGCGAATTCCACTTCACACCACTTGGAGCAGTAGTCTACAAGAACCATTACAAACTTGTATTTGGGATCGTCAAACGGTCCCATAATGACCAATGCTAGTTTTTGCCAGACTCCGTCTGGTAACTGCACAGGTTGTAGCGGAGTGGAGTGGCAGGTGTAGACTGTGTCACTTGTTGCGCAGTGCGGGCAGTTCCGAATTGCATCTTCCCCGTGTCGGTCCATAGCTGGCCACCAGTAGTGTTGACGTAGTCGTCTCTTCACGAGCGTCATGCCGAAATGTCCTTCGTGCGCCAGTTGCATCACACATGATTGTAGAGTTTCGGGGATGACAATTCGGTCGCCTCGATGCAGTAGCTCATCGTTGATTGATAGTTCATCAGATACGTCGTAGAGCGCTTGCAGACTAGCAGACAATGTCTTGCGCGCAGGCCATTTTGACGTCATGTACCTCATCGCAAGTTGCATGTCGCCGTCGTCGCGTGTAGCAGTTTTCAGTTCGTTCACAGAGATAGCGCCTCGAGTAGACTCGTCAATTCGCGCGATGCATTCGTCGTTTGTGCTGTCATGGCTGTATTCGTCAAGTTGAGCAGCCACTGGTAGTCTTGATAGACAATCAGCCATGACGTTGTTAACGCCTTGCACGTATGTAACGTTGAAATTGTACTCCAACATCGTTGCTGACCACTTGTTGATGCGATGGCTGGTGCGCTCAGAGGCTGAACCCTTTGTAGTCAGAACGTTCACAAGCGGTTTATGGTCAGTTCGTAGATTGAAGTGTCTGCCCTAGAGGAATGTTCGCAGACGTTTTGTAGCCCAGAAGCAGGCTAGCATTTCTTTCTCGATTACAGAGTACTTATTCTCTGTATCAGATAGAGTTCTCGAGATGAACACGATGATTCTCTCCTGACTATCCGATATCTGGGTGAGTACGGCGCCTAGGCCGTATTTGCTCGCATCTGTCGTCAGCACAGTTTCGACTGCGTCAGAGCAATCGAATCGTGACAACACTTGTCTCGCAGCAATGTCATGCTTAAGTTCATTGAAGATTTGCTCGTGCTGTACCCCCCAGGTGAACGGTACGTCTTTTTTCATCATCTGTCGCATTGGTGCCACTTTAGTTGCAAAGTTTTTGATGAAAAGCCCCAGGAAGGAACGTAGCTGGTCTTTGCTCTCTGGTGCGGGTGCATCTAGAATAGCTCTCACGAGGTTTTCTTTGGGTGTGATCCCTGCAGAGGTGATCGTATGCCCAAGATAGTCAACAGATTTCTGACTGAATCTGCATTTCTCTCTGTTCACGTTTAGACCGTGCAAGCGAAGTTTGGTCAAAACAGTTCTGAGAATACGGTCATGCTCGATCTGGCTGGTTGCGTTGAAAGTAGAGTACGCCCTTGACGTCTTTGAAGATGACGTGCATCATGCTTTGGAACAACGATGATGCTGACGCTAGTCCGTATGGCACGCGTGTAAACCGGTACAGGCCGTCGGGTGTGATGAAAGCCGTAATGTCCTTCGACTCCTCTGTTAGCAGGAGTTGGTTGTACGCGGAACTCAGGTCGATTGTCGTATATATCTCTGCTTTCTTGAGTGTCATTAGCATTTCGTTCATGTTCGGTAGTGGGTGAGTTTCGACGATGATTTTTGAGTTTACGTCGGGTAGGTCGACACACATGTGTATCGTGCCATTGGGCTTTCGTGCCACAACGATTGGTGACACCCACTTTGAAGCTTCGATCTGCTCAATGACGCCATTATTCTGGAGTCGTTTGATTTCGTCCGACAGTGCTGGCTGCACCAACAGAGGTATTTTGCGTACTTTGTGTTGTACCGGTGTTTCTCCGTCTCGCCATTGTATGCGATGTTTGAAGTGTTTAGCTGTACTGTTTGAACACGTCTTCGAATGTGTCAACCACAGACTGCGTAGTTTGTAGGACCGGCTGTAGTTGTGTATGGTCGAGAATGATTTGAAGCTTTGCCTGAGTTGGCCAACCTAAGATTGTTGCGCCATGTCTCGAAACATAAACTCGTTCTTCAGTTGTTCTGCCGTTGTACTGTAGCATTGCGTTAAAGTAGCATCTGATGTTGATCGGTGTACCCCCGTACCCCCGGGTGCAATGCGGCACTTTTGCTTCAATGCCGGGCATTGTGGGTAGTTGGCCTGACGTTGAGCCGAACCACATCTATAACATTTGTTTGTATGTGTGTGTTCGTGTTTTTTTGTATTTGTCGTACGTGCTTACTTTCCGTGCGTAAGTTTTCTTGTGCCTTACTACATTCACGGATTCGGTACTGACGGGGTTAACGCTATTTTGAGCTTCCATACTCCTAGCATCTTTTATTGCAGTTTCTAGCCTCACAGCTACGACACTAGCTTTGTCTAGGTCAATGTTCTCATCAGTCAGTAGTCTTTCACGAATTCTATGATTGTTCATCTTTTCAATGAGTTGGTCCCAGATTGCGTCGTCCAAGAAATCGCCAAAGTCGCATGTTGACGCCAGATGTCGTACAGCTGCTATGTACTCAGTGATCGATTCATACTGCGTCACTGAACTGTTCGCCGTCGATAGCTATCATGTACGTGTCCCATTGACGTTTCCACTCGTGCCACGCACTCGGCGGCGGTCCGGGTTTCTCCAAGGACTTCGCTGGCGGATCGATCAAATTCGCCATGTTCCCGTTTAGTTTGCTTACGTTGCATGCGTAACTTACATATTTGCGTGTAGTCTGATCCCAGCTGTCTCGTCGCCATAAAATGTTGTATCTTGGTGTACGTTGTACGTTGTAATTGCGAAATTACAAGAGACGATGTATAGAACAAGATTGTGAATTTACAATAACGAGCACACAACACATACCTCTTTTAGTAAGAAATACAAGTATATGTGTAACCAAAAGCTCTCATACCGAAAGTTATTGGGACATTTGTTTGTGGGCATTCCAGGTCGTACATCCTATTGTGTATAATAGTTACACAGGCCCCAAGTAGTTGATTCAGTTGAACGTGGAGTGGACATATTGTGCTGTTGGGGATATTACCAGTAATGCGAGGCAGGGGTAAGGAGCTTAGGAACTGTAGGAGGATGGCGATCAACACACAAGTACAGAAGGTGTGTATGGAGGAGGGAGTAGGCTTCGTAGATATATGGTGAAACTTTGTGGGGATGAATTTTTTCATGAGAGATGGGCTTCACCTGACCGGGAAGAGTGCTGCAGTTCTTGTGTGTGAGTTTGTCAGGGTTGTCAACGATGGTACAGGTACCGTAAATTATTTAAACTAGCGCAGGGAAACTTACAGAGAAAACTCAAAGGAGTATATATAAACATCCAAAGAAATTACAGTAATTCTACTGGTCTAAAATACTGTCATGTAGATTGAGTTGATAAATTATTAAGACAAAATTACATTAACATTTGGGCCAAATTTAAGGGAGGGGGCGCTCGTTATACGTATGGAACTACTTATTTATGTTATGATGCGTACGAAGTCAAGCCGACCAACTCCACTGTCGGTAGACATCATGCTTGATTCACGTGTATCCATGCTTTCTATGCTGTAAAATAAACAATAGATGTTTGAAACGTATTGTTAGTAAATTTTCTCCGCATTGGTTTAGTGGTACCCAACCTTACCCAGTTTCGAGGTTCCCTGTCGCCGTTCTCCACAGCGCACGTTCAATGACAACGAAGCTTTTGTTTACACCATCGCGAATAAAACGACATACGAAATGTGATTGTTCTAAAATCGAATGGCAACGACACAGAACATAGTCCCCGACTTCTAACTGAATTTAAGGTGCTTGTAATACATATGAGATGGCACCTTTGCGATATCCACCCTCCTGTAAAATAAATATGATATGGTACCTTTGCTGCACCACCCCACCCCCTGTGTAAAATAAATATGAGATGGCACCTTTGCTGCATCCACCCACCTGTAAAATAAATATGATATGGTACCTTTTGCGATATCCACCACCCCCCTGTAAAATAAATATGAGATGGAACCTTTGCTGCATCCACCCCCTCTAAAATAACTATGAGATGGCACCTTTGCGATATGCATTCCCCTCTAAAATAACTATGAGATGGCACCTTTGCGATATGCATCCCCCTGTAAAATAAATATGAGATGGTACCTTCGCGATATGCATCCCCTCTAAAATAACTATGAGATGGCACCTTTGCGATATGCATCCTCCTGTAAAATAAATATGAGATGGTACCTTCGCGAGATGCATCCCCCTGTGAAATAAATATCAGGTTGTACCTTTGCTGTATCCATCCCCATGTAATCTTACTCAACAGCTGGCGGAGTAGCACAAATACTCGGACAAGGCCGATTCACGAGCGATGCATTTTGCAAAGGTGTCATTTAATATGCACTGGAAGTGAGTCGAAATTCATCAGCACGGCGTGTACTCAAGAGACAGGACGAGCGAACAAACAATATGGTGGCGGTTGGCACATGACAAGTACACGTCAACACGACTGTTATTCGATTACGCAAGTAAGCAGAAATCGAACTTTGAATGCTACAATTATTAAAAGATACTTCAGGTATGCTGGTGGTGCGAGCGAGAAGACCAGCAGGCAGACACCGACAATGCAGGCTTGAATGCCCGGGGAGTACTCCCTATACTGAGGTATACATGTATGTGCCGCGCAAATGCCCCTGTTTTGGGCCATTTTTCTCTCTCTATCCGAAGAAAAAATGTAAATTTTCTCTCTGTGCCCCATTTAAATCTAATAATTCTCTCTTTCACCGAAGAGGAAATTTCCCAATGAAAACGTTCCGCCCGGGCTTACCTTACGCTTATATATATTAGATAAATTGTTCAATAATTCTATCTTGGTGACCCTAAATTTCTTGATTTATCTCCCTCCCTCCTCGCCGCTTCTCGCGGTAATTAGTCATGCTGGTTAACGTGGGAAACAGGTGCAAATTACATTATCTAAGACGGCTGTTTCCAGAACATATCGATCTACCTACATATTTAGGACAATGCAATAGTAAAACAAAGTAACACAGGATAGTGGATGAACACGAAGATCGACATGCATTTTATTATTATGTAACCACATGTCACATAATTAACCATAACATATTATACGTAACCATACATAAAATGCGATCTCCCAATCACACCCAACCCTCGACGCAATAAAGTACTCCGAACAAATCAGAATAGCGGGAAAAACTATATTTTAACTGTCTTGGAATATTATACAACTGCTCCAATTAAAAACAACAAAATGGCTCAAATACCTTGAAAATCCGCAGAACATGGGGTGACCCACTTTCCGCTATAATATGACGGTCACGCTTGAACGCCCAGACTGAAAAAAAAGATAATTACAGATGACATGTCCAACAAAGCATTCGCACCAATATCACTGCATACTATACTATCATTTAATAAATAGATTACTGAAAAATTGTGATCCTTGGCAAAATGTGAGTAGTGTATTAAAAGTGCGCGCGGGATCGATGATAGGACACAGGATCATCAATCGATGGGACCGGGTTAGAGTCTTCCTGCTGCCGTTTCGAAATTTGGGCAATTTCGTTCACCCCACTTTGCCTGTGTCTTTCGAAGATGCACTAAAGCTTTTGGTCCGTTCTACCTGGTGTCTATGCCAGGGGAATTTTGTTTAATGCCGCACATGGCGTAACTGACTGACTAAATCTAGAGAATGACAATTTGAAACCACGATGATTGAGTTGCGACTATAAAAATTACAGCAAGACAAAAATCACGATGTCGGACCCACAGTGATTCGAAGAAATACCCGACAAACCATCAAACATAAATGTAAATAATATACTAATTATGTAGGGGAAGGTTCGGTATTGTGAGCATACTGGCAAAATGGGCCACTTCCTTAACTTAGAAAGGGTACACCATATGTTGCCATCTGGCGATTACTTGCTGAGTTAAAAAGTGTGGCAGACCACGCAGGCACTATTTGCAATGGTAAGACAAGTTAGACAACACAATTTACAAATATGTACCTGAATAACATTTCTCACGATTTCCACAAGTTTAATGAATGAGTATAGATCATAGACGTGTAATCTACATCCAGGTAAGTTGCGTTTTATGATGAGTTCACTGTTCTGTCAGGTTGTGTCATAGGCGATTATATAAGCGTATAGTGTAAATTTCCCACATGGAGGCAAAAGGGAACTGGATTACCTTCTGGGTAATATGAGCCGCAATCCAGGGAATATGTATGTGTGCATATGCGTGTGTGTATGTGTTTGTGTCCATGTTGGGTAATGAGTGTGCGTGCGTGCGTGCGTGCGTGCGTGCGTGCGTGCGCGCGCAATGCCTCCTGTGTGAGTGTATGCGCATGTTGAGTAATGATTCGTGTGTGTTGTCTGTGAGGGTGGGGCGTGCGGGCGTGTGCGTGCGTGATTGTACTCATGTTCAGTAATTACTCTTGTATTGCGTTAGACTATGATTCTGGTAAGTCTATGACCATATTGGGTAATATGATCACTCATGTCCATATTATCCACGGGCCATTCTCATATTTCCAACGGTTGTAATATGAGCCATTTGAAGATAATTTTCTCCTCGTCCCCATTGAAAGAGTAAACAACCTACGGGTGCAATAATGTAAACAACCCACGTGTGCAATAATGTAAACAACCTACGGGTGCAATAATGTAAACAACCCACGTGTGCAATAATGCACTTTCACGTCAACGTTACACTCAGCAAATATCTAGTCACACGGCTCCAGAATGTCAATGTGAAAAACGTGGCTCATTTTACCGAACCTTCCCCTATGCAGAGGAGGGAAGGAGATGCGGTGCATGTCGACCTATTTATGGGTGCCATTCCCCAATTGACCTATGATTATAGGTCAAGACGAGAATCCCTGAACTCGGTCGCGACGTTCGCTAATTAGCCACTGATTCAAACTGTCACCCGACAAACGCCCGACTTTTAACCAGCCGCAATTCCGACGACACAATTGTAGCCACATGTTGGTCTCGCTATGGTGTTCACACGAGCGATTAGTTGACCGATTGGTCCCGCGATGCAGTGCCACGAGACCATCTGGGCAGCTAATGTGTACGGGCCTTAAGCAAGTCAACTTTTTACGAATTACACCGTAGATTGGCATTTCCACGGCGCATTTATTAAAGTTTCTGCTTAATTCTTCTATTGTCTCTACACTTTTCCCCGTCACTGTAGCACACAGGATCTGGCACGGTTCCCTCCAGACAGAATATTGTTCAATGTGTGGGGGTATTTACTTAATTTTGGTGCATTTTCTAAGTGAAATGCGCGTTTGGAGGTATATTTGGATTCGAAATGGGTAGGCCTAAATGTCGCCGCGGTGGCTGTGTGTCGGGGGGGGGGGGGGAGGGGCGTCGGAGATGAAGAAAAAGAAATGCAAGAAGAAGAAATTGCTGTTTGTCGGTAGAATTTGGCTCGAAGACGTAGATTTTGTTAAAATTTAGGAAAAAGGTTGTTCTAAAAGCGGTCCACGCGAAATTGATGGGTTGTGTTCTAGACTTGGGGGGGGGGCGACGTAGACCAGAAGCACAGAGCTTTTATTTATGTAAAAGAAGCCAAAAGGTTTGACCCTCATGGACTGAAGGGACCCCCCCCCGACATAAAAAATCCGTTGCTGTGGGGTTTACCACCGAAAATCACCCATCGAAGGGGGCAAAACGTATATTTATTTATTTATGGGAATGGAGCCAAGGCTAAAATGTGTTAAATGTAGTGTTAAATGTTCCCGTTGGGTTCTCTGGGAATAGCAATTTTGGGCGCTCCTGCCAACAACGCCCAAAGGGTAAGAAAAGGGGCGTTTATTTCATGGAATGACGGGAAGGATAAAAAACTGTCAAATGCTCCCGTTGGGTCTCCTGGGGATGCCATGACCATTGACAGCAATTTTTATTGTGGCATTCCCCCTGCCAGCGACCCCCAAAGGGTGTGAGAAAATAGGGTATTTTTGTTTATGTGAATGACGCCAATTAAGGCTCGGCAGTATGTACATTCACTCTTCATTGCCAAATTATTTATTCATAAGGAAATAACATTAATATCACACTTGTTATTCTAATGAATGCAATATGTGTTGAGTCAAGCAATGAAAACAACATATTATGCACAAAAAACGTGAGTTCGAACAAAACTGCGCCGACGCTACAGCACAGGACAACACCAACGAGTCTACAACGATACCTTGCTCAAAGGCTGGCCAGTGAAACACTTGGTTTCATATAACTTTAAAAAATACGTACGTTCATTATCTATTGTCACATTATAGCTTCATAAAGAAAATGTTATTATTTTCACACTTGTTGTTCAAATTAATGCATATGATGTCTTCCCCATCACTGTCCTCGCTCAACGTCTGACTCATCGTCCGTGTAAGCCGCCCCGAAGCGTTCTCGGGTCTCCTAACTGCCATCCGTAGTCGGTGATTAGTTTGATCGGCCCTCTTTCCAGATCCTTGCACGAAGTGAGCCTTTTTGGTGTGATTGGAAAGCGTCTAGGTACATGAGGCACAGTTAATCTTCTTTATTCTGGCCAATGGTTCCTTCCCACTGCCTCCACTCACGCGCATGAAGGCATCGTACCTTGCCTCGTTGATGTGGTAGTTGTTGGTGCCGTACAACAACCAGACACAAGGAGGTGTCGGCTGGAACGTCGACTTCCTTGGACACAAATGATCGCAAATTCGTAAATCAATGTTTATGCATCTTCCTCCAGCAGCGTGAATGGCTTCACTGCATTTTTCCGAAGAAAGACGATGCACAGTTTACACCCCGAGCATGAAGCCCCATCAGTGTTTCAGTGAACTCTGGCTGCATCTCCTCGAGGATGGCAGCTAGATTCGACACATCAATGTGCCTTCGGTGGTTGCCAGACCTATAGTCCAGGATAATGTTAATCCCTTTTGACCTTCCGAAAAGCCCAAGAAGAATGGCGATGACGTCAGTATGGGTGGACCTCACCAGGAACTGGGGGGGTTGTGGCGGTCACTGCGCCACCTGGCGAACACTAGGAGAGAGTTCGCTACGCTCCTCCATAGGGGCAGGTACGCCTATACTCTCATCAAGTGATTCGTTTTATACCATTATTTTATTGCTGATTAAACGAATAATTTATCGGACTAAATATTGAGTTGTTATAAATTACAGTATTAAAAGAAAACCACTACTATTGAACTGGGACGCGCCGCACGCACGCACGCACGCACGCAAACAATTGATTCATGTGAAGAACCAGTATCTTCTAACTCTAATCCAATATATTGTGAACCGCGTCGATCTTATTTCTCTTTGTGCTGTATGGACACAGTTATTCGTTTTTCTTCCTTCGCTACATGTCTCTGTTTTGCTATGCGCTGTTTGTGTATTTAACAAGTAAACAAATGGTATTGTTTGGCCTACGCGAATAAACACCTTGCGTTATGTTTTACTTAACGAGTACTCCACGAATAAACACCTTGCATTATGTTTTACTTAACGAGTACTCGACGAATAAACACCTTGCATTATGTTTTACTTAACGAGTACTCGACGAATAAACACTTTGCATTATGTTTTACTTAACGAGTACTCGACGAATAAACACCTTGCATTATGTTTTACTTAACGAGTACTCGACGAATAAACACTTTGCATTATGTTTTACTTAACGAGTACTCGACGAATAAACACTTTGCATTATGTTTTACTTAACGAGTACTCGACGAATAAACACTTTGCATTATGTTTTACTTAACGAGTACTCCACGAATAAACACCTTGCATTATGTTTTACTTAACGAGTACTCGACGAATAAACACCTTGCATTATGTTTTACTTAACGAGTACTCCACGAATAAACACCTTGCATTATGTTTTACCTAACGCGTACTCGACGAATAAACACCTTGCATTATGTTTTACTTAACGAGTACTCCACGAATAAACACCTTGCATTATGTTTTACTTAACGAGTACTCGACGAATAAACACTTTGCATTATGTTTTACTTAACGAGTACTCCACGAATAAATGAACATGTACCGTTAGACGCATACCGGGAGTGGATGGGATTCCTCCAAAATTACTAATGGAAACAGTAGATCAAATCAGTATACCACTTGCAAGAGTATTCAACTTGTCATTAAAAGAGGGAGTTGTTCCGTTTGAATGGAAAGAAGCAAACATCATACCATTATTTAAAAAGGGTTCGAGAAATAAGTCAGAGAATTACAGACCAGTGAGTTTAACGTCAGTGATTTGTAAATTATTAGAAAGGTTAATTAAAGACCATATGGTGGACTTCCTCGTTAAGCATAAATTATTAAATTCATCTCAACATGGATTCCTTAAAGCGAGGTCATGCTTAACAAATGTGTTATGTTTTTTGGAAGAAATCACTAAGTGGATAGACGAGGGATCGCCAGTAGATATTATCTACTTAGATTTTCAGAAAGCTTTTGACAAAGTGCCACATCAAAGATTGCTACTTAAATTAAAAGCCCATGGTATCGGGGATAGCATAACTGACTGGATAGAACAATGGCTGACTGACAGAAGACAACGAGTTGTAGTAGATGGCGAAGTTTCAAATTGGAAATCGGTTTTGAGTGGGGTACCTCAAGGATCAGTATTAGGACCTATATTATTCTTAATTTATATCAATGACTTGGACGACAGTATAACAAGTAACGTACTGAAATTTGCGGACGACACAAAACTGTTTAGAAAGGTTAATACTGATGGTGATAAACAACATTTACAAAACGATCTAGACAGATTAGTGAAATGGTCTGAGAAATGGCAGATGCTGTTCAATTTTGGGAAATGTAAATGCCTACATACAGGACATGGGAACTTGAATGTAAACTATAAAATGGGAGCTACTGTTCTTGGTACTACTGTAAAAGAAAAGGACTTAGGAGTTACAATAAGCGCTGATATGAAAGTTTCAGAGCAGTGTGGTATTGCAGCTTCAAAGGGTAATCAAATTCTTGGATTGATTAGAAGAAACATAACATACAAGGGAAAAAGTTAATTATACCTCTTTATAAAGCAATAGTTAGACCTCATTTAGAATACTGTATACAAGCATGGAGACCATATCGTAAGAAGGATATAGATACGCTTGAACGCATACAAAGGAGAGCAACTAAAATGATTCCAGAACTTAGAGACCTTAGTTATGAAGAACGCCTGAAAGAATGTGGTTTAACAACTCTAGAGACAAGGAGGTTAAGAGGAGATCAGATTGAAGTTTTTAAGATATTGAATGGGTATGAAAATATTGATAGAAATATGTTTTTCTCACTCAAGAAGGATAGCAGAACTAGAGGACATGAGGTAAAATTAGCAAAGGATCAATGTAGATTGGACATCAGGAAGCACTCGTTCTCACAGAGGACAGTAAATGAATGGAACAAACTGTCTACAGATTGTGTAACTGCTAGCAGCGTGAATATGTTTAAAAACAAGGTTGACACATATATCAGAAGGGCGGGTTATAAGTAGGTGAACATTGTTGGACTCTCGATAAGCCAATGGCTTCCTTGTCCACTTGCCATCTGGGCCTTTGGCTTGGATGGCAAATCTTGTTAAATCTTGTTAAATCTACTACAACTAAACAACGAGTACAGCTAGGTACGTGTACTCCACGTCTAAACAATTGATATTCCTAAACTAAATAACGGGTACTACTAGAAGTACTGTACGAGTTAACAATTGACACTGCTACTCCAAAACTAAACAATTCGTAGCTGCTAAGTTTGCTCCACCGGTAAACAGCGGGTACTGCATGGTCAAGGTGGGACAAAACCAAATATTAAATGTGGGGGGGGTAACTTGATATTTGTGTCTCTCTGTCTATGACTAACACAGGAGTGGTTTATTTTCAGAATTTTCCTTCTCAAAAGTTAGTGAGTCAACGACACGTTTTCTCCATTTCTCCGCGTAAAATATTACGTTTTCAGTCGGCGACTGACCAACAAATATAATTAAGTGGCAGATACGTCATGTGTTTATTGGGTGAAGAACTACGCAGACCTTCCAAGTTTCCCTATATCTTTTTTATTTATCAAACATCCTTCCGACGTTCCGATTATCAAAACAAATTTCCCGGTTTTGTCGTATTTGACTTTTCAGTTTGTTGTTGGCGCGAATACGTTTATTTACAGACGTTATAATTTAATGAGCTGTGGATGTAGCTAGACTTAATGAAGCTCAAAACCTGAAAATCGCAACACTTGCAAAGTTTTTCGTGGGCGGCCGGATATAGAAACATATAAGATATATTGCGTAATTCTGATAAAAAATATATACGGTAGGTAGCACCACCAACGAAACAAATTGGTTAAACTTCCTTCAAACAATCTGCCGCATGAGACCACATATCTCCCATGACTTGTTTGTGATAATTTGGAAGGTCTGGCAACGTAGCCTAGTACAAAATTATTACGTTTAAACCTACCAAAGATGTGTAGGCCTATGAGTGACACTAATATAACTTTCACACATTGATGGGAAAGCTAATTATTGCCCCGCAGTTAACTTCTACCCAAAATAGTGCTAATTATTCAGAAATACAAAGTACGACATTCATTAATTAGAAATGTACACCATGAATGAGTATTTGCTCATTTAAGGTGAGACACCCCAGATGAAAAGGCACTTTTTAAAAATATTGCTCAAAATATGTTTCCATTGTATTATGATAGCTCTGTATATTTACTATCCACAAAGTTTACTTTTATAAAAATTACATACCTCACATGTTTTTCACATTTGGAAGAAGGACATATCTCAGAAAGTAATTATGCCAACCAAATAACGTTTTTTGTGTTACATTCAGTTTGCTTTTCTGCACATAACTAGCAACATTATAACCACAACCAAACGTTTAAACGTTATACAAGTATATGCTGCCAAAAAATGGGCTTCTCGTAATACATTTCCAATGCTAGCATTTTTCTTATGGCAGTTCTCGTTGCAAATACGTCCTTCCGCATAGGAGTCAGACCACAGTTGAGAATTGCATTGGTGGCCACGTTAACGTTTTGTCTGATTATAAGAAAACGTGACCATAAAAAATTCTTAAAATTGTCCACAGCAACTGCCATCATCTCATTGATATACTGACCAAATTTTATCAAAATCACGTACCTCCAGCTCTTTTAAATCGCCCCGACGTGCGATGCCTATCAATTTTGACAAAAAAAAACATGTATTCATGCGCCCACGTGGCTCATAGCAGAAAAATTCCCATAAATCCCTCCGCCAGTTAAACTCTTTAAAAAATGCACTGTTTCACAGCCAATAGCTTCTACAAACAAACCTGTGAATATTCCTGCTCAAAGGCACTCATGTCACATAATATTAATTTATTAAGTTACCATTTTACAATTTCATACGCCCTACATTCGTGTGAAACAATAAACAGGAAGGTCAACTGTGGTCTTAGCCCAAATAGGGAATTTTTTTGAGAAAGTGTCAAATTTTATATAAAATTGCGGCACAGTGTATATGTAGACACATTATGGAACACTCCTGCTTGTCAAGTCATTATTATTTGTTTGACAGCCAAGTCTAAACAATGCTTTGCCCGTATTATTAGCTGAAAACCAGTCACATAATTTAATTATAGGTCGATTTTGACACTTGATAAATCATAGATAATGTACACTAGATTTACATAGCACTGCGAACCAATAAAGCCTGCTTACTGTCCCTTTGAATATACTAATGAGTTTATTTTTTTAATTAGTATTCATATAATTGCTTGATTTTAAACCAAACATGGCATAACTTTGTAAGAAAATTGGAAATTTTTCACATTTAACAGGATTTAGGGTAAATTCCGATGTGTCAGGTTTGTCAAATTTAATTTTTTATGTTACTGCTTTCATACTTCTAGTTGATAAGATACAAGGCGAACGGCTTGATTTCGATACGCCACCCTATAAGGGTATCACATGACCAGATGCCAGTCGCGGCCAGATTTGAAAATGCTGATCTACGCAGTGCTTCAAGTGGGTGTGACACAACCAAAATACAACTATTCTGTCCACATTTGTTACACAATGTTGCTAATGCACTGGGCCACAACACAAATATCACCAATGACCGCTCTAGTCCAAAATGGCTACCTGTTCCGTCACATACTTGTGTCATACCCCCTAATTTTCGCCAACTTTCCATTTTGGCATCAGATCTGTACCATGATGTTCGTGATTGCTACTGCTGTCTGCCTTTTCCAAGCAAACTGTTCACTTTTCCTATCAACCTGTGCCTATGGGAATGATTATATCTTATGTAAACCACTTCAGAGTTATGGTTAGCTAGAGATGGGGTTAGGTACGGTTAGATTTGCAAAGTACTGCAAACAACATGAAATTGGTATTGATATGTGGTGAATAGACATTTTGGAAAGGCAACAGTTATTGTTGATATTAAGAATTGCTTATTGTAGACTTTCAGCTTACCACAAGCTCTATAATACTATTTTAGCATATGAAAAATAAACAAATTGTATTTATTAGCAATGAAATATCATATTAAACATTAACTTGCGCAATATATCAGCTCGTACACATCAAACGTTATAGTATAAAACTAAAATGTACATTTATTTGACATGTTTTATATTTAGTAGATCGGTTATAGGACACCTCCTAAGGGAGACTGTTAAACAGTTTAAATAGTAGCGGCGTTTAACCAGTAATGATCTTGTTGACTAGATGGAATCAATAACATATTTATATAATAATATAATATTATCCAGTCTGACACCGACAATTGTCTAAGTCAAAATACACACAACATTGGACAGGTTAGCAACCGTTTTTATTTACTTTCAAAAATATGAGCCCTAATTATATTATCAGAATTGCAAATGACAAAAATTATAAGAAATTTGTTATAACAAACTAATAATTTCATCCAAATTACGTGTAATATCCACAATTAGGCTAATAACAACGACCAAAACATAAGTATATCAACATTTTATAACCGTATTTGTGACCCCGACTTCCGTCTATTTGGAGTCAGACCACAGTTGAGAATTGCATTGGTGGCCATGTTAACGTTTTGTCTGATTATAAGAAAACGTGACCATCAAAAATTCTTAAAATTGTCCACAGTAACTGCCATCATCTCATTGATATACTGACCAAATTTTATCAAAATCACATACCTCCAGCTCTTTTAAATCGCCCCGACGTGCGATGCCTATCAATTTTGACAAAAAACCATGTATTCATGCGCCCACGTGGCCCATAACAGAAAAATTCCCATAAATCCCTCCGCCAGTTAAACTCTTTAAAAAATGCACAGTTTCACAACCAATAGCTTCTACAAACAAACCTGTGAATATTCCTGCTCAAAGGCACTCATGTCACATAATATTAATTTATTAAGTTACCATTTTACAATTTCATACGCCCTACATTCGATAATAAACAGGAAGGTCAACTGTGGTCTTACCCCATCGCCACAGCTGTGCGTTTTCTTGTAACCCGACACTTCAATGACTTCCATCCGGCCACAACCCGTCACAACTTCGTGAGCTGCTGCTGACCTCGGCGTAACGGTGGCTCCTCGCACAGCCGTAGACACGAGTTCACAGCAAGGTAACCACTCTTGAATGGTTTCACGGAATACAACCATGTGCATGGTTTAATAATATGTATGCTGTCTATACGTAGTGTTAGTATAATACAAATTAGCAAGATTTTACAACATCTATGTTATTGACCGCGGTAGTACAAGTTCTCACGACTCCTCGTGGTGACGTTATACAGTCCCATAGATCTGAGAATTTGGACAATTTCACAGGCCCGGTCGTTCCTCGGAATTTGAAAAGGAGGTTTGGGCGTCCACAATCAGCCGGTCATTTCTGGGATGATTACATTTTCTGAAAACATTTTACAGTTAAAAAAATTCTCTCAAAAGGGCTGTTCGCTCAAACCCGCGAACCACGCCCCTGAGAACTGGCATGTTAGAATTATTTTACTTCCAGACTGGAGGCAGATAAATAAACTGCCAGTGACTTTGAGATGATATAGGCCTATACCTCCTTTCAAGGCTTTTTTGTTTCTAGCCTTCGTGAACTCACCAGGGAGTATGGCGCCATACCCAACTTTTGACTGTTACCTCCGTTAGATGGCACCAGTTATCGGTTCAATTCATACTCACGTGATTTACTGATGTTATATAATTCACAAAAATTAATGGTACCACAAAATAAAAGAACACGAGAAGTTTACCAAAACAACAGCGTTTTCAATTCCGTCTTGTATCAGTGTGTGATTTGTGTCAATATAATCGGTGTTTAAAGTTGGTTCGAATCCTTCGTATCAGCTGAAAAAAATTACTATTATTTGTTGAGTTAAGATGAGTTTACTGAGAGTCAATTTCATTGGTTACCCAGATTCCGTGTAATTGATCACTTTGTCACAATGAAAAGTAGGGTTGAATCCAGGCTACGGTGTGTGCGACAAATAACGGCGCCACATCGCGGAGCCTCAAGGGGTAAGACCACTGTTGACCTTCCTGTTTATTGTTTCACACGAATGTAGGGCGTATTAAATTGCAATATGTGAATTTAAACAATTCATATGATGTGACATAAGTGCAATAGAGCAGGCATATTCATAGGTTTGTTTGTAGAAGCTATTGGCTGTGAAATGGCGCATTTTTAAGAGATTAACAGGACACGTGGGCGCATGAATACATGGCTATTTGTGTGTGTGTGTGTGCGTGCGTGCGTGCGTGCGTGCGTGCGTGCGTGCGTGCGTGCGCGCGCGCGTGTGTGTGTGTGTTGGACAAATAAAATACAAAAACACGCGTCTAATAGTTTTATACAAAATAAAAGCCGCTCTACAATTAAAGAGTAAGAAAAAACCTTACTATTATGGGATTCAAACCCGTGACCAAAACGTTAGCGTTTTTAATTCCGTTTTATTGTATTGTGTCACTTGTACCAATATAATCGATGTTTAAAGTTGATTCATATGCTGTGTATCAACTGATAACAATTTACTATTGAGTTAGGGTCAGAGTCAATTCCATTGGTTATTTGGTTTCCGCACAACACATCAAATTCGTCACGACGAAAAGCACCTAGTAGTACAGCTGTATAGATTTCAAGCTCTCTATGTGTGCGACAAACGGTGGCGCCACATCACGGAGCCTGGATAATCGAGGCTATGCACACGCGTAATGTTTTAGCTGCGGGTTGGCACTACATGCACGTGTGCTACAACCAGTAATGTAATAATCGACCGGGTAATGTAATAAATTGATTGGTAATGTAATAAATCGACCAGTAATGTAATAATGATGATGATAATCATTATGATGTCGATGATGATGATGTTAATAATGATGATGTAGAAGGTGATGATGAGGGTGATAAACGATTATGCTGATGGTGACAGTTAAGGAGTCATCTTAGTGACGATGATAATGATTATGATGGTAATAATAATGATGGTAACGACGGTGATGATGAGGGTGATAAATGGTTAACAACATGAGGAAGAAGATGAAGACAGTTAAGCGGTCTTAGTGATGACGATGATGACAAAGATGATGACAATGAGGGTGATCATTATTACGATTATGACACACTCATCCTCATCATCCTGATCCTCCTCATCATCGTCATCAACATCCTCAGCTAGTTCTTTTCTTAATGAATATCTGCGCTTTTTAAATGATCCATTTACTTTTTTAGAAGACCCCTTTATTGTATGAGGTGACATTTTAAGATGATCCCTTAGTTTATTGAGAGGATCAGCTAATTTATAATGATGATCGCATGCATGTTTTGTGATCCCATAGCTTTTTCAAGAAGTCCCATTAGTTTGTTTGAGATGATCCCATATTTTTCAGACAATCTAAAGTTTTTAAATGATCCCTTGCACTTTTTGAAATCATCTTTTACTTTTGTAGAATATTAATTTATTTTATTACATGACCCATTAATGTTTTGAGATAATCCATTAAGTTATCGTGACGATCAGCTTATTATTTTTTATAAATTACGCCTTACAGTTCTCTCTAAGATATGATACCGTTGTACCCTCTGTAGTTTGTTTTACAAAAAATCTTAAGTTTGCATTTTGACGACTCGTTATATTTGTATTTTTATATAACCCTTTATTCTTTGACATCATCTCTTAATTTGTTGAGATGATCAGCGGATAGGGCACATGACAGGGTAAGGGGTGACGGAAGGGTCAGGGCTGCGGGTAGGGCACATGGGAGTGACTGTCACTGGTTGGTGCTGAACAGGACTTGGGCAAGCAGCTAAGGTTGGGAGCAGCTAATGATTTCTTGCGGATCGTTTTACTTATAGTTCTTCTGTTGTGAGTACATTTTCAACTTACATACTTCTATGTAGTGCTACTATAAATATATACTTTATTAATTATTACATCTAGAACACATTCGATCTTGCTAATGAGTTATTGAAACGTGTAAACCTTTCACATGATTAGAAGTGAAGTTATGTCACACTGGTCATGCTGTTGATTGAAATTACTCCCTCCCTCCCTCCCTCCCTCCCTCCCTCCCTCCCTCTCAGAAAATAAGCGGCTCAGTCGTTCGGAAATTCCTATGTTAATCATAGGTTTGCGAACGTCGAGTGGGTGTCAGTATGGCTAGCCGTTATAAGGGTGAACATGAGGACGATGATGAGAAGACCGCTTAATTGTCTGTCGTCTTCTTCCTCATCATCATCATAACCATTTATCACCATCATCATCATGGTCGTTATCATCATTATTATTATCATCATCATCATAACCATTATCATCATCGTCATAATCATAATCATTATCATCGTCAATAAGACCCCTTAATTGTCATCATCATCATAATCGTTTATCACACGCATCAACATCTTCTACAGCATCATTATTAACATCATCATCATAATAATAATCATCATCATTTTTATTACATTACCGGTTGATTATTAGATTACTGATAGATTTAGTACATTACCGGTCGATCATTACATTACCGGTCGATTGTTAGATTACCGGTCGATTATTACATTACCGGTGGTAACACACGTGTCAGTAATGCACATAGGTTCTGCAGTTGCATTATGTAGTCATATGCAGTTGTTGTATTTATAATATGTGTACGAAGGTATTGCCATTAACAATGCACTGGCATATGTTGTTTCAAGTTTGGATAAGCGTTTATTTGTTCGGTTTATTTTACATAAAAGGAAAAAAGTACATAGCATTCATACATAACAGTCTTTATTCGTAAACGAGTCTAGCAGCAGCATGAATTGACAAATTTAGATATCTTCCCATTACCATTTAGATATCTTCCCATTGCTCTGCTGGAACGATGCGCACCGATATACTATAGAGCGTACACGTAACATAACAATAACCAACTAGTTATAATAGTGGGCTTAATTAATGCAGCTTAAAGGCAGGCCTTAATAGAAGACATGCACTGATCAGGAAGCACAGCACAAACGTATTTCTACAGGCTGAATTTCTATGCATTACTTTTTTGTCAGCGGACGAGAGAATTTCGTCGTGCACATAGGCACGTGCATCCTACGTAATAATTAACTTCCACTGTTCGTTTCACTTCGTTGAATTATCCAAGAACCGAATAAAACGCCGCTGGTTGGGTTGGCTAGTTGCGTTGTACATGCAATGTTAACTGTAAGGCTTCCGATGCGTTTTGCTGTTTGTACTGTGCAACTGTTAACCATTCTTACTAGATAGCTTGTCCGTTGTTTAGCTTTCATTCACATTCCGCGTGAATTGTTCGAGGTATAAGTTTCCCCTCTAATTCGTACTCCCGATCTGAGTGTTGATATTATAATGTACCATGTGATCACCATTAATCACGACTTAACAACTTAACCACCATACTAACGAACTCGATGACGCATGCTTGACATAATTTTAGTTTTGGGTGGTACTTCAGACTTCATATTCTTGAATTCACATACAAGAGTCGGTTGACTGGTGCATCACCTACGGAACACGACGTTGGTGTTCAGCTAAAATATAAGACGAAGTGGTCGGTAGATGGCGCAGCTTGTCACTTCCAGCTGATTTATGTTGTCAGAATAGCCACGAGTTCTGAAAATCAGATGAAAAAATATGCAAGTCTGGAGAAACATAAGAGCCGCGACAAGAATCAGGACTAGGAAATGATTTAAATCCCTAGTTATTACTCCGAACGATTTTCTGTAGTTGCGATATAGTTCACGAGCGTGGGAATCCCAGAATACGTAACGCACGATTACCAGTGCACATGTGAAAGTGGTTTTATAGTGCCAACATCCGCATTACCGTACATCAAAGGAAAAAATGGAACATGGCGTTACTGGTGTGGCAACAATCTCTTTCCCACTTAGGGTGCCTCTGTAGTATAGGGGGCAGTGGATGCGTGCATTATCAAATGGGTGGTGATTGAATAACGTCGGCGATCCGTTGAATTCATGTCAGCTTTTCCATTGACCAAACGAAATAACACTGATGTGGTCGCGACCTCCTGCCCTGTCAAACCTACATAAATGCGTCGGTGCACAGTAATGGCGCGGCCACCATGTGGCAACTCATTGGTTCTAATCTTGCCTGACCGCTCAATGCAAACCCACACAAACAAGTTACGACAATTGGTTGGTTCGCAGCCCACCATTTGGCGCCACTGTTGTAGCGAAGACGCTCAACGGGACCGGCACGTAGACTACATTTAACAGTAGGGAAATAACCCATATGATTCAGGTATAATTATGCATAGTATATTCCTCGTGGTACGTTGCTAGCCTCGAATACGTCATATCTTCAAATACGTAACCATGTTGTAAAAGGTACGTAAAGATATGTTCTTATATAGTGCGGTATCAAGTCCGTGGGACTGTTCATAGCGCATTACACTTCACCCCCCAGGCAGACCTGGGAAGCTTTAAGCCTCGCTGCAGTTACTGCGCGAAGACTATTCGTTCATATATCCACCATTGCCTATAATCAGGGACTCATTTACAGAGCCGAGTGAACCGAAGCCATGTGGGGTGAACGGAAGTGTCAGCAGCAAGACTCAAATGTGGATTTTCTCGGGTGAGAGTCCGACGTTCTAACCACAACGCCACCAGGGTTCACCAGTCGCCATGACTGTTGTGGTTTATCTGCGGTAATGTCTTGCGGGAAATATAGGCGGACGCCGCCCCGCCAAATATTAGCCAACCATAGTAAATATTTAATTATTGTACACGGAGCGGCCTGTTACAACAACGTGATCTCGTTTTGGCACCAAATCGGTTGGCAAGTCACAAACTGGCAAGTCAAGTCTCACGTCTTTGACTTGCAAGTCGAGTCATGTCTCAAGTCAATAACCTCCAGTCCAAGTCAAGTCTCGAGTCATATATCTGAATTCCAAGTCAAGTAGCAAGTCGTGAACATATTTCACTCGAGTCCGACGCTAGTCAGCCTCTGTAATTCGAGTCAAGAAGTCTGCCCAAGCAAACGGCGCTGCCTTACCGTCGTATGAGATGTTGCCGTCTCCCTTGACTTGCGCAAACATATCTTCAACCTCCTCGTCGGTTAACCTGTCGGCACCTTTCGACTTGAGCACTGCCGCCAGTTGCTCTCTGCTGATCGTGCCGTCGTCGCTACCATCGAACACCTTGAAGGCGGCGGCCAGCTCTGTCTTCTCGTCGGCGGGTGTCCGTCCTAGAACCCGCGTCACTTCGCAGAACTGGTCGAAGTCGACGCCACCGTCCGGACTCACTGTGCGAGACAAATGTGAACGCCAAGCAGGCCCTTAGCCAGGTTTAAAACAATCCAATTTACCCGTTATTAATTTTTTACTTACAAGTTATGCAAAAAACAGTTACACGCGTATGATAATAATTAATTGGGAGGCACCAAATAAATGTCCGAAATAGATATTTAACGTCGAAATCTATGGAGGAGAAGATTGAACATATTGAGATCAGCTCCAACTGAAGCTGAACTCAACCCCAGTTTCTCTAGACCCATCTCGTCTGCTCTGCTACTTCGACTGGCATTTTCAGGATATACCCCTGTTGGTCTACTGCCCAGAAGCCACCACATGTAATGTGTCATTGTGTATTCACCAACTGGTGAATCAGTGGTGACAACCTTGCAATTTGGGTTGTTTACGACATGGGTGTAGAACAACTGGGATAATCCGATCGATAATCTAGGCGCCATCTTGAAATATTTTAACGATCAGTTATACGCCAGTTCAGTTATGTTGTGAAATACCGGCCATGGATTACGATAGGTGCAAACGTTTGAACCGCAATCGAAAACTGAATAATGTTCTTTTTTACGGAACGACTTCTGCCGCCGCATGGCGCTATGGTCGCGACTAGCAAAAACAATAATGGGTCAAAATAAAAAGGCCCCTTTTATGACAATGTAAACACCGTTTTACCCCGTTATTGGGAAAATAACAAACAGTTATTGTCCCACAACAATCCTGTTATTTGAAGAAGAAAAAACACGTTATTTGAAAAATAAAAACTCGATTTTCCAAAACCCCGTTGCAATAACGGTCCCTGGCTAAGGGTCTGACACTAGGCATCTCATAGACTGGTTCAGTTGACGTTAAATAGTAACATGAATGAACGTTTCAGTTTCAAAATTGATGGTGTAACATTTTGTGACATAGACAAGTAAGCAGTAGCATTCTCCTTCGATTACTCATAGGAATCACTTCACATCGGAATCATTTCAACAGAGAGGTACATATCCCCGAGAGAAAGACAAACTATTACATGTAACCCAACCAACTGTTTCTTACTCATTTACAAACTTGCTACCTGTGTTAAATAAATACCGCGATCTTTGTTCAGCTAATTTATATCCGCGTTGTTAAAAAAGGTGTATATAATAAAGAACGGACTGTAACGGAAATTAAGATCATTTCTGTGAAGTTTCAAGTTTTCGGTACATTTGGCAGTCATCGTACTGTTAAAGTTGAAGATATCTGCGTTCGAACCGAGGCGCCGGTGTGGAACACGTCCCGAAATAGTTTCTGGTGGACGTGTTTGCTACGGCGTATTAAAGAGGGATTTTATTTGTTGACAGCTTATGTAGATCACACAAAGCTGTGCAAACACACGAGGAAATAGACGGTGCTACAAATATGCATACCATAGGTACGTCTTCAATGAACTGACATTAGCGTTGTTTAGCTACAGACAAAATGGCGGTGCACGTGGCAGCGTAATGGTAGGTACACACCAGCCCGACCCGACCGAATCGGGCCAACTAATCATCTGGAGTCGGCCCAAAAACGGTATGTCTGTTGGTGTGTAATGAGTTCCCGACTCCCAACTCCTGAATGCCGACTCCCGATTCAAAAAATGAATCGGGAGGTTGACCCAACAATAGTTGGGTTGGGTTAGTGTGGAACTAGGAGTTGGTGACCAGGGAGCCCACGAGGGTGCACCACGTGTCACCTGTACACATGTTCACTTTTCACACCAAGGTCAGAACAATGTATCAACAGGTCGGTCTGGTCTGTGTGTAACCCCCCCCCCCCAGTCGGGTGTATAACCGGTTATGTGGGGGGAAGAGGGTAGCACCCGACTGCCTCCAATTTCTCCCAGCTGTCCACGGTTGGTCAGTCGGCCCGGTGTGTACTTAGCATTAGTTGTCGCCTATACATACACTCGCTAGCCTTGTCCGTCAGCTTGGCGATTTCCTCGGGCGTTGGGTTGAGGCACAGCAGACGTATCACCTTCACGACGTCGTCTCTCGCAACCTCACCAGTGGCGTCCTTGTCAACCACGCCAAAGGCCTCTTTGTAATCTACAAACCACACTCACACAAGTACACTTATGCCCGTGACCAGAACTTCCAAAGGGGTCATGTTTAGCTAAAGGTTAACGTTTTTGTACATGGTGGGTATGACTCCACACAGAAAACGTTGATATTTGGTCCAACGGGGACCCATCGACCCCACAGGGCCTGACGCGCATTCACGTGCGCGTGCGTTTGTGTACTTTACAGCGTGTGGTCAAGTGTCACAGTGTAGCGCAAGCACGCACACACGCACGCGCACACACCCGCACACTTCTGTCTGTCTGTGTGTCTCTCTCGCGCTTTCTCGCTTATTCCCCCAAACGACAGACAGACAGAAAGACATACAAAGACAGAGTCTTTTCTTCAACGAGGTTTCTTATGAATTCAAATTCCACTGGACGAACTTCACGTTGCCATGGCACCGTCTATTAAAGACGTTCGTTGACACGTCCCAAACACGGTGCTGGCTGGAGAAAGGCAAACACGGCTTTAAGAGGAACCGCTGCTGTGTAAACATGCTGGTCCGCGTGTGTAGGTCGTGCTGGCGGCCCCACGGTGTTTGATTCATGTTACGTTTGCTTCCGTTGAGAGTAGTCGATGGGATTGATCGCGTATTGGCATGCAATAGATCTATGAGGAATAAACCAAGACAGGCATAACGTATTGCTTAATTATGTGTCTGTCGCGGCACGGAGTGTGTAGCGAGATGGATGTATTGCAGATTATTGAGTGTCTGCTCAGAGTTACACTCAACTGCGTTGTTTTTGGAACAGTTCTTGGTAACCTACATTTCCAATTACTCTTCTGTACTCAAACAAGTGTTCTCAAGCTACTGCGGCTATATTATATTTAACATTATATGTCTGCTACAAGTTAGAGTATACCATTTTGGTTACCGCTAGGAAGTTCTGTGCAATTCTGAACTTTTGATGCAGAGAAATTCAGCTACCAGCCATTGACCATGGCTACCCGGGTGCGAATTCTGTTTTCCCAAACAGTATATACATCGCTCCGCCCACCTTGCACATAGTTACGCCCACTTTGTCAGTCGTCTCGCAAGAACATATCCGCGCATGCGTGACAACCAGCGTGTCCGCTATTGATAAACTGTAATAGTATTTTAGAAGAAATAAAACATTGACAGACATTTATACATTGCTGTAGGAAATAAAAACACTGAAAGAAGTTTATATACTGTTGTAGGAAATATATATATATATATATATATATATATATATATATATATATATATATATATATATATATATATATATATAAAGTATGCATAGTTAGATAATTATTTTTTGCGTTACGAGTTAATTTACATAATCGTTCAACATAATTCAACCGTCCGTAGTAGTGTAGTTGTTAGCGCATTTGACATATATTGGCTAAATAAATGTATGTTATGGTACAATATGTTCATTGTGGAGACAATGCTCTTTTATGGTAAATCGAGGAAAATGAGCATTATATTATGTTACTATATATTATTCATTTCAGAACCAATTTTATTAATTGAGTAAAAATAGCATGTTGTAGATAATGGGTAACTCTCACTAGACACGTCGTCAATGCTACAATATACACTGCCTTACAACAAACCAATATTTATTGCACCATGTATTATCGGAGTTTGTACGAATTAACTGGTACCGTAGAAACTATTATAGTTGATTAGATAGTTGCTATAGAATGGAATAAAAAGGTTTCACTAAAATGCGCCGATTTTTGAAATGCGGCTTGAAATACAGTGTAAAATTTAAGTAACTTAATTTAAGTTGTTGCTGCTGCTGCTGCTGCTGCTGCTGCTGCTGATGATGATGATGATGATGATGATGGTGGTGGTGGTGGTGGTGGTGGTGGTGGTGGTGATGATGATGATGATGGCGATGATGATGATGATGAGGATGATGACAATAACAACAACAATAACAATAAATGAATTGGTATACTAATTGTTGAAAGGTGTGTCTGTCTTGAAAGACGGAGTGGTGTTATACTGTCTGACAGACTGGGGGAGTCTGTTCTTGATACAGGTGCCTCTTTAGAAGGTCTCCCAATGTTCTTAGGCGTGTAGCAACCAACAAACCCGCGGAATTGTATTGTATGAAGCGTACTTGTTGATAGTCCCTGAGGAACTCTAATATGAAGGGTGGTGTCAGTCCGTGGAGTACCTTGAAGGCCTTGATGAGAATCTTGAATGTGATTGATTCCTGATGGACGGGCAGCCAATGCAGATATTTCAGGACTAAATATGTGTTATGGTTCGGATGTAGGAATATTCAAATGTCCTTACCCCAACAGTTGAAGGGAATTAAAAAGGAGAAAATGTGATCCTGAACGTGCAGCAAAATACGGAGAAGTCAACAAGAAGATCAAACAAGATATGAGAAGAGCAAAAGATAACTGGATAGCAGAACCATGCTGTGAAATTTAAGACAGCTTGAGCAAGAACAACAGCAAGAAGGCTTATTAAATAGTGAAAGACCTGACATACATACTACCAAGACAAATCAGGGAAATGCCTGACAGAAGAACAGCAGATACTCAATCTATGGACAGAATACTGCTCAGAACTGTACAGCCGCAACACCAACGGAGACCCAGTAGTACTAAATTGTCCACAGACTACTGAAGAGGACGACTACCCCATTCTTCGTGAGGAGGTGGAGGCTGCAATAAAGTCTCCGAAAAAAGGAAAGTCAGCTGGAATTGATAACATACCAGCAGAACTGGTTCAAGCTGGGGGAGAACAAGATCTGGCAGGCATGAGAATGGCCCACCCCATGGACCCAGTCACTGATCATCACACTTCCCAAGAAAGGCAACCTACAGATGTGCCAAAATTACAGAACAATCAGCCTCATCAGCCACCCGAGCAAAGTCATGTTGAAGATCCTACTCAACAGACTCAAACCCCAGGCAGAAGAGATCATCGCTGAAGAACAAACGGGTTTTCGAGCAGGACGGAGCACCAGTGAACAGATCTTCAACCTTAGAATCCTTTGCGAGAAATACCTTCAACATCAGCAAAGCCTGTATCATGTCTTTATAGATTTCAAGAAGGCCTTTGATAAGGTATGGCATGCGGCCCTATGGGCAACCATGAGGAAGTACAACATTGGCTCCAAGCTTGTTCGAATCATTGAAAACCTATATGACAATGCCACCAGTGCAGTAATCTTCAACAGCAGCATAGGAGACTGGTTTCGAACAACAGTCGGAGTTCGACAAGGATGTCTACTATTACCAACGCTCTTCAACATTTTTCTGGAAAGGATCATGACTAATGCTTTATGAAACCATCACTGTCAGCATTGGAGGCAGGGCAATCACCAACCTTCGTTTTGCTGACGACATCGACGGCTTAGCAGGAGATGAACAAGAACTAGCCAATTTGGTGGAGCGCCTCGAGAAAACATCTACATCATACGGCATGGAGATCAGTGCCGAAAAGACCAAACTGATGACGAACAACACACAAGGCATCAGCACAGAGGTCAAAGTTAATGAACAGAGATTTGAGACAGCAAAAAGCTTCAGGTACTTGGGATCAATTATCACAAATGAGGGTTCCAAACCGGAGATACTTGCTAGGATAAGGCTGATGCGCTCCCTTGTCATGTCCATCTTTCTGTACGCTTCTGAAACATGGACCCTCTCAGAAGATCTACATAAGAGGATACAAGCCTTGGGAATGAGATGCTTTCGGAAGATCTTGCGCATATCATACAAAGACCATGTTACTAACGAAGCTGTCCGCAACAAGATCAAACAAGCCATTGGACCATATGACCACCTTCTTACAACAGTTAAGAAGCGTAAACTGAAGTGGTACGGTCATCTGGCCTTGCAAAGACTATCTTACAAGGTACCGTAAGAGGGGGAGACGAAAAGGTAGCCAGAAGAAGAGGTGGGAAGACAACATCAAAGAGTGGACAGGAATGGAGTTCGTTGACTCCCAGAGGGCTGTCGAGAACAGGGAAACGTGGAGAGAGCTGGTTAGAAAGTCATCATTGGTGCCCCAACGATCCTTACGGGTTATGGGAAAGTGAAGTGAAGTGAAGTGGAGCGCCTGGTCAATCAAACCGTTGTACACAAATCGGTTACAGTCACATTCCTATTCACACGTACTTTTTAGACATTTGCATGTGTTATTTTAACCTGCTAAAGTTGCAACAATATCAAAAATGAGTAAAGATCCAGGCACACATGCTGTCAGCCAGTTGT
This sequence comes from Lamellibrachia satsuma, assembly GCA_033239005.1. NCBI lineage: Eukaryota > Metazoa > Annelida > Polychaeta > Sabellida > Siboglinidae > Lamellibrachia > Lamellibrachia satsuma. The sequence continues at coordinate 2,864,816 of BSQZ01000054.1, forward strand.
CACACGTTATTTATGGCACCCGTTGACACAAGGTAAACTGGTGGTACGCTTATCGTATTTGCTAACACTTGATCTTCCTTGCGATATAGGCCTACTGCCAGTGTCGGAATGGCTGATAGTTTCCCAGAAAACACGACAAAATAAGCACAACGCATTGCAGCAGCCATTTTACAAAATCTATATTTACCAAATCTGCTATAGTTGCGATGCGTGCCAATAAATGATAATTTCCAAGTTGTCCAGGCTAATGAATCAACTGTCAAAATCCCTGTCTAAAGAAAGCAAACATCACGCAAACGTGGCCTCTGTATGAGAATTACTACCAAGTGCATATTGGTGTGAGACAGCGGGCAGGTTTGCCTACGTACCTCGGTCAAGTAGCGATGTGTTTGCCCTAAAACCATCATCTGTAATGTTGCGTGATATCCAAGCTGTAATGCTAAACCGTGTTTAGGAAAGCCAAAATGTTAAAGCTATATACTCTGTGTACAGGAAACACAGAATGTTAAAGCTATATACTCTGTGTACAGGAAAGACAGAACGTTAAAGCTACGCTCTGTTTAGGAAAGACTAAAATGTTAAAGTAAGCTATTTTATTCAGGAAAGACTAAAAGTTAGTATGTGTCCAGGAAAGACTAAAGTGTTAAAGATCTACTCTGTGTTGCACTTAAACTGCTTTCCGAAAAGAGACACAATTCAAAGTTTTGTAATCAGGAAAGAAAAATGATAAAGCTATACTGTGTTCAGGAAAGACAAAAAGAACACAAAGATATTAAGGCTATGCTGTCTCATAAACAAAGCTAAAGCTATATATATATATACCGCGTTTAGAAAACACCTTTTAAAATCTATACTCAGAAAAAATAACATACCTTCTGTTGCAAATTAATACTGTAATTAGTTATCAGTGTGTTATTGCTAGATATACAGTATATTAATATTTAAGCACGATGTCGATTGACTGTATCGTGGACGATACCAGCTTAATATTAGATGAATTGATAAGTCACGAGTATGTCGTCATCAGTTATTCTCAGAAGTAGTTATTTATTACAGGCATAAACTAGAATGATGTCCTGACTGCCATGGTTTGTTAATGTATAATGATATGTGCCAATGTGTCCAGTGCAACACTTCCGTCAAGTAGAAAGGCTGAGATCGGGTATCAACAAGATTTAACAAAATTTGCCATCCAAGCCAAAGGCCCAGATGGCAAGTGGACAAGGAAGCCATTGGCTTATCGAGAGTCCAACAATGTTCATCTACTTATAACCCGCCCTCCTGAGATATGTGTCAACCTTGTTTTTAAACATATTCACGCTGCTAGCAGTTACACAATCTGTAGACAATTTGTTCCATTCATTTATTGTCCTCTGTGAGAACGAGTGCTTCCTGATGTCCAATCTACATTGATCCTTTACTAATTTTACCTCATGTCCTCTAGTTCTGCTATCCTTCTTGAGTGAGAAAAACATATTTCTACCAATATTTTCATACCCATTCAATATCTTAAAAACTTCAATCTGATCTCCTCTTAACCTCCTTGTCTTTAGAGTTGTTAAACCACATTCTTTCAGGCGTTCTTCATAACTAAGGTATCTCAGTTCTGGAATCATTTTAGTTGCTCTCCTTTGTATGCGTTCAAGCGTATCTATATCCTTCTTACGATATGGTCTCCATGCTTGTATACAGTATTCTAAATGAGGTCGAACTATTGCTTTATAAAGAAGTATAATTAACTTTTTTCCCTTGTATGTTATGTTGCTTCTAATCAATCCAAGAATTTGATTACCATTTGAAGCTGCAATACCACACTGCTCTGAAATTTTCATATCAGCACTTATTGTAACTCCTAAGTCCTTTTCTTTTACAGTAGTACCCAGAACAGTATCTCCCATTTTATAGTTTACATTCAAGTTCCCATGTCCTGTATGTAGGCATTTACATTTCCCACAATTTAACAATCGACAAAACAACAAGAACGACGTTGTTAGGCGGTTCAAGAATTTCAATAAAGATAGTTTCGGGATGAGGCATTTTAATATGAACATCTTTGTTGTCTTCGTATCGCGAAAAGATTACACTTATATTTGGGTTACCCTCGAGTTACCGATAACATTGCTTTGTTGCTATTAATCGGACATAAACGTAAACATTAAACGGACATATTGACAAATAACGTAACAGACAATTATAGCCGGGCCACGTATTTTCTGTCGTATGTAACACGAGAATGGGGCACATGTAGGCTACATTATCTAAATCACGGTATTACTGAAACAATTCTCGCTAAATTGGGTGTATGAAAATTAAGAACTGCCTATATATAAAAGAACGTCAGCATTGTACGTACTTTTTAGATCTTCTTCTGATAAGTCAGCGCCCTGGAAATAAACAAGGACACGAATTAGCCAGATACTCTGTATCAATGTCGTTTTATGGAGAACATACGCTTAGCTATAGCCACATACAGGTAGGTGTATAATTATCCTAGCTATTGCTAACAGACGACAGGTGGCCTGCCGGCTCAACAGTGACCCACAAGATACACAGTGTAAATGTACAATTGTTTCATATTGCCAACAACTGTTGAAGTTTGGTAATATATTGGAAAGACCGATGCCAATGCAGAAGACGCCTGTAAGTTTCTAAAATGGGAAAATATAAGACAACGCACTCCTGTTTTACACTTTGACCTGGCTTCACAGTTGATTGATTTAGCTTGACAGTGGGTTTTGCTGACATGCCGGCTGTCGGTTGATTAGAGATTTGGCACAGAGATAACGACAGAATCTTCTACGTTTAGTAACATGCCGTCACGCCCGTTGCCCAGTGTACAGTACGGACCACACGGACACATATCAAATATCAAGACACTATTGTATGACAGCAAGATGTAATTGCCCATATTTACTGACTGCTTATGGCGATAATTCGATAATGCGGCGCTGCTTTTGTGTGCGTGCGTGCGTGCGTGACGGGCGCATGCGAGCGCGTGTGCACGCGCGCGTGTGCGTTTGTGTATATAACCTCAATTTTTTTCGAAACGCAAACGCTTCATGGTATGTCGATATGTCCACATTAATAACTGTTTCATAGAAAAGCTGTGACAATGTTTCTGCCATTCACATACATATATCTGAAGAGTGCGTGACAATTGGTTCCAAAGCGATTAGCAGCTAAGTAGAATCATACCCACGATAATTCTTATTCCACGTACAGCCCTGTATCGACATCGTTGTCGCAAAATTTTACAACTGAACTGTTGTGAAAATAACTTAAACAATGAAATAAGTAAGCATAACGTTCTACTGGCTTTCCTTGTGATAACGTGTTTATAAATATACTTATCTTATCTTCGTATCCACAGCTTTATGCTAAGTCGACCTGTCTTGAATACGAAATGTCTTGAAACCTTCGCTGACCATGCTTGTCTGACATCTGTACTGGTTTCTTCATATTAGTTCGCATGTTGGAATTTTTATTTTACAAACATCGCATCGCAGAATTATTTATCATAGTCGGTATGACAGCGGATTCGTTAATCTACATATTAACGCAATGTCTTAACGAATGTCCTAACCCACCGTTAGGGCCGAGTAATTTCACCAAGGGGAAACGAGGGGTGATATAAAATTATCTCGACGTCGCACAGGTGTATAGCGTTTATTTATGGGAACTTAACATTATGGTCATCGTTCAAGGCTGTATACACGGACTTAAAATATGTGAAGCAAACGTAGCAAGCGTGCTTTTTCCGGCTGTCAGAACCATTGTGAGCTAGGGTAGCATTATACTTTTCTCCTTGGATGGAAGCAGTTGTTTCGATGTTGGCTGCTGCCCTAGGTTATGCAACCACACTTCAACGTAGGTGACAGTCGTCGGCAACGCTTGTGTGTTAATACTATCATCCTGCCAACGTTCACAGAGCACGAACATTTCAATACATACGTCTACACCCAGCATGTCCCACCCACATGTTTACTGACGTCAGCACATACCTTGATTGTTACTACTCACCATTGTGAAGAACTCGTATCTTAGCCGGAATAGCTGGCACGTCAGACTACACACACACACAGTTCAATATATATCTCGTGGAATAGCTATTGGCCGTCCGAACACGCAATATATATCACGGCGAACAGGCTATTGTAAATGTTCCCGCTTGATCACGGTCGTCATGGCGTCTGTAAACAAATATTGTCTCCACTTGAGTGACCTTTTCCTGGCGATCCTTTTGCCGCGACGGTGGCTCTAGTATGCGATCGCTCGAGTAACTAAATCAAGCTAACTGCGCATCGTTCTGCGCATCGTAGTCGTAGCATTAAATGAACACACAATTCATCATGTCGATTGAAACGTTCTTTATGCCAGTAATAAACGCAAATCATACTTTTTTTGCAAAAGAACATCAATAAGAAATTGAACGCACTACCTGTGGACAATGTATTTTGTAAATTCGTTACAGAAAACTTAGTTCGGAACGTAGATAGCAAACCCTGATTTTTTTGCCAGACACTTCATTACTGTTTTTCTATGTATATAGAGATGAATACTAAAGTAATATTTCGACCAACTTTTACTGAAATGACATTACTCCTTTTGGGTAAAATTTGGCTTTTGATAACAGTTGTGCTTATTCTGTTACTAACGTAGCTGTTACTATGTCAGATATATCAACATTTTGCACGGGAACACCAAGGTTTTTTAGCTTTTTATGGAGATATATAATACACGAACATCTTGGCCAAGTTTTACTGAAATGGGTGAAATACTTAATATTTTCTAAATTTTGCTAAAATGTGGTTTTACCCGACTTAATAAAATGTATCAAATAATAATATCTACATTTTTTTTATGCGAGTTTGACATATTATGCTTCATATATGCAATATTCTTGCAAGTTTTATATTTTGAATAGTAAATAAATCTCGTGTTATGACTGATAAAGATCAGATTACAGTATTTTGCTTATTTTGCAGGTGACGTAGCTGTTAATGTGTCAGATATTTGCACAGGATCCCCAACTTCTTTTGGGGTATAATTGATTTCAAACAACGTTTAATATTTAAAGTTTAATAATGTTACTTTAGGGTAATCGGCCACCTTAATAGATTGCAACCCAAAGCTGCAAACTCATGATGACATTTGGAAAAAGGAAACAACTGATGCGTCAACAGTGTTATACCTTTCATTGTCTATACCTGGCTTGCCCCTGTTTCTTGTGTATACCTGGCTTGCCCCTGCTTCTTGTGTATACCTGGCATGCCCCTGCTTCTTGTCTATACCTGGCTTGCCCCTGCTTCTTGTCTATACCTGGCTTGTCCCTGCTTCTTGTGTATACCTGGCTTGCCCCTGCTTCTTGTGTATACCTGGCTTGCCCCTGCTTCTTGTCTATACCTGGCTTGCCCCTGCTTCTTGTGTATACCTGGCTTGTCCCTGCTTCTTGTCTATACCTGGCTTGCCCCTGCTTCTTGTGTATACCTGGCTTGCCCCTGCTTCTTGTCTATACCTGGCTTGCCCCTGCTTCTTGTCTATACCTGGCTTGCCCCTGATTCTTATTCAGTCTAGATATATTCTCATTTGCAGTTATAGTAGCTTTGTTGTGGACCCTGAAAACATTACACTCCACAAACATTTCGGGATGAGATAGTGGAACTAAATTCGAAGGTATGAGACAGAAAATTATCACCGTCGACATTTATGTCAACTCTCGTTACGGCCAGTGGGAATCTGGGGTGATGAACAATTAATATGTAAAGCAATCTATTGCAGAAAATATGTCCACAACCAACCTTCTTGGCATTGATCATGTCAAGCCAGAGGACATCGATGCTTACAAACAGAATTACGGAGCACACGATGTGGGGAAAGAGCTAAAAGACGTCGTAGAGTATTACAATAAATGGGTCCAGGATGGAACTTATGAACAGGTATGTAGATCTTCCGTAGACACTGCGAATTATATCATAGTATCGGTTTCCGCTACATTGTGTTTGGAAATAAAGTGAAGTTACCTTGTTTTAATAACTTGTAAGACGCACGGTTTCAACGAACGAAATAAGACGGAAGGAAAACTATTGACGAATTTCTAGCCTTCGCTAATTATTTTGTAAAGTTAATAGCACATTAACACTTTCTTTAGATTTTAAGTATGTGAATGCAACCAAAAGATGGCACAACTGCTAACAGTACGTGCACCCTGTGTTGTATGTACACTGCGTGTGCTGCGTTCGTGGCAATAGTGTGTGATCGGTTTGTATCGTAAAATCATCATATTCTACCATTTTGACCGGCCAAATGAATCTTAGTATTAGTATGTTTATCACGTGACCATGTGAAGGCATAACACCGATAAAATTCGTATATATAATATATATATATATATATATATATATATATATATATATATATATATATATATATATATATATATATATATATATATATATATACACATATATATATATACACATATATATACACATATATATATACACACATATATATATACATATATATATATATATATACATATATATATATATATATATATATGGGAATCAAATTCTTAAATTTGTTACCCTCTAAATAATAACAAGTATTGGTGAAAACTTGTAGAAACTGTATTACTAAAACATAAAACAGAATTCTAATAATACTGAAAATACTAGGTAATACTGGCTTTGTCTTTAGTGTAAGCTTTTAACCTAAAATAGTCACCATTAATAATGCATTAGTGAAACACTGTATACTGTGCAACATAAAATGTAATCAAGATAATATCATAATAATCAAGTTACACAGCATAGGTAACTTGTGCGGAATATCGCGGTGCGAATGGTTTTTGAAGAGGTTCCGCGCACGTGTCCTTAACTGCATGTGTTCAACAACGCCGACCGTAACGGGAGATTTCGTCGCTATAGCCATAGAACGCAACGTTCCTATGAATATATGTAGGATGAATATATGAATATATATAATATATATATATATAGATGTATAAATATACATATATATATATATATATATATATATATATATATATATATATATATATAATATATGTATATATATATATATATATATATGTATATTTATTATATATATATATATATATATATATATATACATATATATATATATATATATATATATATATATATATATATATATATATATATATATATATATATATATATCGAAAAGCTGTAACATTATGTTACGCTATAAAATTATCAGAATGTAATGCTATTAGTGGGGTTGTTTGACGTCAGGCGTCCAATTTGAACTTATCTTGAATGGGTGACTGTAAAGCCGATTTGATTAATTTTATGTGATGTCTTTTTGTATTTTTTACCCGAGATACGTTCGTTTAGGTGCTGTGTCCCGGTCGCTACAACGGCCCCGATATAGCGGCCCGGGTCGTTGAACGTTACTTCGGCGACAGGAAAAACGACACGTACATCATAGACGTGGCTGCCGGAACGGGACTAGTCGGGGAGAAGGTGCGTGCGTGAGTGCGTAAACCACCAAGCGTGGCGTAATGTGTGCTGTCCGAACTTGAAATCATATAAATAACACGTGCCTAGAACGACCTCGTGTGTAACAAACAGTTCGAGTTTACCGTAAAATTTAAAACAAAATTACATAGGCCCTATACAAAATCGGGAACGTGGAACAAATGTAAACATTGTCCAACCTGAAACCAGTAAAGTATGACCAATAGGTATTCTATAACTCTTCTGACTGGGTACTTATAATGTGAAATTGTGTCTACTGACATCAAGTTGGCTGCAGCCTGTATTGTAGGTCGTACAGTTTGATCGGACTTGGACGTTATTGTTATTGCAGTTGCGAGAGGGAGGATTCACAAGGATGGATGCCCTGGAACCGTCTGAAGCCATGTTGGACGTGGCGTCCGCCAAGAATATATACACAAAGTGTATCTACGGCTATCTAAACATGACCAATGTCGAAAGTGGTCAGTGTGGTGGTTACTTGGCCGAATGTGTAAACACCTCAGACATGGGTGCAGCTTATATAGTTATTTAGCCTAAAAACTGTTTCACCTATGCGATATCTCTATTTTTTCTTTAAACACTTTAACACTGTAACATTTAGAGGATCAACTACATTCAGTGAATATCCCTTGATTACAGTGCATTCATTGCGGAAAACTACGATGTTCGTCAATATGTAACCAGGGCAGGGTTCGAAATGACCACTGACTCTTGGGGAGTCCCCCAAAATATTGGTCAACCAACCCCCTGTCTTCTTAAAAATCTTCTTTTCAGGCACTGCACTGACTATTATGGCCTATCTTTATGAAAAGATTTGATAAAATGTGGGACCCCCAAGCGTACATTTGTCTTTCTTTTGGGGGTCCCTCGTGCCTTATGGGGGGTCCTGGACCCCCAGATCCCCTCATTTCGAACACTGAACCAGGGTACAACTTCCAATACGGGCCAGATCTTATGGTTTATCCATAACTCATATGGATGTTTTCAAAGTTGACGCACTTACATAATAGTGTAATAGACACGGCTTATGGTGTTGTGCGGGTTTTTAAATTACGAAATACAGCCCGTATTTGTCAACTGGTAAGCAAGTAACAGATTAATTCAAAATACGTCCGAAGAGCGACTCTCACATATATATTTTAGCTGTGCGCAGTCAGCTGTGCCAAAGTCTCGCGAGATCCAGTAAATATATCCCAATTTGTCGGGTGAACGGACGTAGATAATGATACGAGTTCGTTTCCGAATCTTATGGATTTCTGTTACCAGTCTTAGTGTTAAAGGTGTACTCCACTCAGGGTTGGTACTTGTGTACACTGTGTACAGGGAATGTTAGTTACCACCCACACGAGCGCAGGACATCGGCTTTAAGCACCGGTCTCCAGGACCTGAGACCTAGCAAGTATACACATGTGAATGTTTGTTCATTGCAGATATCTACGATGTGCTGGTTGTCTCCGGCGGCATGGGCGAAGGGCACATTCCGACTGTCGATCTCGCTGAAATGGTTCGCGTCGTTAAACCAGGTACACACCCAATGTGGATATTATGCCCTGAACATTAGCGTCAAAGTCAACGTCAAGTCCGGTAGTACACCATACCAGTGTTAGTATACCATACCAGTGTTAGTGTACCATATCAGTGTTCGTATACCATAAAAGTGTTAGTATATCATACCAGTGTTAGTATATCATACAAATGTTAGTATACCATAAAAGTATTCGAAATATACACCGTCACTCAAATAACATGCAAATGCAGGTGCAGCGTTGCCACCTGACATACTACACAGAGGCAGCGGTCGACCCCATGGAATAACTAATAATAGCTTAAGATTTGAAACAGACACGCACTAACCATTTCCCGTGTGTATTAAGTGACATACCATATTCATTGACTGCCATGATTCGGATACTAAACCATTTTATCACCACTGTTGGAAAATAATTAAAAATGCACATGAATGACTGAACATGATGCTTGTCCAAGTACCATTATGTCAAAATACAGCATTTTTTGTCTGATTATGTTCAATGAAATTGAATTTTGGTGTGATTAAACTGTTCAGTTGTAATAGCAAAGTAATAGTTCAATTAATATTACTTTGCTTTCTATTGCTATTACTATTACTTGAACAATTGTAATCGTTACTATTACATATTACTGTTACCCCATGCCTACTTGCAGGAGGCTGCGTGTGTATCGTCATGCGGGAGGAGTACCTCAGCTACGTCGCCGAGTACGTTGACCGACTCGAGCCGTTCATGCAGCAGTTGGTCGAACAAGGCGCGTGGACTCGGGAAGAAAGAACCGTGGTTCCCAAGTATTCGTTCGGCAAGAACGGCGTCGTATTTGTCTACCGCGTTAATCAGTTGGGGGCGCCACTCATCAGCTCACTCAAGTTTACGCCGTAGTTCGCGCGTTTCTTGTTGGCTTGTACGTGGGATCGCTTTTATCTTAGAATAATGTTATATAGTATAAGCTATATTGATCCCCAAATGTGTTTAATGAACCGCAATCATGCTTAATTTGAATGTTTCGCCCCGAATATTGATCATGTTTCTTCTTCTTACTGTGGCAATGTCGGATAGCTGCTTCAAAAGGAAATCAAGTTCTAGGGCTAATTAGGAGAACTGTCATGTATAAGGAGAAACAGCTAATTGTACCCTTGTACAGAGCAATAGTTAGACCACATTTGGAGTATTGTATACAAACATGGAGGCCGTATTGTAAAAAGGACATAGACAAGCTAGAAAAAATACAACGAAGAGCAACCAAAATTATTCCAGAATTGAGAGACCTTAGTTACAAAAGTCGCTTATTACAATGTGGTTTGACAACACTAGAGACCAGGAGACTAAGAGGAGACCAAATAGAAGTATTTAAAATAGTGAACGGTTATGAGGATGTTGATAGGAATATGTTCTTCAAACTTAAAGAAGGCAGTAGAACAAGAGGACACCAAGCAGCATTAGTTAAGGAGCAGTGTAGGTTAGACATGAGAAAGTACTCTTTCTCACAGAGGGTGATAAATGAATGGAACAAATTGCCAAATGATTGTGTTAATGCTAGTAGTGTTAACATGTTTAAAAATAGAATTGACAGATATTTGATAAGGGCGGGTTACACATAGATGAGAACATTGTTGGACTCTCAATAAGCCATTGGCTTCCTTGTCCACTTGCCACCTGGAACTTGTTGTTTGGGATGGCAATCTTGTTAAATCTACTGCCAAGGACTGCATGGGCCCCTTAAGAGCGTTGTAAGTCCTGCGGCTGTGGCATGTGTCCATTGTCTACATGTCGTCCACACTGCTCGGCGCCTCTCACGCGCCTGGCCGGGAGTCGGTGTGTCAGCAATAGAGACCACCACTCTTTGACTCCACGACAGGTTACACATTTACCCCCCTGTCTGGGATATTTTACTTCTGGCATAGACACCAGCTAGAAGGGACCAACGGCTTTTAGTGTCTCTTCCGAAAGACATGGGCAAAGTGGAGTGAACGAAATTACCCAGGTTTTGAAACGGCAGCAGGTGGTTTTGAACCCCGGTCCCGTCAACCAAAAGTCCGACGCTCTACAACCGCGCCCAACGTTATATCGTTGCATTCCGATATTCCATATACACAAACAGATAACGGTCAAATTACAGTGCGGTTCATTAAAACATATATGTACGGTCAACACGTTAGAATAGATGTAGTGCATTCTACAAGATATATTATTAGCCCACCTCTGGTGAAGATTACTTTCAAACAGAGGTGGTGACCACCAAGGATCAGAGTGTCTTAGAAATAGTCAAACCTTTGTCGACAAACTTATTAAACGGATGTCAAATGTTGGCCACTGGCTCCTGGTCTGTTTTATGTTAAGACTAAAACCAAGTAATACATCTATGTATATTTCCTGCTGTATCAGGACATGGAAGTGGAGACAGTTTGTGAAGACGGCAATGAAACGGGATTAGTGACAAAGAGGGGAGAACAAAAATCGACGACCGGTGTCGGTGCCAGCCTCACTCCAGACTACAGGGTTGAAGAGAACAGCAACAACTAGACACACGTGTATGTTGCTGTACACATGTGTATGTTACTGTACACATGTGTATGTTACTGTACACACATGTATGTTACTGTACACATGTGTATGTTACTGTACACATGAATAGTCCTCTTCAAATCCTTTCAGTTGTTACCAAATATGGCTGTAATTATACATGGTAAACAAAAATTACATTGGTATTTGGCCTTGGAGTTTGGGTCTCATTCCATGCCACTCCCTTAACAACCCCTAGCACTTCAGTCTCCCACTGCGTACCTTAGGACTTGGTGTTTTCAATGTCCCTATGGTAAGCTCATTAAAAAATGCCAATCAGACACTTGGTCGTTTCAAGCAAGTAAATGAGGCGTGGCTCTTGGACTATAATATAGTACATCACAATCGAAGTTTTGTCATTGTAATACTAATCGATAAACTAATCTCAAGAAATCCCGATGCAGTCCAAGATGATATTAGTTAACCTATTCTGCCAGCATTTGTACTTCTGTGGCATTTGCTCGTTAACAGAATTACTTATCACAATTATTTGTTTTCATTTTACACAACATTTATTATACGCATTACATTGTGATGTATGAAGTATGGAATGCCTCTAAAAAAACTATAAAATTATATACACATATTTACATCAGACAACAAATATACAAGCGAATGTGGAATCCAAAAATATTACATGTAATTGAAGAAATAAACTCGAATGAAGTTTCAAAGTAATGTTGCTAAATATAATTAAGAATGTTCCTATACCTCTAGTCCACATTCAATAAAATTAATTAAACATGTTTTGTTTAATTAATGTAAACTTAATTAATTGCATATGTACTGTATTCAGTATGTTTTTTTATATAATTATTATCTGTCAATCTGATTTGCAATAGTGGATCATATATTGTATTATACCTCTATGGGAAATACATGTACACAAATCATTATCTCACTTTATAGCAATGAACCAAAGTAGATATACAACAGTATTTGTTTTTATAACCAATGCTCATGAATAGTTTTCAAATGACACTTTTTCATATGTGCACATTTCTTTGCCCTTTAATGTATATGAATGAATATAAATGATTCTTTAACACAATATTGCAAATCATATACAATATTTGCATGCATTTGGCTGCAGAAGACAGATGTAATAACTAAAGTCCGAAAACAAATCTATTGTGTTTAGCATTGGTTCAAACCACCACCTACACCCTCAATATGTGGTGTGGCACTTCAGATAAAAGGCATATTGCCAATAAAATGACCGCCACCTTTTATAGCAAAGCATAATTACAATACTATAATGAATTCACCAGATGTATATGAACAAATCGTCAGCTTAATATGATTTAACTGACGGTACCCACCATGCTGCATGGTTCTGATATGCAAAATAGTGTCAGGGTGCATCAACACCAGTTTAACTAGTCAGGTGGCGCCACTGGAGCAACAGATTTTTTTTTGCGAAATTTGGTGATGATCAAACAACCACACACCAATAATTAATGCGATCGGTTTTCGGACTTTGTGAACATATGCAACCACAGCTTGGTGTACTTGCAGCAATATCATTCGATCTAAAGTTCACAGCATACAGACAATAACAGCCAAACAACAACTGCCATTATAATCGACAAAAACTATAAAAATAAATTAAGATAAAACGGACGGAATGAACTAAGTCGGTCTTGAATTTCACGAGTAGAATCTATTATCACTGGAAAAAAACAGACATAGAAATAAATTCATGTAATAAACTGTCAGGACACCGTATTTGAATTAATAATAAGGTCAGTAATAATAATAATAAATTCAAACACTTTCGACCATTAAAAGATGGCTTGATTTGGTGATATCCATATTAATAATTTGTGTTGACAACAAAGTGATGCGAAATGACAGAGATTCCTTGCATATCCGTTACTGCTATATTCTGGGCAGGAGCCAATATGTGACACATAAATGCAGAACTCTTCAAATTCGGTATAGTGGAGACTGGATTCAGAGTTTCCTGTTGAGCACGTGTCAATCCAGATACACTGCTACAGGGTGGGAATTGTTGAAATCAATAAATTATTCATGCAATAAATCTGTATTCAACATATCCAGCATACACACACTTTACATACACTAACACAAAAATAGTAAGTTTCTGTTTGCAAATTTCAAAATGCCAGGTAACACAAACCATGTGAACAGAAGGCGGAATCTACATTTTGCCCCACTGATATTACTCCCACTTCACATATTCTGCATCAAGATAACTCCTCCCTGACAAAAATCACCATTTATAAACTGAATACTTGTAAAAAAGGTAAATGTAAAATATGCTTTTCAGAGTTTTTCTAGAGTTAAAAGAAGCCTTGTCCAGCACCCATGCTGACATACTCAGCACCCGTGCCGTCATACTCAGCATCCATGCTGTCATACTCAGCACCCGTGCTGACAACAGAAGCTATAAAATTATGACAAACACATTTGCAGCCACCTAAATGTGCTCTAGCAATTGATTTTCAATGATTCACACTTTCTACATAGCCAGAATCCAAAATAACTTTATGAGGATTATAACGCACACTTCCCTGGTTATTCAGCTTCAAAAAGTAAAAGTTTACAGTGAGATCGAAACAGTTTCTCATGCACTATATGACCCGTGTCCATTATGCTGATGATTACAATTTACTGTATTGTACCTTATCAAAGTGCACACCCAAAAGAAGAAAACATCTAATTAACAAACATTGAAATGCTGTTCCGTTGGATTCTATGTGTGGCATGAGCTCTATGTGTAGATAATTTTACATGAGCATACCAAGCATTAATTTTATACTTTCATGCATTCATTCACTGTGATAACGAGGTCATTAATTAAAGAGTTACTACTGATGGGTGGGTATGAACTTGAATCACTGGTCAGTGGTGGGTTCGTTTGGGACATGGGTAGATCATCTGAATGCAAGACATGTTTTGGGTCTGGAATAACAAAACAATACACATTAGTACTCTCTAAATGCTTAATTTTTTTTGCCAAAAAAATTTACACTGTGGTCTGGACGTCATTCCATTTAGTTACCCTGAATATGGCCAATATTACAGTTATCAAAGCCAATGCTTGGCCCTACCTTCTGTTGGTAGTCTGTCTATCTATCTACGTATTCGCTGTACTGGGTGATCGTCTGAGAGCAACCATACAGAACAGCTGTGAGCTTTGCATCAACATACATACATTATATATGTGCACGAGAAGAGCCAATGTGCATGCACACTCATTGTATTACACAGAAGGTGCTGCGCGGCTGCTGGACAGGAGGCTGGGATGAGTTCTCCTTGCTACTGTAGCTGACTATCTCCGCCTTCACAATGCGTTGTTCTTTCTCGAGATCTGGACGGGTCAGCTTTATGCCAAGTATCTCGGCTGCCACTTTCTGGAAACATATACTCACCTGCAAGAAGAAACAACTGGTTTTGTCATGCATGATAAAACTCATGCATAAGCGAAGCTCTGGCGTATCTTAAAAGGCACACAATCTGATAGTTTCTTATCATAAAGTCATGATACAATATAATATTAACTGTATCTGTTCTAACATTTTGATTCACATGTTTACATATTGCATTTTCTTATTTCAGTTATTTATTACTCCCAATTTTACAATACAATATAAATTACTTCTATTGCGTTAAATACGGAAACGCAAACTCGGCAATGCACCAAAACAAAAGGGGTTTAGCAGTTCATAATCGATAAGCAGTTCCAATACTAAACAGTTGGATTGGTACACTTGGGAGCTATGAAGTTTAAACAGGTGGTTTTTAGTTTATGACAAAATGTTGCTATATTTCCCACAGACTTAACACTAACAGGGAGTGAGTTCCACAGAGTCGGTGCAGCAACTGAAAAAGCTCTAGTTCTGACATTTATCTTAACTGTGAGAACAAAACGTAGATTGGAATTAGATGATCGAAGCTGTCTGGGCAGGAGTGAGCAGTGAATGTGAATATGCTGATTGCTTGGATGAAAGTACTTGACAGGTGACTGTGCAGATCTTGAATGCAATGATCTAAGAAGTGGTACTGAGTGGGGGAAACAACAAGAGCAGGTAACTACCCTTGCCAAACAATTTTGCACACATCAATGTTTCAAGATATCCTTGAGAGCAATACTGTGATGAAGGGAATTGCTATAGTCAAGTCAAAATAAGATATGGAAATACACTTGTTTTGTTAAATGCGTGTATTATTTTAATGTTTGAAGTGACACGGCTCCTCCGAGTGCTATCTATATAACCCAGTTCACCCGTCCACTCTGGTCCGCTTAACAGGCTGTCCCTGCTGAATGGCAAGTTTGACATTTGTAAACACATAATGGTCAAATCAATATGTAAGATTAGATGTAGTTTATGCTATATAACATGGGCTTGCAATAAAAACAATAAGACTTTGTTCCTTTAATACCATGATTTTGGATGTATTATTTACTGTGCCAACAGCTCCACCTATCAGACAGTTTATGAAATACTACTACCGGGTACCCAAACTGGGCCATGGAAAAATGTCAAGGAATCTGTTCTTATCAGCATATACCAAAATTGTTCTCTCTAGACAATAAGGTACCTGTTTAACACCAGTGGTGTCATTTGGTGACTAGTGTAGAACAACTGGAAAGTGGTGCCAGCTGTTTAACACCAGATGGTGACACTTTTTGATTGTTCCACACTAGTCAAATTACAATAATTATCGATCCTGCTGATTAAAAAAGGGGATGTACGCTAATTAGGTCATGTACTCTTAATAGGTCGAATACGGTAATTAGTATATTATTAGTATTTCTTGATTCACCATAGTTATATTTGTAAGTTATGAAATAACAAGCTGCATCTTGGTGGAATGGCTACCTGGGACGGGTATTGTGAGGTAGGGTTACAGCGTCGGATACAAGCTGGTGCACAGAGGAAGGCTGAGGGAAAACTCGGCAGACAGAATCCTGTTTTGTAGCAAAGAGGGTGGACAAAAGGAGGGTGAATGACCTGAGGGAAGAGACTGGGATGCAGCTCAGCCAAATGGGAAGAATAGTCAGAAGCCGGGTGTCTGGTGATGTGGGCAGGTCACTTGGTGGGGATTGAGGATGGCCAACTACCAGAGAGCAGAGGTGATGAAACAGTCAGGCCAACGGAAAAGGGGAAGACCACATGTCAGATGGGAAGACTGCGTTAGGAGGGACGTAAGAAAGGCAGGGAAGACCACATGTCAGATGGGAAGACTGCATTAAGAGGGACGTAAGAAAGGCAGGGAAGACCACATGTCAGATGGGAAGACTGCATTAAGAGGGACGTAAGAAAGGCAGGGAAGACCACATGTCAGATGGGAAGACTGCATTAAGAGGGCCGTAAGAAAGGCAGGGAAGACCACATGTCAGATGGGAAGACTGCGTTAAGAGGGCCTTAAGAAAGGCAGAGGAAGACCACATGTCAGATGGGAAGACTGCGGTAAGAGGGACATAAGAAAGGCAGGGGAAGACCACATGTCAGATGGGAAGACTGCATTAAGAGGGCCGTAAGAAAGACAGGGAAGACCACATGTCAGATGGGAAGACTGCGTTAAGAGGGACATAAGAAAGGCAGGGGAAGACCACATGTCAGATGGGAAGACTGCGTTAAGAGGGACATAAGAAAGACAGGGGAAGACCACATGTCAGATGGGAAGACTGTGTTAAGAGGGCCGTAAGAAAGGCAGGGAAGACCACATGTCAGATGGGAAGACTGCGTTAAGAGGGACATAAGAAAGGCAGGGGAAGACCAAATGTCAGATGGGAAGACTGCGTTAAGAGGGACATAAGAAAGGCAGGGGAAGACCAAATGTCAGATGGGAAGACTGCGTTAAGAGGGACATAAGAAAGGCAGGGGAAGACCACATGTCAGATGGGAAGACTGCGTTAAGAGGGACATAAGAAAGGCAGGGGAAGACCACAAGTCAGATGGGAAGACTGTGTTAAGAAAGGCAGAATAGGGTGAACAGTAGAGAAAAAAGTTGGCAACAGAGATCAGTGGCAAAGATCAAAGGTTAACTTAGTGCAGCACTATAAGAATTAGTCAGCCTCTTTAACGAGGAACATAAAATAGGAAGTTACGTACCGAGTCGCCCGTCTTGGCAGAGACAAAATGCGAGCTCATGCCGTGCTCTTGTGCAAACCGTGTATGTTTCTCCAGTTTGATGGTCCGCATGTGTTCAAGGTCAACTACAAATCAACACCCTACATCATGGGACAAAACATACGTTTTCCTGGAAGAAACAGGTTTTTTCTAGGAGAATCCTAATCTAGTAAGAATCGATATAATGATGTAATATTACTTACTGACCTAAAATAGTATGATCTTCACATATAGACGTATATGAGGAACACAAAAGGTTATGTGCTGATTAACTATCAAGATTAATTTATATCAAGATCCACACGGAAGATTACATGTCATTCCTCAATTAAATGTTATCGCATGTCTCGTCTTGGAAACATTTCACAAAAATTAAACCTTTCTAATATCTACTATGATATGTTATTTAGTTTTGACGCCATCACCAGACAAACTATAAAATTAGTTTTTACTGGATGCGGTGAAAATTTGGTTAAAAAACAGCAAACGTAGTCATACAGCTATTCACACTTTCTCAACTTCACCAGATATAACAATCAAAGTCAATCCTTTCGAATATTTTAACAAATGTGCAGTCTCTTTTATTAAACCGACAGGCAATATTACTACTCTATTCATGCATTACAAATTTGAACATCAAAGAATCTGATTCGTGAAAGGCTAAATGAATTGAGGGGGGGGGAGTTTAAACTAACTTTTGTTTCCTACCAAAGCCATTCGTGATGGGCTAAATGAATTGAGGGGGGGAGTTTAAACTAACTTTTGTTACCCACCAAAGCCATTCGTGATGGGCTAAATGAATTGAGGGGGGGAGTTTAAACAGGGGGGGGAGTTTAAACTTACTTTTGTTACCCACCAAAGCCATTCGTGATGGGCTAAATGAATTGAGGGGGGGAGTTTAAACTAACTTTTGTTTCCTACCAAAGCCATTCGTGATGGGCTAAATGAATTGATGGGGGGAGTTTAAACTAACTTTTGTTTCCTACCAAAGCCATTCGTGATGGGCTAAATGAATTGAGGGGGGGGAGTTTAAACTAACTTTTGTTACCCACCAAAGCCATTCGTGATGGGCTAAATGAATTGAGGGGGGGAGTTTAAACTAACTTTTGTTTCCTACCAAAGCCATTCGTGATGGGCTAAATGAATTGAGGGGGGGGAGTTTAAACTTACTTTTGTTACCCACCAAAGCCATTCGTGATGGGCTAAATGAATTGAGGGGGGGAGTTTAAACTAACTTTTGTTACCCACCAAAGCCATTCGTGATGGGCTAAATGAATTGAGGGGGGGAGTTTAAACTAACTTTTGTTACCCACCAAAGCCATTCGTGATGGGCTAAATGAATTGAGGGGGGGAGTTTAAACTTACTCTTGTTACCCACCAAAGCCATTCGTGATGGGCTAAATGAATTGAGGGGGGAAGTTTAAACTAACTTTTGTTACCCACCAAAGCCATTAGTGATGGGCTAAATGAATTGAGGGGGGGAGTTTAAACTTACTCTTGTTTCCCACCAAAGCCATTAGTGATGGGCTAAATGAATTGAAGAAGGAGTTTAAACTTACTTTTGTTTCCCACCAAAGCCATGTGCGGCAGCTTTCCTTCAACCTCAAATACCTTCTTGATGGCCGTGTACCAGTCATCCAAGTTCTCAAAGCTCGCATAGTTTGTGATGTCATATACCATCAGAATTCCCTAAAGCAAAGTTAAAGGTATTTAATTTCACAGTATTAATTACTCGTGTAAATAATGCTGTGTGTATTTAGACAAATTGCTGTGTTATTTATTTTTATAACAATTAAGGTATATTCCTGGGAAAATCTCTGTCATTGTGTCAACTAGTTGGCCTCACTTGTTATTTTACAGTTATTTCACCAAGGAGATGGACTACAATACATTTTACCATTTGATGGAGATTTGTGAGACATTGTTTTCTTCTATGGCTAGGCTAGTGCAACCGGTGGCCATGGCATTGCATTTGGCTAAACAAAAGTTCCTCATTTGAGCCAATTTAGCCACCAGCATTTTCGTTAAAAAGCTTGCAGAATACATGAGCATTTCTTGTTGTCTTGATGCACGTAACAAATTTGGCTAATGCAATTTGCATTTGGCTAAACAAAATTAGGGGGCTTTAGCCAAATTGGCTAAAGAGTTTACAACATCAGAGCCAGTCCAGTGTGGGTTTTGAGAATTAGACCTCTCGCATGAATGGTGGACATTATAACCATTATAAAAACATGTAGCTGTGTATAAAATAATCTAGTTCTGTCATTCGACGTAACCGTGGACATTGCAGATTCAAACAGACATCTCATACAGAAGATACCATTCTTTACAATGACCACATTTGTTTTATTCACTTTACAATGATATTTAGGTGAAATATACACTATGGCATTGAATCACCCAATGATGATATGATGTTCAAACCAAAGAGGCACTGCTCAAAATTAATGGGAACAAAAAAGTAAGTTAAGCCTGATGTTTCCAAACAACGGGAACAAGCTTTTTCACCAGTAGGCGTAACCCGCTACCAAGCTGGTCCATATTCTCAAAGAAATTGCATTAAACTTAAAGATTTTCCTAGATAATTCTTATGCGAGATTGTGTTGGAATGAGCAGGTCTGCCAGAGGGTGATGTGTGCTTTGAACAGTCCCAAGGTTTATAACAATCACATTTGTCCTTTTCTAACTGAATTTTGATTTGGCCAAACAAAATTATTTAATAGTTCATTTGATGTTTTCATCAAAATTAAATAACACAGAAACGAATTAGCATGTAAATTTTGTTGGCGAAATTGTTCCATTTTTGTGCGAAATAAGTCTGAAACGAAAGTTAAGATACAGCTTTAACAAATTATTTGAAACCTGTGTAACATCTACGTTTTCCTGCAAACCGAAACCTACCTGGCTCCCATAAACATACTTGTCCAGCATCTTCCCACCAAGAGTCTGCCCCCCGATATCCCACACTTGTAATGTCACATGTGTGTCACCTGGAGGGAAGAAAACTTCAGTCAATGTCACCCATGATATATAGCAAGATGTGGACATTACTACTGTTGACATTTTGGCAATGAAGGAGGCCATGCACAATTATGTGTGAATATGTTATACATACATATATGTTGATGAAAAACATGCATATATATGTATGTATGTATGTATGTATGTATATATATATATATCATCTACAACCCCAAGGTTGGGTCATTTCAGTTTATTTTTTTTATTCACCCAGCTATTACCCTCTGTATGAACAATCAAATTACCCTTTGTAGTTATTTAATTTTATGTACAACTATCTGCAACATTATGTGAACAATTATGTACAACTGCTGACACTGTCATGCGTCTTTTCTTCGATTATTTGAAGTTACTTAATACAAAGCCAAGGCTTTGCTAGATGTTAAGTACCATAACGGCCAGTATCGCATCGCAATTTCATGAGGTATTTACTGGTAGCACCAAGTATCAAGACATAAATCTATGGATATTTCAGTGATAAATTTTTTTAATATTGTTATCGGGTCATTCCATGTCATATCAATCATGGAATGGTCAAAAAGACATAAACTTTTGAAATTTCATGAAAACTGGTTGATTTGACACCGAATGACCCTATCGTGACAGTCACTTACGAACTACCAAGTTATCTAGTCCAAACGACGGAAATTTTTTTTAGTTATGACAATCTAACTATAATCGAGCTAGCGTATGTATGTGGTTATGTTAATGCTTTCCTCCTAGACAACTTGCACCTCGAGCGCCAAACTTTCAGGGATTAATCTAAAAATCATGAATGAAACGTAACACCTTTATTTTTTCTAAATACCCTGTATATCAAGGATTCTTAGTGGTTTTTATGGCAAATCAATTGTTCACTACGTAAAACGTTAACTTCCAACAATTGCAGAAACCATGCGAGCGCATTGCAAATATTTCGGTAGATAAACCGTTCAAGAGTACGTAGTGCTATCTGGGAGGTTTATATTACGTAAAAAAAATTCCAACGGCAACATGAATTAGACATAGACACAAGGCAGGAAGATATAGACATTGTTTTTTTAGCTATATTCATAAAAGCGATCACTTTTTTGGCAAACATTGCTATCATGAACTACGAAGTTATCCCGTCCTGTGGATGGGCATTTTTGCTAGTAATTATAATCCTGGGAAACCTGAGCTGAGAGGTGCATCAAAAAAAGGGATTAGGCAATCTCGAAATCAGTATATATACAATGTTAATTTGTAAACATATGGATGTATATTCTTCTTTTTTTTGTGACAGGTTTTCCCTTCCTTCAAGACTTATAAACATGGGAGCTAAGCACAGTTGAAAAGATACCTCTTGAGTTGACAGCAAAATGGTATTATGTTTCCTGCTGAAATAAAACTAACACGTCGTTTACATTATCAGTGCCACCAATGGAAGTTGCTTAATACTACTTTTCAATTGCCCCATGTATGTTGTGAATTGATAATCATATATTGCCAAAAACTTACAAGGTCTAAATTATTATTATTATTGTCGCATCACCCCCATTTTATTAATGGATATGGGCATCATCCCTGTCCCCATTTTATTACGGAATATGGTCATTACCCCACCCCCCATTTTATTATGGGATATGGCCGTCGACCTACCCCCATTTTATTAAGGGATATGGCCATCACCCCCATTCTATTACTGGATATGGCAGATGCCGCCCATTTTTTTCTGTTGCCACCTTCCCCCCACTCTCACAGCTATGTCTTACCTGGCAAAGTTATGTGCTTGAGAAAGAAGTCAAGACCAATCGTCTGTTTGTATTGTTTGCCGAAATGTTCCTGAGAGTACCGTGTGGCGAGAGAAGTCTGTCAGGCATAAATCAACACAAAATTAGTAATATCCCTACTGACCCTACAATAATAATTATAATGACACAGACCTTATATAGCGCCGGATTCCACCAACACAATCATGGCACCTATTCCAATTCTGACCATTAAATCGGCTATACAGTAGGCCCCTACAGTCCATTAAAAATAATTAAATATTCTAAAATCATTATCATATGGCTGTTTACAGGTGAACTATATGCTATTGTCGCGCACCGAATGAGTGATAACAATGGATGTCAGTGTGATTCAAAGCACTATTTGGATACCAAAAATGCCCTAAAAAGAAATACTTTATAACAATAATATCTGCCCTTTGTGCAGAGCCTACTTCAAACAATGTAGTGTGACGGAATTAACATTTTGGGGTAGCTTAAATGAGATAAGAATGACATAATAAGCGCCCAATAGGTAAAGGATTACCCAAAGAATCTATGATCTTATAAAAAATTTTTCTTAAAAACTACAGGTGAATCACAATTCTTTCATATTTGGTACATGCAAACAACATGTACACAATTGATGCTTGATGCGATGCCCCTTTTACAGCTGATCGCAGCTAAACTGGGAGGTAGTACATAATATAGTGAGCTTATAGTTTGAGTTTATAAATTTCCTGTGTGGGATATTTTACTTCCCCTGGCATGGACACCAGACAGAAGGGATCAACGGCTTTTAGTGTCTCTTCCGAAAAACGTGTGGGGTGAATGAAACTGCCCAAGCTTCGAAACGACAGCAAGTGGTTTCAAACATCGGTCCCATCGACCAAAGGCCAGCCGCTCTACCACACGACCACCGCGTCCCACATCTTTAGTTAGAAAGCCAGTAGTGTAGTGTAGTAGTTAGCACATCCCCGAACAAGGCATGGGTATATCTGGTGCAAAATTATTAGTCCATCACAGGTTTTTTCCATTTCCCTGCATGGGATCTTTTACTTCCCCTGACACAGACGCCAGGTAGAAGGGACCAATAGCTTTTAGTGTCTCTTCCAGAAGACACGGACAAAGTGGGGTGAACAAAACTGCCCAAGCTTCAAAACGGCAGCAGGTGGTTTTGATTTGAATCTCGGTCCCTTTGACCGAACGTCTTATGCTCTACCACAGCACCCCACTGAGGACAACATGCACCCTTGCAGTGACTACTGTCAGTGACGTCAGTGTCAGCATATAAAGGTCAGCATGGATGGTGATAATGTTATAAAAAGGCTAACTAATTGAGCTGAATTAAATTAGCTATCAATTCAATTAATCAAGTAAATGACTACACACTGAGCACACGTGTAAAGTGTGAACTCACAGCAGAGCCTTACAAAGTTATATGACGCGTAAAACAAAGTTCAATTGAAGATGCCTTACTGACATTACCATTGGCTCTGCCATTGCCAATGGCATAGCCATCGGGCCTCATTTCAATATCCCTCTATTTTGAGGGATGGGCATGCATGTACCCAGTCATAGACTATGGGCTTACCTTCCCCGACGCACCATCTCCCATGATAACTATCTTCAGTTGCCTGTCGGGATTTTCGTCTTCTGAGTCAGACATTTTATCTAACTAAAATCACTATAATTGTATCGGTTTACGATATTCGCACATAGGCAATCACGCCATTTTTCGCTACATGACAACCGCACAAAACAACCCATAAACAAATATACCCATGCCGCACAAATGTTTTCCTGAGACGTCAATCATTGACAAACTAGCCAAGTTACTGCATCACTCTTAGGTCGTCACATTAATCATAGTACCCTATTACAATATGTCGATTATTGGGTTGAAGCGCATGTAAACATTTTACTCCAAGATTCGTAACAGAGAAGACGGTTCATTCATGGGTAGTTCCGAAATAATCGTCTGGTGGCGCTGCAGTACTCCATTTTGCAACCTTTGTACGTGTGGGAGCGCGCATAACCAATTTAAAGCGTCGAACGGTTTCATTTCAGCTTTAACATCATTATATGCAATAAAACACATATAAATAAAAATATGTTATTTGCATTGTCAATATTTCCTTGTACATGTTGTCAGTGTGCGCACAGCTTATCAGTTAGCTACGAATGTAGAATGCAGATCTGCTCTGCTATGCTTTTATAATTGTTGTTATTGTTGTAGTAGTAGTAGTAGTTGTTATTGTTGTTGTTGTTATTATTATTATTTGTTATTATGATGTGTTGTTATTATTATTATTATTATTTTAAAACCTGTGTACACATATATTTTCGAAAATACTGCACCGCGGTTATTATTATTACTAATGTGTTATTGTATGTTTAGTATTATTATATGCTGTCGTAGGTACAACTCTTCGCAATACATCAAACA
The DNA here is from genome assembly GCA_033239005.1 of Lamellibrachia satsuma. Taxonomy (NCBI): domain Eukaryota; kingdom Metazoa; phylum Annelida; class Polychaeta; order Sabellida; family Siboglinidae; genus Lamellibrachia; species Lamellibrachia satsuma. The sequence goes on from BSQZ01000054.1 coordinate 2,889,737, forward strand.
TTTATTTTCGAATATTTTTAGTTACGAATTTCCGCGGCTAATTTTCGTAAATGTTTGCAAAAGTATGGACAACATTTCTTTAATATAAAGTTGTTTGTGGCTTTGTCCTTATTTTCTCTTATATCTGCGTCCGTATATGGGGCTGACATGTTATAGGCGTGCCCGGGGCCATGGTGATGGTTCGTACATAATCAACATCAACATTACCCCGATTCCCCTTAGGGTGAGGGAATAAAGAAGGAACTTATGTGGATGTTTGAGGTAGGGGAATGCAGTGTTAGTTGAGTCACTGGGTTTTGTTGAACCACCCAACTACAGCAGCGACAGTTAGGCCTACACCCAGTGATTGAACATAACTATTATCATACGATTGACGTATAATAGGAGACATTTGTCACCACGGCCAGAACATGTGAGCTAAAAGTATGTTTTTAACGGGTTTTTTTTTCGAAACGTTTGTGATATATGTATGCTGGTGTGTAGACTATCAACGCACGTGACCATACTTTGTTGTTTGCGCACTTACAAATAGTTTAACTATGCACAGAGAAGAAGATAATTTACATCACTTCGCGCAAGTTAATTAAATAAACTTAATTGTCGAAACGGGGCTAGTTTAGCCACCCAAAGCCCGAGGGAGGGTTAGTTGAGCAGTGGTTAAAGAACGAAGATAAATGTTCTTAATACAAAATACATCAAGGAATTCATTTTTCCGAACAAATTGGGACGTCGGACAAGGCCACGTATTAGCAATAATGTGACACTTCTTGCGATTGGCATATAATTTAGTCTATATTAATTAAGTGTGTCGACTAATTAAGTAAGCGGGTAGACTTATCAGAGACGTGTTATACCCATTGGGCAGATGTGTTGATTGAGTTATTATGAATTTGTTGTACAAGGCCTACGTAAATTACACAAGTAAAGCATTTACGCAACTTATGCTACGCTGTGGCTCAACTTACCCTACACAGTGTTAGTTGAGCCAGCCTACCAACCCTATATGAATCAGCTATATATAATTAATTATCTATGCATGCTAAATATATTATCTTGGTATAAAATGATCTACTAATAATCATAGTTATGTGACTAAAAACAATTTTGACATATGAATACGATGGCACCCTAGATATAAAAAAGAATGAAAAATGGTTCAACTAACGCTGCCTTCCAGTACATATTTGAGAACACATAGTTCCATACCTGCCAGTAGGGATTTGCAATGGTGTGTGCATCTAGGCTCAACATATGCAACATATTTTGACCTTTGTTTACTAAAAGTTTCCTGTTCTGACATAGTAGCTTGCTTGATTGATAATTTGCATTGCTTCCGACGACACTTCAATTTCGGTCGAGGGCAATTGCTGCGTTTCACCGAAAGTCGATTTCATATAACTGCCAGACGCTTATCGGTCGCCCAAAAAACATGTCAGCCCCCAGTATAATTAAGATTTGACTAGAATATCCCACCTTTTGAGCATATTCTGAGAAAACCACTATCATGATATTTTTATTGATGAAATTACCGGGAAAAAATGTACGACTTATCGAGCCGAGCTGTTTTAGCTTTAAGCATTATTATTCCTCGTACTTGCAATCCGGACTTACACACCATTGATTGAATATGTTAATAACATTTACTCATATTTCAGCAATCGTTACAGTTGCATGGTTAAAAGCAGGCGGCTAGCATTCACGCCAGTGCTTTAGGTAGAAAGCTTTTTACCCCAAACAATGTCGTGAATGTCAGCCGCCTGTATGTATCGATTGCTTCGAATAAACATTCAATGATGCAAACAACAGCATATTGAAACAACGTAATTGCATAATTATCAAATTGTCGATGTCGAGTTGGTGGTTAAATGAACACGTCTGCAAGGAGCGCTTTGTGCAGTCTTAGACGGGGATATTGCACGGTATGAGTTACCTTTTACATTTTTTTGTGCACACACATTTTCTTGCAATTCAGTAATGTTCTAGTATCAGCGTCTACACGCACCTTTGTACACCACTCTCATCATCATCGTCATCATCATCGCCATCGGCATTATCGTCGTCCTCATACTCGTCATCATCACTATCAATATAACGCTGATTTTAACATTATAACCCAATCGTTTAGTAATAGATTAACACACTTATTATAATCATATAGCAATTAAGAAATTGTGCGTGCAACATCAGGAAAATACAAACATAATTTCTAGGCCAAGTGGTGAGGAACAAAACAGTAGAACAATACAGTAGAACATTATAGTAGAACATCTAGTGACAACGGGAAAGATTGAGGGGAAAATAAATATAGGTCGGCAAACAATTAAAATCCTTGATGGTCTAGAAGCCTGGCTAGGAAATAACACAATTTAACTATTAAGAGACACGTGCTGTGATCGTGGGAAATAGAGAGTCGCCTATTGCTGCAACAAATGGTGCCGCACACGATAGCGAATCGTCTTGCATCGATCTACGTGCACTGGCTGGCGTTGCATGTATATTGGATCAAAAGGTTATATATGAGAAAAGTCAACAAATCAAGCCGAAATGTGTGCGTGCCCTACGCATGCTCATACAAAGTATTTCTGACCTCATTCTAACATCGATACCCGCGAATTACGTTACGACTACGCGAAGTACGTCACGTCATTGTTGGTCGAACTTTACCGAGAAATTTGAGTGAACCTTTTATCCGAAGACCTTTCGAAATATATAGCATCGACAAGCGAGAGAATGAACAAGCCAATTGAAAAGAAAAAGCCACCACCCCCGTGCAAGTGCGGGTAAGTAGTAACGCAAACAATATTTCCACCACTAACTTTCTCAGTATCGCGGTTATTGTTGTTATTATTGTTATTGTTGTTATTGTACTACATCAAAACACGTGGATCAACCCTCGCCACCAGGGCTTCTGACTACATCAGTACCCCTGGATCAACCCTCGCCACCAGGGCTTCTGACTACACCAGTACCCCTGGATCAACCCTCGCCACCAGGGCTTCTGACTACACCAGTACCCCTGGATCAACCCTCGCCACCAGGGCTTCTGACTACACCAGTACCCCTGGATCAACCCTCGCCACCAGGGCTTCTGACTACACCAGTACCCCTGGATCAATCCTCGCCACCAGGGCTTCTGACTACACCAGTACCCCTGGATCAACCCTCGCCACCAGGGCTTCTGACTACACCAGTACCCCTGGATCAACCCTCGCCACCAGGGCTTCTGACTACACCAGTACCCCTGGATCAACCCTCGCCACCAGGGCTTCTGAGTACATCAGTACCCCTGGATCAACCCTAGCCACCAGGGCTTCTGACTACACCAGTACCCCTGGATCAACCCTCGCCACCAGGGCTTCTGACTACACCAGTACCCCTGGATCAACCCTCGCCACCAGGGCTTCTGACTACACCAGTACCCCTGGATCAACCCTCGCCACCAGGGCTTCTGACTACACCAGTACCCCTGGATCAACCCTCGCCACCAGGGCTTCTGACTACATCAGTACCCCTGGATCAACCCTCGCCACCAGGGCTTCTGACTACACCAGTACCCCTGGATCAACCCTCGCCACCAGGGCTTCTGACTACATCAGTACCCCTGGATCAACCCTCGCCACCAGGCCTTCTGACTACACCAGTACCCATGGATCAACCCTCGCCACCAGGGCTTCTGACCACATCAGTACCCCATGGCAGAGCAACCATCGCCACCAGGGTTTCCGACTACATCAGTAACCCTGGCTTATCAACCCTCGCCACCAGGGTTTCCGACTACATCAGTTCCCCTGGCTTATCAACCCTAGCCACCAGGCCTTCTGACTACATCAGTACCCCATGGCAGATCAACCCTCGCCACCAGGCCTTCTGACTACATCAGTACCCCATGGCAGATCAACCCTCGCCACCAGGCCTTCTGACTACATCAGTACCCCATGGCAGAGCAACCATCGCCACCAGGGTTTCCGACTACATCAGTAACCCTGGCTTATCAACCCTCGCCACCAGGGTTTCCGACTACATCAGTTCCCCTGGCTTATCAACCCTAGCCACCAGGCCTTCTGACTACATCAGTACCCCATGGCAGATCAACCCTCGCCACCAGGCCTTCTGACTACATCAGTACCCCATGGCAGATCAACCCTCGCCACCAGGGCTTCTGACTACATCAGTACCCCATGGCAGATCAACCCTCGCCACCAGGCCTTCTGACTACATCAGTACCCCATGGCAGAGCAACCCTCGCCACCAGGGCTTCTAACTACATCTGTACCCCATGGCAGATCAACCCTCGCCACCAGGCCTTCTGACTACATCAGTACCACATGGCAGATCAACCCTCGCCACCAGGCCTTCTGACTACATCAGTACCCCATGGCAGATCAACCCTCGCCACCAGGCCTTCTGACTACATCAGTACCCCATGGCAGAGCAACCATCGCCACCAGGGCTTCTGACTACATCAGTACCCCGTGGCAGATCAACCCTCGCCACCAGGCCTTCTGACTACATCAGTACCCCATGACTGAGCAACCATCGCCACCAGGGCTTCTGACTACATCAGTACCCCTGGATCAACCCTCGCCACCAGGGCTTCTGACTACACCAGTACCCCTGGATCAACCCTCGCCACCAGGGCTTCTGAGTACATCAGTACCCCTGGATCAACCCTCGCCACCAGGCCTTCTGACTACATCAGTACCCCTGGATCAACCCTCGCCACCAGGGCTTCTGACTACACCAGTACCCCTGGATCAATCCTCGCCACCAGGGCTTCTGACTACACCAGTACCCCTGGATCAACCCTCGCCACCAGGGCTTCTGACTACACCAGTACCCCTGGATCAACCCTCGCCACCAGGGCTTCTGACTACACCAGTACCCCTGGATCAACCCTCGCCACCAGGGCTTCTGACTACACCAGTACCCCTGGATCAACCCTCGCCACCAGGGCTTCTGACTACATCAGTACCCCTGGATCAACCCTCGCCACCAGGGCTTCTGACTACACCAGTACCCCTGGATCAATCCTCGCCACCAGGGCTTCTGACTACACCAGTACCCCTGGATCAACCCTCGCCACCAGGGCTTCTGACTACACCAGTACCCCTGGATCAACCCTCGCCACCAGGGCTTCTGACTACATCAGTACCCCTGGATCAACCCTCGCCACCAGGGCTTCTGACTACACCAGTACCCCTGGATCAACCCTCGCCACCAGGGCTTCTGACTACACCAGTACCCCTGGATCAACCCTCGCCACCAGGGCTTCTGACTACACCAGTACCCCTGGATCAACCCTCGCCACCAGGGCTTCTGACTACACCAGTACCCCTGGATCAACCCTCGCCACCAGGGCTTCTGACTACACCAGTACCCCTGGATCAACCCTCGCCACCAGGGCTTCTGACTACACCAGTACCCCTGGATCAACCCTCGCCACCAGGGCTTCTGACTACACCAGTACCCCTGGATCAACCCTCGCCACCAGGGCTTCTGACTACACCAGTACCCCATGGGATCAACCCTCGCCACCAGGGCTTCTGACTACATCAGTACCCCTGGATCAACCCTCGCCACCAGGCCTTCTGACTACATCAGTACCCCATGGCAGAGCAACCCTCGCCACCAGGGCTTCTGACTACATCAGTACCCCATGGCAGATCAACCCTCGCCACCAGGCCTTCTGACTACATCAGTACCCCATGGCAGATCAACCCTCGCCACCAGGGCTTCTGACTACATCAGTACCCCATGGCAGAGCAACCCTCGCCACCAGGGCTTCTGACTACACCAGTACCCCTGGATCAACCCTCGCCACCAGGGCTTCTGACTACATCAGTACCCCATGGCAGATCAACCCTCGCCACCAGGCCTTCTGACTACATCAGTACCCCATGGCAGAGCAACCCTCGCCACCAGGGCTTCTAACTACATCAGTACCCCATGGCAGATCAACCCTCGCCACCAGGCCTTCTGACTACATCAGTACCCCATGGCAGATCAACCCTCGCCACCAGGGCTTCTGACTACATCAGTACCCCATGGCAGATCAACCCTCGCCACCAGGCCTTCTGACTACATCAGTACCACATATCAGAGCAACCCTCGCCACCAGGGCTTCTGACTACATCAGTACCCCATGGCAGATCAACCCTCGCCACCAGGCCTTCTGACTACATCAGTACACCCTTGGCAGATCAACCCTCGCCACCAGGCCTTCTGACTACATCAGTACCCCATGGCTGATCAACCCTCGCCACCAGGCCTTCTGACTACATCAGTACCCATATGGCAGAGCAACCTCGCCACCAGGGCTTCTGACTACATCAGTACCCCATGGCAGATCAACCCTCGCCACCAGGCCTTCTGACTACATCAGTACCCCATGGCAGATCAACCCTCGCCACCAGGCCTTCTGACTACATCAGTACCCCATGGCAGATCAACCCTCGCCACCAGGCCTTCTGACTACATCAGTACCCCATGGCAGATCAACCCTCGCCACCAGGCCTTCTGACTACATCAGTGCCCATGGCAGATCAACCCTCGCCACCAGGCCTTCTGACTACATCAGTACCCCATGGCAGATCAACCCTCGCCACCAGGCCTTCTGACTACATCAGTACCCCATGGCAGATCAACCCTCGCCACCAGGGCTTCTGACTACATCAGTACCCCATGGCAGATCAACCCTCGCCACCAGGCCTTCTGACTACAGCAGTACCCCATGGCAGATCAACCCTCGCCACCAGGCCTTCTGACTACATCAGTACCACATGGCAGATCAACCCTCGCCACCAGGCCTTCTGACTACATCAGTACCCCATGGCAGATCAACCCTCGCCACCAGGCCTTCTGACTACATCAGTACCCCATGGCAGAGCAACCATCGCCACCAGGACTTCTGAGTACACCAGTACCCCTGGATCAACCCTAGCCACCAGAGCTTCTGACTACACCAGTACCCCTTGATCAACCCTCGCCACCAGGGCTTCTGACTACACCAGTACCCCTGGATCAACCCTCGCCACCAGGGCTTCTGACTACACCAGTACCCCTGGATCAACCCTCGCCACCAGGGCTTCTGACTACACCAGTACCCCTGGATCAACCATCGCCACCAGGGCTTCTGACTACACCAGTACCCCTGGATCAACCCTCGCCACCAGGGCTTCTGACTACACCAGTACCCCTGGATCAACCCTCGCCACCAGGGCTTCTGACTACACCAGTACCCCTGGATCAACCCTCGCCACCAGGGCTTCTGACTACACCAGTACCCCTGGATCAACCCTCGCCACCAGGGCTTCTGACTACACCAGTACCCCTGGATCAACCCTCGCCACCAGGGCTTCTGACTACACCAGTACCCCTGGATCAACCCTCGCCACCAGGGCTTCTGACTACACCAGTACCCCTGGATCAACCCTCGCCACCAGGGCTTCTGACTACACCAGTACCCCTGGATCAACCCTCGCCACCAGGGCTTCTGACTCCACCAGTACCCCTGGATCAACCCTGTCCACCAGGGCTTCTGACTACATCAGTACCCCTGGATCAACCCTCGCCACCAGGGCTTCTGACTACACCAGTACCCCTGGATCAACCCTCGCCACCGGGGCTTCTGACTACACCAGTACAACCCTCGCCACCAGGGCTTCTGACTACACCACTACCCATGGATCAACCCTCGCCACCAGGGCTTCTGACTACACCAGTACCCCTGGATGAACCCTCGCCACCAGGGCTTCTGACTACACCAGTGCCCCTGGGTCAACCCTCGCCACCAGGGCTTCTGACTACCCCAGTACCACTGGATCAACCCTCGCCACCAGGGCTTCTGACTACATCAGTACCCCTGGATCAACCCTCGCCACCAGGCCTTCTGACTACATCAGTACCCCATGGCAGATCAACCCTCGCCACCAGGCCTTCTGACTACATCAGTACCCCATGGCAGAGCAACCCTCGCCACCAGGGCTTCTGACTACATCAGTACCCCATGGCAGATCAACCCTCGCCACCAGGCCTTCTGACTACATCAGTACCCCATGGCAGATCAACCCTCGCCACCAGGGCTTCTGACTACATCAGTACCCCATGGCAGATCAACCCTCGCCACCAGGGCTTCTGACTACATCAGTACCCCATGGCAGATCAACCCTCGCCACCAGGGCGTCTAACTACATCAGCACCCCATGGCAGATCAACCCTCGCCACCAGGGCTTCTGACTACATCAGTACCCCATGGCAGATCAACCCTCGCCACCAGGCCTTCTGACTACATCAGTACCCCATGGCAGATCAACCCTCGCCACCAGGCCTTCTGACTACATCAGTACCCCATGGCAGATCAACCCTCGCCACCAGGCCTTCTGACTACATCAGTACCCCATGGCAGATCAACCCTCGCCACCAGGCCTTCTGACTACATCAGTACCCCATGGCAGATCAACCCTCGCCACCAGGCCTTCTGACTACATCAGTACCCCATGGCAGATCAACCCTCGCCACCAGGGCTTCTGACTACATCAGTACCCCATGGCAGATCAACCCTCGCCACCAGGCCTTCTGACTACATCAGTACCCCATGGCAGAGCAACCCTCGCCACCAGGCCTTCTGACTACATCAGTACCCCATGGCAGATCAACCCTCGCCACCAGGCCTTCTGACTACATCAGTACCCCATGGCAGATCAACCCTCGCCACCAGGCCTTCTGACTACATCAGTACCCCATGGCAGAGCAACCCTCGCCACCAGGCCTTCTGACTACATCAGTACCCCATGGCAGAGCAACCCTCGCCACCAGGCCTTCTGACTACATCAGTACCCCATGGCAGAGCAACCCTCGCCACCAGGCCTTCTGACTACATCAGTAACCAATGGCAGAGCAACCCTCGCCACCAGGGTTTCTAACTACACCAGTACCCCATGGCAGTTCAACCCTCGCCACCAGGCCTTCTGACTACATCAGTACCCCATGGCAGAGCAACCCTCGCCACCAGGGCTTCTGACTACATCAGTACCCCATGGCAGAGCAACCCTCGCCACCAGGGCTTCTAACTACATCAGTAGCCCTGGCAGACCGACCTGTTAAAACGCAGATTTTTCAGTTGCTGTTTTAATCAATACGTTTGCTCGCTCGGATTTACGATGCTCGCATTCGGGAACTTAACATTGATTGGTAGTGGATCCGATATATGTTATTTTCGTCGCTGGTCCGACTGGCAACGGTGGACATTTCGTAGGCGCGCTCTTTGAAGCTTGAACGTGGGCGCGTCTAGTTCCAAAAAAACACGTCGATCAAAACATGAAGTGGGACGAAATACACATAGTTCAGTGTACATCCACGACTGGCGTGTGAGAAACTGACAAATCCACGTTTCAACAGGTCGATCTGCAAGGGCTACTATAGTACTACTACCACCGCTGGCTAGCGAGGATGACACCACCTGGAAGAAGCAGCCGACATGGCACCTGGACAAGACCCGTGGACAAGGAAATGGAGCTGGCTGGGAAAATCTGAAATTCAGCTGGTTCGCCCAGAGTCGTGCTGGCTGGAGGAGATTTGTTTGCACCTTATGCTACCTGTCAACTCCCACGTATAAGTCTTGAGACTCACCGTTTTGTATTATATGTCACGGGCTCGGGGCAATGTTGTAAATCTCACGCATATTTTTATAATCTTTAGCAATGAAAATTAGTAAACAAAACGTTCACTTTTTTGCGAAAATGAGACACATAATCTGTTTGCGTGTGTCGCGAGCGAAGACTGTTAATTTTACCAGTTGTATCCGCCTTATAAAGACTAACGTGTGAGACACGGTCAGTGATCCTGTTGGAAAGCTGTGTAAGCACGTGTTGGAGATTAGTTTTATTTTATGTTTGGAATAAAAAGTTATCCAAATGTTATTGAAATGCACTGAGATCCATGGGCTGGGGGACAAAGCGAAGTGCGGCCACAATTTATCACGCCTACGAACCCTTCATGGGTTGACAGGTATGCAATGCTGATTGATTGGTTGAACAAAGTGTTCCGATTGGCCAGACAGAACTGCAAGTAAAGTGAATTGACGAGACCATACAAAATGATGCCTTTTGATCGTTTGTTTGTCAGAGTGGAGAACTGCCACAAAATATGGGGCATCACACAACTGCTCAGCACGAGTCTGGACCCCAACCTCAGCGAATATACAGATGTAAGTTGACAAATATGTACACCGAGTAATCGCATCGCGGGGACACGTAGATGTGTCATTCTATCTGGTCTTTTCTTCCAGAGCTGTGTAGGGGATAACACCAACTGCTCACACATTAAAACAGTTGTATACGAGTGACGTTGCTATGTCAATTCGTCGTGATAACGCGAATCTAGTAGTTGTGGAAATTAGTGCTAGTCGTAGCGGGAATGCAATACATACGTATTTAAAGCTAAGCAAAGTCATGGTTTGGGGCCGTGCACTTAAGATAGAAAATAAAACCTAACAACGTGCAACATAATCAGGAATATCTCGGCAGTGGTTTACTCAGAATGTGTTCTAAAAGTGGGATATTCTAGTCATTTCTCCAGTAAACTGAGGTGACATGTTAACCAGCGCGACCGATAAACGCGCACGCTGTTCTACGACATCGTGTAACGTAGAATACCGCATTAACGTAGAATACCGCATTAACGTAGAATACCGCGTGCCGTATTAAACGTCGCCGACATACACAGGATCAAAGCTACGTCTCAATCAAACAGGCTGTTGTGCCAGAAAGAGGATTAGCTTCGTAAGCAAATACCAACTACAGAATTTGAACTTGGATGCAGACAACACGGCCATATCCTATTGGCAAGTATAGGAATAGGTGTAATCACATATATTTTCGAGCGAATATTGCCAGGTTACGGCACTCGTGACGTAGGGTTTTCTAACACTCTGACAATTACGATACAACACGATACAATACGAGCTTATTGTCCAATAAAACATTGGATAATTGTCCTCTGCTTGCTGAGCATCAGAGGTAAAGAGGATAAAAAGTCAGGTTAATAAAAGTAATACATACATGAAATAAGTTAATAAAAGTAATATATACATGAAATAAGTTAATAAAAGTAATAACAGTAATACATACCTGAAAGTAGTCCATACAATATAACCAATTACAGATATAAGTTAGTGCAGTTTAAGACATGCGATTACATACATTATTATTATTATTATTATCAAATTGCTGTGACTTAGTAGGTAATAAAAATAAATGTTTAAGATATTCAACTAAATAAACACGCACACGCATACACACACACGCGCGCTCAGTCAGCTGAGAGACAGGCTGTGTGGGGGGGCCTATGATCTTGGAAGCAGTTTTGCAGATGCGGAGAAGCATGTTTTTGTTTGAGACGGACATAGCAAGGAAAAACAGATACTACAATATGTCAACACTGACGCTATAATTCTCTTGTACAACAAAAGTATAAGTTTGGGTCAACATGAAACGATCTCAGTGGCACTTTTTGTACACACCTTGAACATTGGGACCAAACGTCAGATTTTTATCAAGTGGCATACCAAGATATTTAAAGGTGTACGTTACCTCCACAGCTTCACCACCAACATATAGTGGTCCATCAAACTGGCCGCTAGTGCAATGCAGAGTTGCTTTGTCTTGCACACATTCAGTTCTAGGAAATGTTCCTTGCACCACACTGACATCATAAAGCCAGTGTTCTCATAAGCGAGGAACGAGTCTGATCCGTTCAGGCACGCCACTACTGCTGTGGAGTCTGAGTATTTAATCAGGACATTAGAGTCACATTCGCTCCTGAAGTCATTGGTGTACAGGGAGTAGATAATCGAACTCCCGACACACCCTTGGGGCGCCTCGGTATTCATGAATATGTTGGGGGAGATGTTGCTGCCAGCCTGCTGAGAAAGTTATGCATCTAGTGAAAGAAGTTGGGGGGTATTTGCAGGGCTAGAAGCTTTTCAATCATCTTGTGCTGTATAGAAGTAAAGGACGAAAAAAAATATATGAAGAGGATGCGGATGTAGTTGCCTGCCTTCTCGAGATGTTTGGTGACATTGTGTAACAGGGTTGCTACAGCATCGTCAGTGCTACGTCCACGCTTGTAGGCGAACTGCATGGGATCCAGTTTCTCCTGAATGTGGAGAAGGGAGGGGGAAGGTTGCTATAAGCTTTGTACACTCGGATGTAAAGCCGTTGCTGTCGAAGCGAGTGTAGAATTTGCTTAGATCTGTAGCATCAGGCAGTGTGTTAGATCTTGTACTTGGACTGGCACTGACATCACCGGCCATCACATTGAGATTTATGAAAGCGTCACGAGTGTTCTTGGCCTGATACTGCTTTTCTATATTGTCTCGAAAAGCTGATTTGGCAAAGCCAATTTCTGCCTTAAGCAGTGCCTTGGCATCCCAGATGGCAGCCGCATCTCGAGATTAGAAGGATTTCTGTTTGTTGATCACTGCCTTCTCTACACTCTGTGTAATCCAGGGTTTGGTGTTAGGATATATAGTGACGGTCTTTTCTAGGGCGATAGAGTCTTGACAGAACTTCACGTAGTCAGTGATAATATCACCACGCTCATTTATGTCATGAGTGCCCTAGAGGAGGCGTCTGTATTCCATATCTTGATCTGTCTTTTGACAGGTGGAACACGTTTGATTTTTTAATGGGCAGGAGATGTACGATGTTATGATCTACCCGCTGCGGGGAAGGGAGACACTGCGAGGTGTATGCGTCATCCACTGAGCTGTAGTAGGTGAGGCAGGTCACGTGCTGTTGAAAGTTAGTCGTTAAAGTCGCCCACTATGATACCCACTGCATGTGATCATATTCGTGAATTCCCATTTTTTCTTTTTGTTCTTGCCCCGAACGCATTCAGATATATTTTGAATATTAGAAATATTGAGTCGCGGAGACCAACCAGGAACTCACGGTTGTAGTAGAACGCGAGGAGGCGCATGTTGGAATTTGACCGACGGGTCACCAAGTCTAGCAACGGAAGAAAACACATCCAAAGAGACGATAAATGTCAAACACCCACCACGTCACAGACATCTTAATGTTCTCCCACGCACAATATCGTAAATAAAAAGTTAGTAACAACAGGTAAACAGCAAAACAATATAGAGCTCAGCATGCAAGGGTCAAGCAACCGAGTCGCGCCCCCTACAGGAAAGATGCTGTGTGTTCAACAAGGTTTTCCTAGTAAACCACTGGCGTGATATTCTTAATTGTAGTTGCAAATCGTTATGTTTTAGGAACTCTTAGGACCAAAACAATAACTGTTTTCACAGTGCAGGGAGTTACAATGAGTATGCAGGGTGCGTCAATGTGATGCGTTTAAAAAAATGCAAACCTGTATGGGACATAATATATAAGGTGGCACGTGTTAAGATCTAGCGCTAGGTCTGTTGTGTGACATAGTGCACATTTATTTTCTAAATCGTCTTTACAAAGTAGTGATTCAGGAAATTGTACATTTCGTAGCATGTTCCGTCGATAACGCTATCTCTGTATTCCAGGCCTGTTAACAAATGCAAATACATTTGAATGCGCATTTGAATGTTGAGCATTTGAATACGCATTCAAATGCCTCCATAAAATTGTAAATGCATTTGAATTTGCATTTGAATGCATACCTTAAACATTTGCATTTGTATTGAAATGTGAATCACAAACATTTGATTTATCAAATGCACAACCAAATCAATCAATCAAATGTATGCGTAATTCTTTGAATAATTATTATTATTAGATTCACTTTCACAAATTGTAAATGCATTTGCATTTGAATGTGTACCTTACACATTTGCATTTGCATATGAATGCGACCCACAAACATTTGATCTATCAAATGCACAATCAAATGTACAGTCAAATGCATGTGTAATTCTTTGAATAATTATTATTATCAGATTCACTTTCACGAGTTCACAACATGCCACTGGAAAAAGTGAACTGCAGTGAGCTGTATCCTCGGCAGAATATGAAATCATTGTCTGATCTGTGAACACTGTGCTCTGTAGGTCAACTGGTCAATGCCTGAGCTGTTATTCATAAAACATGAAAAGACCAATTGGTCTATAAGTTGATGGCTTCAGAGATTACCTATTCATTGAAGCAAATCAAACAATGCAGACGAATGACTTCCTTGTGTTGTGTTGGCACAGTTGGGGTGGGTTGGGGTGGCAGCTCATTGGGGGAGTAAACATTAGCAATGTCAGCCCTGAATATTTACTGCTAGAGTGATTAGTGGTAGCTGTAATTATCCACAAGGTTAACCTCCCAGTGACCCCACCAGTGGACAGTCTATTGTCTTGGGTTCCCCTTCCATTCTGATCTACTTGAATGATTAGCCATGGTTTCCAGTAAACTGTCAATTGTCTATTCCTCCCTCCCATTTCCACCACCTCTGCAAGCCTGGAACTGTGTGACTCAGTGTATGACTCTACATACATGTTCATGTAGTGGGACTGGTATGTAGTGGTACTTAGTGGTTACAATTATGTACTACTGTATTTATTAAATTAATACTGTGTTTGTATACATTACATTGTTTTTTATCCAAATAAAACAAAACGTTAATATAAAGCCAAAACATTTGAAATTAATTCAAATGCATTTGCAAATGTGTAACCACATGTGCATTTGCATTTGCATTTGCTGGACAAAATGGCATTTGCATTCGCATTTGCATTTGAATGAAGTGAAACATTTGCATTTGCATTCAAATGCGTTGGCATGCATTTGTTCACACAAGTCTGCTGTATTCACGCAGCACTACAGGCGGAGAGTCCGGCAGCCCCCAACACTGCCCTTTCTGCCAAAACGGTTCAGGTTTTCGAAAAGACCAATGGCGAAGAAATCCGATTATCAGGACACATTTGTCAGCTACCTGGTAGGTCGACGTAGTAGGTGCACAGACACCCCGCAACTCACCAGCAGCATAGAAAACCCAATGGTGGTGGTGGTGGTGGTGGTGTGGTGGTGGTGATGTGGTGTGGTGGTGGTGGTTGTGGTGGTGGAGGTGGTGGTGATGTGGTGTGGTGTGGTGGTGGTTGTTGTGGTAGTGTGGTTGTGGTGGTGGTGGTGGTGGTGGTTGTGGTGGTTGTGGTGGTGTGGTGGTGGTGGTGGTGGTGGTGATTATTATTATGATTGTGATTGATTATGATTGATTGTGATTGATTATGATTGATTGTGATTGATTATGATCACGATAACGTTCGCGATCAAGATCACGATCACGCTTATTATTAATATGATGAATACGACTAAAAATACTCGCGAGAGTCACTCTTTGGACGTAGTTTGAACTTTGAACTGTTATTCGCATTATATTTAACATGTGCGAGCAGCGTCCCATAATACAAACGAACACAACAGTAAGACAAGTCTCATACGCCCCTAAGACCGTCAAATGTTAGAACATCCGTAACACCTACGCGTTAATCGTTCGTAAGAGTTGGTACCCATGGCGTCAACGAGCATGTTATCCCATACGTTCGCGATTGCGTACTCGATATTCCACAGAAGCACAATCAGCTTAAATCCAAACAGTGTATCTTTTGCAGCCGAGACTCTACAAGGCGAGACAGTCGGAGAAGCAAGAGTACAAGACGTCGGTTATCGCAACACAGAAGCATAATATTAAATCACAGGAGGTTGGTTTGACAGGTCCATGCGGGGGCGTCACGCGACAGTTGGTTTACCAGCTACTCGCTAGGCACCGCCACCATAAATAAGCCTGGACAAAACGTAAATGTATTGGTTCAGTACAATTTTTAGCCAATTTTTGCAACATCTCCTGCCTCTTCTTCTTTTTCAAATGATATCCTTCTTGTTGAAACAATTTCACATTTTGCTTTAAAAATGGCACTTGATACCTTAATTTTTAATACTTCTCTGTTGTTGGGAGAATAGTCCACCTTCCACAATACCCTCCCTCTTTAATGTCATCTCCAGAAGGAGATACCACTTCTTGCTGATTATTTAACTTGACACCTCTTTGAGAAAATAATTCCAATTAATTAATATATCAGTTGTTAACGTCACAAACATAAAATGTATGTGCATGCATGCAGGCACTCACGCACGCACGCACGCACGCACGCACGCACGCACGCACGCACACACACACATATGTATATATATATATATATATATATATATATATATATATATATATATATATATATATATATATATATATATATATATATATATATATATATATATTATCAGCACTTCGTTTGATTCAACGAACGCCCACAGAACATCTGCCATTGTTTCATCTCAAAAAATTTACACGCAGTGACTGCGTTGAAAATGGCCGCGTCATGGCGTAAAAAACTAATTCCGTCCGTATGACGAACGTCCGATTCAACTATTTTGATGCACGGAACACACTGGGCTGAGGTTCAGGTGGATAGTTTTAGTTTTTAGTGTAGAGGATGTGTGAAGATGAAGGAACTAGAGGTGGAGTTGGAACAGCTGACACTGCTCATTGTGGCAATTGTGGGAAAGGAACAGGTGGGTTTGTTCCAGTGGTTCCGGTGTGGGAACAATATATTATAAAGTGGGGGATGAGAGGGATGCTAGGGAGGCTCACCTCAGCCTGCGAGGAGGCTGATAGGGGGTAAGATGACAGGTCGTAGGGAGACAGGACGTAAGGAGATGGGAGATAAGGAGAGAGGACGAAAGGAGATGGGAAGGAAAGAAAAGGGAGGGAAGAAAATTGGAGCGAAGGAGAGGGGAGTGGAGTCAGGAGTGGAAGAGACGGGAGGGAAGAAGACGAGAGTGAAAGCGATTGGAGTGAGGGAGACGGGAAAGCGACGAGAATGCAAATTAGCCAGGAGACAGGAGGAAAAGATGATAGGTTGATGGGTGTGAGAGAAAGAGAGAGAAAGATATATATATATATATATATATATATAGAGAGAGAGAGAGAGAGAGAGAGAGAGAGAGAGAGAGAGAGAGAGAGAGAGAGAGAGAGAGAGAGAGAGAGAGAGATAGAGAGATAGAGAGAGAGAGAGAGAAAGAGAGAGAGAGACTGATAGCAGTCTGCCATGTGACAAGGCTGCAGGACAGAATGTGATGGAAGGGATCCAACGGAAGAGCTATTCCGAGGCGGGTGAGGAAGAGAGTAAGGGTGTTTGGGAAGACCGACAGAGTCTTAAATAAACAAGGGAGATGACGTGATGGTTTGCTTGCCTGGGGCCAAAATAGAGGCGATAACTGAGAGGGTAGAAAACAACGTGGGTTCGGGCAAGTGTGGATCTGTTTTAGTACACGTAGGGAAAAATAACGTAGAAAGGGAGGGTACAACTGCCATAGTTAGGAAATACAGGCAGTTGGTCAGAACAGACGCGGGTTGAGCAGCTATTTATACATCTGTATAAAGCAATAGTTAGACCTCATTTAGAATACTGCATACAAGCGTGGATACCATATCGTAAGAAGGATATAGATACGCTTGAACGTATACAATTATTCAAGAACTGAGATACCTTAGTTATGAAGAACGCCTGAAAGAATGTGGTTTAACAA
Source organism: Lamellibrachia satsuma (assembly GCA_033239005.1). Lineage (NCBI taxonomy): Eukaryota > Metazoa > Annelida > Polychaeta > Sabellida > Siboglinidae > Lamellibrachia > Lamellibrachia satsuma. The sequence continues at coordinate 2,907,301 of BSQZ01000054.1, forward strand.
CTCTAGAGACAAGGAGATTAAGAGGAGGCTAGATTGGAAGTTTTTAAGATATTGAATGTTTATGAAAATATTGATAGAAATATGTTTTTCTCACTGAAGACAGATAGTAGAACTAGAGGGCATGAGGTAAAATTAGTAAAGGATCAGTGTAGATTGGATATCAGAAAGTACTCGTTTTCACAGAGGACAATAAATGAATTGAACAAATGGTCTACGGATTGTATGACTGCTAGCAACGTGAATATGTTTAAAAACAAGGTTGACACACATCTCAGGAGGGCGGGTTACACGTAGCTGAACATTGTTGGACTCTCGATAAACCAATGGCTTCCTTGTCCACTTGCCATCTGGGCCTTTGGCTTGGATGGCTAATCTTGTTAAATCTTGTTCTTGTTAAATCACTGCACACTCCCCAACAGTGGCGCCACCCAGCATATCACCACTCACACTCCCCAACAGTGGCGCCACCCAGCATATCACCACTCACACTCCCCAACAGTGGCGCCACCCAGCATATCACCACTCACACTCACCAACAGTGGCGCCACCCAGCATAACACCACTCACACTCCCCAACAGTGGCGCCACCCAGCATATCACCACTCACACTCCCCAACAGTGGCGCCACCCAGCATGTCACCACTCACTCTCCCCAACCATGGCGCCACCCAGCATGTCACCACTCACACTCCCCAACATTGGCGCCACCCAACATATCACCACTCACACTCCCCAACAGTGGCGCCACCCAGCATGTCAACACTCACTCTCCCCAACAGTGGCGCCACCCAGCATGTCAACACTCACTCTCCCCAACAGTGCCACAACTTGATTATAAAATAAAAATGGACAGTTACAGCATGATATGTACAAGCGGTTGCCTGGGCAACCCTATTGTTTGCGACTTACAATGCACCTGTGCATTTGACTGCATAACATAGCTTCAAACAAAGATTAACGTCATTGTGTTTCTAGACACATTTTCAATGCAAATACTATCCATAATTGTATACAACTGAAATTAAGAAATTTTGTGAAAAACATTATGAGTATGCCAAATGAAATAAAGATGTGCAGAATATGCACATTAAGTGTAAGTTGTGGCAGTGGTGAGTGGCGCCACTGCTGGAGTTTGCGCGTACTGAACACCACAATCCCCAACACTGCCACAACTTCGTTATCAACTCAAATTGAACAGTTGTGGAGTGATATAAAGAGATTGTTGGTTGGGGAACGCGATTGTTGTTTACGACTGATTACGTCATTGCAGCAGACAATTGAGCAACGTAACATAGTTTCACACAAAAACGAACGTTACTGTATTTCTACACACTTTTTCGATACAAACGCTATCCACAATTGTATGCAATAGAAATCGGGATATTTCTTGATAAAAATCAAGAGTTTACCAAACGAAATAAATATGTCCAGAATCTTCACATCAAACGTAACTTGTGGCAGTGGTGAAATGGTGAGTGGCGCTTCTGGTGGGGAGTTTTAATGCGTGTGTCATAACCAAACGTAAAGCGGCGAACGCACCTGTCCGCTTCCGTCATCCACAACCGTCATCCGTCTTCGTCTGTTGTATTTCATCTATTACGCTTGCGTTTGTTGTAGGTTGTGAACTATAAATATCGTCCAATTGGAAACTTTTTACAGTAGGTGTATCCAAAACTGTGATAAGTCGAAGATGTTTTGTTGACGTGCATATATGTGTGCGTGTGTGTGTGTGTGTGTGCGCGTGCGCGTGTGCGTGTGCGTGTGCGTGTGCGTGCGCGTGCGTGCGTGCGTGCGTGTGTGCGTGTGTGTGTGTGTGTGTGTGTATGTGTGTGTATTAGTGCCCTACACGGGCCAGGCTTTGGGTCCAAGCCAGGCCCGGCCCGCAGGCTGGGCCGGGCCTCTACAAAATGTTGTGGGCCGGACCGGGCCTGGGCCTACATATTGCGGGCCCGGGCCGGGCCTGGGCTGAACAAATAGTAAACACATCAGGCTTGGGCCGGGCCTGGGCCTAGTGTGAGTGAGCCGGGCCGGGCCTGGGCTAGGCCTGGACCTAATAAAAATATTAATACAAGACCTAGATTTTTTATTTTAATATTAATAAGAACTGATTATATATTGTATTTCCGGTTA